>CAIGQZ010001492.1:10295571-10310793 GCA_903798205.1 Danio tinwini | reverse complement strand
GACAGACAGACAGACAGACAGACAGACAGACAGACAGACAGACAGACAGACAGACAGACAGACAGACAGACAGATAGATAGATAGATAGATAGATAGATAGATAGATTGATAGAAATAATATAATTATAAAGTATTCATTACTGTAGCTGGCTGGCTGAATGGATTGATGGATGGATGGATGGACGGATGGATGGATGGATGGATGGAAGGATGGATGGATGGATGGATAGATGGATGGATGGATGGATGGATGGATGGATGGATGGATGGATGGATGGATGAGTGGAATAGGGTTGGGCCTATAAACGATATAATATCATACTGCGATAAAATTAATTTAAGATACTAAGACTCTGGACTTTATATTGATTTAAGAGACAATCACACAGCTGAAATGTGAAACAATGGCAATCTAAAAGTGTGTTGATATTAGAAATGTACTTAATTTTCAGCCACTGAAAATGTATTTGCAGAAAATACAGTATGTTATGCCATTTAATGGACCCTCTAACTTTTGTGGCTTTAGTCATTGTTGGTGTAATCTGGAAACATTAACAACTTATATGTAAATATATATCGTTATATATGAAATTTGCATACTGTGTGGACAACACTCAAATTTACCTGAACTTAAAACCAAGTTCAAGTGGGTTGGAGACTCTTATGTCTTGCTTGTCGGATGTGAAAGGCTGGTTGTCTTTGAACTTTCTAGATTTTAATGAGAGAAAAACTAAAATAATTGTGTTCGGCCCACCAAATTCTTCAAGGACACCAACAGTAAATCTTGATAAATCAAGCTTTTCTGTGAATCCTTGGGTAAAAAATCTGGGTGTTATCTTTGATGATGGCTTGAGATTTGATAAGTGAAGTTTATGTATATACAAATTTCGAGAGGATCACATGCTTATGATTGTTCTCAGCTGTTCCTGCATTAGCCTATGATCGATTATCCAATCAGACGACTCTTAACTCACTATAAAAAACCAAAGTTTTCTTATCTCAATATCTTTGTCTTGAAGAACCCCCCTCACCCACCTCTACTTTCCCTCCTTTTTAGATGGGCGACACTGCGGCCCAGTGATTAGCACTGTTGCCTCACAGCAAGAATGCCGCTGGTTTAAGTCCCTACTAAATCAGACGACATTTCTGTGTGGAGTTTTGCTTATTCTCCCCGTGCGCGCATGGATTTTCCCTGGGTTCCCCGGTTTCCTCCCACAGTCCAAATAACATGCACCCTAAGTAAATTGAACACACAAAATTGATACCATAGTCAAGCTCTAAGCAAGCACTCCTCTCCTCAGTCATCCATTTCCACCATTTAGCTAGAATAAGCTGGGGGAGTTTATCGAGATCTACCTGAGCTCAAACTCCCCTCTCGCCCTGCAAACGGGCGGGAGCCCAGGGCTCGAGGATCTTACAAGCTCAGGGCTCTCTCCCAGGACAGCATGCCAAACAAGCTTTATTATCACTCAACAGCTAAGTGTGAACTCTTGAAACAGATTAACGCAATGGTCAAATCCTGTTTTTTTTTTTTTTTTAGCTTCGACTCTTAAAAACAGTCAAATCTATTCTAGCTAGAAAAAATAACTCATGCTTTTATTACTTCTAGGGAGGACTACTGTAACTAACGATATTTTAGGATTAGGCCACAGGGGGAGACGGGAGGGGGGACAATTGTGCTTTAGCCCGATTCAAGACAACTGTACATAATGTGAGTACGGCCTAAGTCGAGGTTGAAATACAGGGGTGCATTCACAGTAGCTGGTCCTAGATTATGGAATGCTCTGCCCCTCTGTATTAGATTCAATTCAATTCACCTTTATTTCTATAGCGCTTTTACAATGTAGATTGTGTCAAAGCAGAAGATAGAAGATTATAGTAAATTGAAACAGTGTCTATATCATCTATATCATATCATCTCTATATCATCTATATCATCTCTGTCTGTTTTTAAATCTAGGTTGAAAACTTACTTTTTTTGATTTGACATTTTATCAGTGGGAATTGTTTGTTTTAGCTGTAGTTTTGTGTCTTTCTCTTTATGATTTGTATTGTGCAGCACATTGGTCAACCTTCGGTTGGGTTTAATAGTGCTATATAAATAAAATTGACATTGGCACTAGCTATGTTTCCATCCAAAAATGCGAATTAATTTTATGGGCAAAACTGGAATATTGCATAAAAGACATGCAAAAAAAACAGTGTTTCCATCCAATAAGTCAAAGCGAACAAAATTGTCACTTCCTGATTATTTAGTGACACATATCAACAGTATAAATGGAATTTGCAGTGATAAGAGAAGCTGAGGGAATCTTTTCTTCATTTAATAAATGACTTGTGCCTCAGAAGACAATCCTGACATGCAGAGAACGTGCGGTGGTGTTTAAAGCCGTGACTTGCGGAGCACAGACTCTCTTGATTCTGGAGGTCATTAATAATATAATAACACTAATACTGGAATGGTTAAGGCGTTTTAGAATGACCAAAACAACATGTCAGATGTTTTATAATGTACTCAGCCACTGGTTTGTCCATTCACACACATTTCCATCATCACATGATCTCTTGTAACAAAATCACATGACTTTTTTTATGTGCATACTGGAAATTGTTCGCTAGAAGTGTTTTCATCGCAGTTTATGCAAATCTTTTCTTATAGCATAAAACGTTTTTCCTACTCAGTTATGCGCATACATTTTAATGTGAATTTTTTAAAACTGATGCGCATCTTGGCATTTTCATCAACTGCTTTTTTTATGCGCATATCCAAAATGTGCATAAAAATAGGTAAATGGAAATGTAGCTATTGATATTATCATTGAATATGGAAGATATATATATATCAAGATTGATATTTTTATTTGATATTTGATATGCATTTTTGCCATATCGCCCAGCCCTTGGTGGAAATAAAGTCAAATTTGTCATAATTGTATGCATTGTTTAGAATTATAGGCATAATTTAGATTAAGGATGAGGGAAATTTGTATTGATTTCATGTAATTAAGTTCTTGTTTGTTTGTGTGTTTATTTACTTTACCTTTGATGCTATGAGAAATGGTATTTGGGTTAAAAAAGGAATTATTCTTTAATTAATTAATGACATTAGCCCATTAAATCTTTTTTCCCTGAGTGTGGGTTTTGAAACACCCCCATGATTCTATTAATACCTTTATAATTTTCAATAAATGCAAAGCTCTGCTGTGTCTGACTGTGAATCTTATTGTGCTTTTTCTTCTCTCTCTTCTTTGTCTTGACAGGTAAGAGCTCTCAATATTGACCTGCTGGGGCTGATGTTTGAGTGCTGGAGAGCTGGTGATTCAGATGTGCTGTTTTAGTGTTTCAGTCTCTGCCGGTGAGGACAGAAAGGGCTCGTCTGCAGATTCACATCACGAGATAAGGATCCTCTTGCTTGTGAACCAATCTTATGTAACACCCACAGGACTATTTCACACTGCACACAAAAGCAAAAGCAGCAGCGTATCTAATACCTTGCTCTCTTTCACAGAGTGTGAATTATCAGCAGGTGGTGTACGGTGATGTAAAATATGTAGTGGGGCATATTTTGCGGCATCGGTGCGATCTGTTGATGAAAGCATAATCTTGAGAAATGCATGCGTCTTGAGCTCAGAGATGACACATGTGGTTAGTTTTCTCACATATTTAGCTTAAGATTAGTCGTGTGCTGTCATATGGTGGCGTGTGGAGTGAGGGGAGCGATTGATGGATAGATAAAGAGAGGCAATTGGAACATAAAGAGAGATCTCATTTGTAAATCTTTCAGCGAGGCTCTTGCTCTTCAGGAAGTCATTAGCGAAGCGAGTGAACTTAAATGCATGTCTGTGAATGTGGAACTGTGTGTGCGTTGGGACTGTGCTTGTAAGAAAGGTCTGATACAATGTCAAATACAAAAGATGATGTGGTTCAGTTGTGCTATTTAATAGGTAGGGGAATAAATGTGCTAGGGATTTTAATCTATGTTCATACAGATTTGCCAGTTTGATTCAGATTTACAAGAACTTGATTAGATACATTTTTACATTTATTAATTTTGATTCATTTTTCATTCTGATTCATTAGCTTTTTTCAGTTTTAATGTTAGATTTGCTTGCACATAATGTGTATACTGTCTCAGGTAATCAGGCAACTTTCTAATTTGACATACATGCAAAAACATTATTTTAGCCATACTGTATGCATTATGGTTTTAGTAAGACATATAGTTAGGGTTAGAAAGATATCTGTAAATATGTATCTGATATCTGTTCACCAAGGCTGCATTTATCTCATAAAATTGAAAAAAGGCAAAACATGTTTCTATTAAAATGTTTTTTAAAGTATATTTGTCACAACATAACTACATTTTGCGTTATCATTGATAAGAGGTCTCATGACCATTTAGAATTCATTTAATATGCTGATTTGTGTCTGTTATATTAAAAACTAACATGATTAAAAATAAAATGGCAGATTTATTGACACAAAAAATGTCTTATGGTCACATTTGATCAATTTTATTCCCTTGTTAAATGAAAGAATACATCATTTTGATCACACTTCATATTAAGTGGCCTTTGCAAAATAAGTGTTTTAAAGAACATTATAAACACATTTAATACATATTTTATTATGCAAGTACATAGTAGTTAATAAAAGGAGACTTAATATAAAGTGGGACCATTATATTTCATTGTTATAATGCTATACAAAACTATAAAAAAGTATAGCTTCTGAAATCGAATACTTCCATACTATATAGTATGCTAAAAACAGTATGCAAGCCTAGTAGTTTGTCTGAATTTATCAATTCAAAAAACGAAACGTACTACTTCCGGCGAGTTTCTGAAGTGTGCATTCGATGCATGCTGCGCTATATCCCATGATGCCCCACGAGAATGGGAGTGAAGCGACGCAACTCACATGGGTAGGTCATGCGATTATGACAAAATGGCAGGTGTAGTATGTCCGAGTTCCATTCATGTTACTTACATTCATACTGTATAGAACAGAGATGCCCAAAGTAGGGCCTGCAGGCCAAAACTGATCCATTGTAACCTTTGATTTGGCCCACCATCCCATCTAAAAGGAGAGTATGATTGAGAGGGTTGGGGCGAATGACTTTATCACTGAGATCGTCATTTCTAATTTGAAGTAACCTTTTTTGTTTGTTTTATTGCTGAGCTCCAAAAAAAGCAAACAGGAATTCAATGTTTCAATTAAATGTAAATTAATCTGATTTTTTAAAATGTAAATAATGTCACTCGATGGATAGAGGATTATGTAGAAGATATCGGCAAGAAAATCAAGGCAAAAACATATGTAATTCTGTCATAAATCAGATTGTTACTGTAATAAGTTATTTGTACAATGTAAAAAATACTGTATTAGTTAGTCAGTTAGTCAAACATTATTTAATAAATTAGGAAATTACCAATGGTAAATTGCCTCACCTATATTTACCTTCGGCCCACTAGCCTCAATCAGGTTTGGTTTTTGGCTCTTCATAAGAAAACGTTTGGGCACCCCTGGTATAGAACATACTTTTCTAACAGCCGAGTAGTACGTTTAATTGCAAATGCAGTACCTTCTGAGTAGTAGGTGCAGGTTATGAGTTGTTTTAAACCAACGTTAAATCAAATATAGACAAACGGAACATTAGGTTAATTCTTTTAATTAAATTTGAATAACACTTTTTAACCAAGAGTTGGTTTTGTCCACATTTGATTCAACATTGGGCTAAAAATCACAGCATTTTAGTGTACTGTATTGTGACCAATTACAAATTAATTCACTAAAAGAACTTTCACTGAATAAATACTTGAGGGATATTGAGTCTGAACGCAAAGTGAATGAAACTTTCAGTGGTATTGATTCATTAACCACTTTAAATTCAGTGGGTTCATTTAATGAAAGATTCATTGGATTGATTCATGCAATAACTTCTGAGTTTGAGTCATTCTGAATGATTCATTAAAATAACTGACTCATTTGAATTTGTTGTACTACTGTGTAAGGTATGTGTTTGATTCGCTGCAAAGTTTCTGCTTGTTTGACTGATTTATTTGTGATACTGATATACTGATATATTTTCCGTTGTCACACCACCAGCACCAAAAATTAGTAAAGAAACAATTATATGATGAGGTCCAGCAAATGTATAAGCCTAGTTACGTTTCTGAGCAGATGACTAATGTGGAGCAATTACCCAGGCAAGGCCAAGTGGACTGGCAAGCGTGCCGAATTATCTTCCCAATTATATTTGAAGGGCTAAAAAAGATGTGCTCTCAGTTCTACCCCCCTTACGCTTGAGTGGAAGTCCAACCCGGGGTCACCATTAGCCACTGGCCCAATGAAACCACCAGGCTTAGATCCGAAGGCTGATATATGATTCAGTCACAGCTCTTGCTTCCTGTCTTAATTAAATACTTCCAGTATTAAAGTTCTGCTCTATAAGCCTTGCAGGCTGAGAAATCTGGATGACTGAGAGACCAGCCTCCTTGGTGCCCTTGGTTGACGGATAAATAATAGTATATGAACATACTCAAGATAGTCATGTGAAATCTACATCTAATTTGCATACATTCACATTTCAGTTTGATTGGTTGGCCACTTCTGAGAGTTATGGAGCAGTCGCTGTGACATTGAGTTGTTATTGGATGTTAGTAGTTTACTTTGCATTGCATTAAATTTAGTTGCATAACATACAACTCTATAAAGATGCAATCATAGTAAAATATCAGCAAAACAAAGTTACTTTAAAAAACTTTCAAGTTTCTAATTTACCTAAATTTTGAACATACTTCTGTTTAAACCACATAATTTCAAACAGATATCGAAATGACTGGACTAGGCAGGCGCTCTATGAAACTGAATGAGGAGACTCATCAAATGCTAATAATAAACGTTTACAAAGCAATGTAATACTTTTGAAAATCACAATCGCAATATATATGTCCATGGCTAATATTTGATGGCCAGAAAGTGATATATTTTTTTATAAATTGTTAAAATTTTGGTATTTGTGATGCAGCAAGCCCAGTGATTGTTGTGTACACCATGACTTTATATAAAATTCACTTTAATGTGTGATATGAATAAAACGTGATCATAAATATTTTGTCAATTGAAATGAGAGGCGGCTTGGACCCGGAAACAGTATTCCATACGTCACCAACACGTCACCACTTAACAAGCGAATAGGAGAAAATTTTGCCAGTTTTAAAAACTTGACTTTTACAAACCGCGGTATACCTTGAAAACGGTTATCGTCCCATGCCTAGACTGGATTTTGGAAAGCTTTTTTTTGACTGGATTTTAAATAGATTCTGATTGAATTTTGTGGATTTTGAAAAGATTCTATTTAAAATGATTGGATTTAGAAAATATTCAAATTTAATTTAGAGGATTTGGAATAGATTTTAAGTTGAAATGATTGGATTGGATTGAAGATTTCGGTCACACTTTATTTTGATGGTCTGTTTGTTACATTGCATCTACATGCCAACTAATTGTAATTAGATTATACGTAGACAGTTAGATTGGAGTTAGGGTTTGGGTTTGGGTTAGGGTTAGTGTAAGTTGACATGTACTTGCAAAGTTTCTTATAGTCAGTTAAATGTCCATTTAGCAGCATCATCAACAGATATTAAGCAGACAATCTACTAATACTCAAATGAACCATCAAAATAAAGTGTTACCAAGATTTCAATTGGTATGACTGGATTCTGGACATACTGTATTGGTGTTAACACTTTACAATAAGGGACATGTAATTAAAGTTAAGTATTTAATTTACTAAAATAAAGAAACATTGAGCAATGCTTGTACAGTATTTATTATGTATAATTCAACATTTAGTAATGCATTAGTTACAAACTAACAATGAACAACTGTATTTTAATTTACTAATGTTAACAAGGATTAGTAAACACTGTAATAAATGTATTGTATGAATGTATTACATGTTGCTTTATTTGTATAAATACATTAAGTATGCTGTATTGTAAAGTGTTACTGAATTGTCTATTTTAACAGATCTATATTGAATTTACAATCATTCTGACATATTTGTGTTGAAATTAGTAGAATTTGAAAAATGTGTATATTTAAATGACTAGATTATGAACAGTTTCCTGTTAGAATGAATGATTTGAAACAAATTTCTATTGGAATTATGTTCAACTATTAATTTAGTCTTTGAATAATTATATTTCTAACATTTGGGTTACTACTTCTTTAAGATGAACCACCTGTTGCATGCTTCATCAGCAAATCGCATTGGATAAAAACCTTTGCCAATTGAATAATTGCCAAAATGTGAATTTAAGTGTGTTCACTGATAAACAGTAAATGAGATCACACCTAATAGCTCAAATTACTGTAAAAAAAAAGTGTGAACACTCCTAGTCAAAGTCTCCTGCATAAGGTATAGCTTCATTGTCAACCAGCTAACAGTCCAGATCTGACCAATCCAAGAAGAGATGGCAAAACTGACTTGTAGCACCCCCATTCTCTTTTCATTTTTCTTTTGAATGGTGTCTGCTGATCAGAGAGGAAGAGATGTTGTTTTAACAGCAGCCACCTGCTCCCGAATACTTACAAGGGAACATGACATCAACAGATGGCCGTTTTGGACGAGAACGCTCTCAGAACAAGAACTAACTACATTCAACTTCATCAGAACAGTGCATTGTAATCATTCGCAACTCGTCTTCCGAACAGAAAGAGAAATATTGTTTACAAAGGCTTAATATGAACCACCAGCAGCCTGTGCTAGATTTTTAGTACCGTACATCCCATCTGCTCTGTGTCGCAGAACGAACGCCTTGTCTGGGGGTTTATTTTGTAGTTTTTGTTTCGTTTTTTTATTAATTTACCCTGCTTGTGTGCGTAGCGTACTTTCATACACCACAGGCGTACTCTGTATCCGTAACAGGCGAAATCAGCTGCCAATTTAAGAAGCGCTGCTCGTTCATTACGAAGACCGGTGGCCGTGTCATAAAGGACGATTTGGCTGATTCATGCCGCATGCTCCGCTTTGCTATTGATTCAGAGCTGGCCTCTTCAATTACCGCCCCATTACAACACCCATCACTCAAAGGAAACGCTAGTGAAATTGCATTAGTTCTCTTTTTTCTTTCTTTTATCTCTCCTCGTCACCTTCACTTCACCATAGCAACTAAGCCCATTTGAAAACATTACCGGTGAGTTCAAGAAAACAGCACACACCAAATTCTGTTTGTGTTTAAATGCTGAGGCAGGTGATGCAGGCAATTATGCAATTGCTTTTTTTTTTTTTTTTACCTCCCCCTCGGTTGGTAAAACATGGGCTTTTTTTCTTATTTTATGTAAAACTGTGGATTATTTGTAATACTTTGCATATGTGCGTGACATTTAGTGTTCCGTGCGTAATGTTTTATATTGTTATACATAAATGCATAACACCATTAGGGTGAACAAATATAATGAAATAAACTTTAAGGGTCTGACAAAAGATACACCCTGAGGTATGTGACTAATAACAACTAACAAGGAAGTATTTCAATTAATATCAACAAATGAAAAATGAGTCACTTTGAGGCTTCAGGGAATGTTTACTTTTTTCTTTATTCATAAGTAGCTTGATGCTATTAACTGTGGAAATACATATACAGTATTATTTTTCAATGTAAAATCCTAAACTAAACACTGCATTAAAACATACATCACTTCTGTTTAATCAAGAAAACTGTTTTAAGTAAGTCTACACTCTCAGAAAAGGTAAATAAGCTGTCACAGCTTGTTGCATGGTAATCTTTCCAAAGGTAAACATTTGTTCATAATGTAAGTGACACCTTATTGTTTAGATAGTAATATGTGCCTTTAAGGTATCAATAAGGACCTATTATGTACAAATGTGTACACTTGGAAAGGGTATGCTCCAGTGGCAGCTTGTGCAATTTTTTTTATGAGTATTGTTTGTGCAAGTAGATAGATTAAAGCAGATTCTTATTGAAATGAGCCAAAAAAAGTACTTACTTTTTCGTAGGTTGGTATGAGTCTGTTGCTCACCAAGGCTTAAAATATCAGTTCAGGGTCATCGTCATCTCTAGTGGGGGGGGGGGGGGGGGGGTTTAGAGTGGGACAGAGTGCATAGGGCCCATAGGGCAGCAAAGGGGTACATGTGCAGCACCCAGCCCCCCACCTTTTTTTCAATTTGGACAATCACCCCAAAACCACCCACCCTCCTTCTGCTTTTCAATTGCAATGATTGACCCGCGATTGACCCAGTTTTGATTTGGGTTAAACAACTTGTTTGTTTGCTTGATTGTTTAAAAAAAATAATAATTCCCAACTTATTTTTTTTAGAAAAGTGGTATCATTACTATTTTGATATCATTGCATTAATTATTATGCATAAACATGCATAAAATATGCATTTACTTACACCATTTGATCACTTGTATTGTATCATTTCACTTTAAAAGCATTTGCTTTTTTCATCTTTTAATAATTGGAAGCGATTTTGTTTAAAATACTTTGCAAAGAACAATTCATTATAACCATTGTGATTGTTATGATGATGTGCCAAGTGCAGCTAAATTGAGAATGTTCAGAACTTGCAATCTTACCAGAATTGCACACTTAACTGTTAAACAAGACTTTGCAATGTGAGGTAGTGACTGGAGGGTTGATATAGAAAGTGCAATCAATACTGATGATAATCAGCTATATGAAATCAGAGTGAACTGGTGTGTGAACGCAGTGTATTATGGGGTTTATAGTCCAGGAGGATAATAGAGGCAATGCAACCCCACTTGTGATCACAATAGTGATATCCATTTACTTGTACGTTTTTACTATAAATTATGCTTTTCATGGAAATCACTAATTATATAAAGCTTTTCTGAGTAACTAAAAAACCCAAGGAAGATGAAAAAGAATAGCAAATATTTATTATTTTTAAACAGGGAATTCACCCAAATTGAAAATTCTGTCATCATTTACTTAAGCGATTGTGATATTTCATTGAATTACACACTAATTGAAAGCATACTTTTAACTTCTATCGTGAAAACAGCTCTTCGGCTTTGTTCAAACAGTGTCTAATTCCTTTTATTATTATATTATTTCCAAAGGGGGAATGCTTCCGTGCCAGACATCGCCTTGGGGAACTCTGGGAAATGGGCACATCAACATCATTAATGGCTCCAGATTCGCGTTCAGTCGGTTTATTACGGATCAGTGCGGTCCGAAGTGCCGGGTGTCATTAACTAATCTCTCCAACACTCCTCTAAGCCTGCACTCTTTATGAATTATAATAGCCATGTAATGAGCCTTCACCCACTGGTCTAAACATCAACAGAGATCGCTTTCAATTTCCTTTACAAAGCTCAAATGCAATTATATCTGGCTGCATCAAGGCAAGGTCAACGCTTGAGCTCGGCCTTAAATGACATGACATTTTCAGACTCGTTCCTATATGTGCTACTTGCTCATCGCTAGTGTTTTAGATTATGATTTCAGTATTTAATTGTTGCATTCGCTCAGCATGACATTCGTGGATCATTTGTTTGACTGTGTCTCCTATGGCCATTAAACAGCAGCCGCTTGTGTTTTTGCTGCAATTTATGGAAGGCGACCAGACGCCATGATGAGACGTTTGAAGAAGCTGAATATCAATGATCTTTATTCCTCAATTGAGCGTTTGACCTATCACGTCCTCATTTAACTCCTGCCGTTTCGCTCCTCTCTAATTATGTCATGATGAAGCATTGATTTCCATTTCCATTTAAGTTCATTTGTTGTCACCTTTGGCGGCACGTCTCAGGGCATTAGCAGAGGTGAATGCTGGAATAAGAAAGTTTTGTGAAGATGGGTGAGAAATTGAGGGAAGATGCATTTATTGAGAAACAAACTCTCAAACTTTCATGTTGGCTTGCTGTCAACAATTTAGCAAAAATATTTTTTCAAAGTATGTATTTATTTATTGTTCAAAAATTTTCATTAATTTATTAATTTATTCATGTATTTGTTTACTTATTTATTTACTTACTTTTTTGTTTAGTTGTTTCTCAGAGTATTTCGTTTTTGAGGTTCAAAAACTAATAAAAATATAAAGTTTTAGAACATTTTTGTCACAGAATTTAGATTTCAGGGAGGAAAAGTGTTTGTCTTTCTACTGTGGCTCATGAAGAACTGTGTCTTTTATGATTTACAATAGAAAATATGTTACGTTTACAAAAGTTGGTCTATCTATGTTTGATCTATCTATGCAAGGGGAATGTGTTCCTTGGCTCTAGGGGTCAGACAACAAAAAATAAGGTCAAGAATCTTGATGTTATTCTGGAGTCAGATATGAGTTTCAGTAGTCATATCAAAGCAGTATGTAAATCAACATACTATTATCTCAAAAACATTGCAAGAATTAGATGCTTTGTTTCCAGTGAGGACTTCGAGAAACTTGTTCATGCTTTTATCAGCAGCAGGGCAGATTACTATAATGGACTCCTCACTGGCCTTCCTAAAAAGACAGTCAGACAGTTGTATCTCATCCAGAATGCTGCTGCCAGGATTCTGAGAAGGAACCAGAAAATCAGAGCATCTTTACACTGGCTTCTAGTTACATTTAGATAAGATTTTATTCTAGTAGAATAAAATAGAAGAGGGTTGGGGAGTCGCAATAGAAAGTGAAAGTGAACAGCGGACGGGAGAGGAGAGTGATCGGAAAAATGAGGTGCCGGATCTGATTTCAGAGGTGCCAGATCCGGATCCGGCGTGGTCCCGCACAAATTAAGCCCTGGTGCTACAGTATGTCCGACAGATCGCACTATTATATCTTTCTTTTCCTTTTCATTATTTTAAAACCAATTTAACACATTTTAACACATCTGTTTTTTTTTATATGTTTTAATCATTTTTATTCTTTGTTTTTATTTTTTATACTTCTCCCGTTTATTCCTATTTGTGACAAGCACTTTAAATTACCATAGTGTATAAAATGTGCTATATAAATAAACTTGCCTTGCCTTGCCTATGCTGTATGCAACATTTCAGTCAAAAACTATAAAAGCAATTTAAATAAAAAACATTATTGCTGTAAACTGTATTTGTCAAACTAATTACTTTAGAAAACAAACAAAATGAAAATATGTTTGTACATGCTATTGTATGGTTACATATTAGATTTGTAGCTAAATAGGTCGCTTGTTTTTATTACAATAGTAGAATAAAACATTATATATTCTGTTTAATATTAAAAAGAATAAATATTAGCCCCCCTGGATTATTATCTCCCCTATTTATTTTTTCCCCAATTTCTGTTTAACAGAAAGAAGATTTTTTTTTTCAACACATTTCTAAACATAATAGTTTTAGTAACTCATTTCTAATAACTGATTTATTTTTATCTTTGCCATGATGACAGTAAATAATATTTTACTAGATATTTTTCAAGACACTTCTATACAGCTTAAAGTGACATGTAAAGGCTTAACTAGGTTAATTAGGTTAACTAGGCAGGATAGGGTGTTTAGGCAAGTTATTGTTTAACAATGATTTGTTCTGTAGACATTCGAAAAAAAAAAAAAGCTTAAAGGGGCTAATAATTTTGACCTTAAAATGGTTCTTAAAAAAATTAAAAACTGCTTTTATTCTAGCTGAAATAAAACAAATAAGACTTTTTTCAGAAAGAAAATGGCTTTGCTCTGTAAAACATCATTTGGGAAATATTTAAAAAAGAAAAAAAATTCAAAGGGGGCTAATAAGAATTTTTAAGAATTTGTAAGGGGATAATAAGAATTTGTTACTTTCCCTTGAGAATTGTCATTATGGTAGGTAATATGGAAGGTACGCTTTGACTAGTGTGATTTAAACAATAGATTTTCAGCAGTTTTTGTGAAACACGTCACTACACAAATACATTTTCCGAAAGATACATCATACTTTGGTAGTTTGGTCATGAGTTACAATGTTGTTTGGGACACAGACCCAAGCACAGTTGTAGCCAATAGTCATGCCTAAAATTCCGGGTTGGTAATCGTGCACTGTACCAGCTAGAACTATACTTCTTAGAGCTATTAGAATGGTTCAGCCCGAAAGTGAAAAAGATGATTTGATGTAGCTATGATAGGGTTCGTTCATCTGTTTGTTGGTTTTTAATATTTATTTATTTGTTTTAGTTAGTTAGTTGCTGTTTTTATGAGAATTGAAACTTACTGACAATATGTTGATCTGTTAATTTATAATAAAAATTCAAACTAATATTCACTATTATGTTGTTAATTTTAGTTTTATTAGTAGTATTTTTTATAAAAAAATAGACTTGTATATTTAGTAACTTAGACTTATGATAGTGTTTACTGTTACTCTATGATGATTTGCTTCTTTTATTCTCACTTGAAAGTCACTTTGAGTAAAATTGTCTGCTAAATGACTAAATGTAAAAATGTTTTATTTTTTGCTTTGTCGTAAAAAATGTACTTACCATTGTGAACATATGCTTTCTTGAAAAAACAATTTGACTGGTTTAGTTATTGACAGAAAAATAGATAAGACTTAGATTTGAATTCCTCCTGTGTGTTTTTGTAAAGACTCTCTGCGCTGTAGGTGATAGCTTTGCCCATGGCTGTGTCTAGAGAATCAGCCACATTCATGGAAAAACAGCGAAAACTGTGTGAAAAAGTGCTGCACCGGCTTATCAAAGTCTTCATCTGTTGTCTTTTGAATTCTAAAAGCCTGTGACTTTTATATGCATCGTCCCTGACTCCAACAGAGCAAACATATTTGCTTTTTTTTTTCTTCCCCGTCGTGTTCAGAAGATGTCCTCAGAGACAATACAAACATCCTCTCCTCTACCTTCAGGCAAGGCACTGCAGGTACATCAACACATTTCCACAGTTGACTGATTACATAAAAAATTTAAAACATTTTTTGGTATTACACGACTTCTAAAATGTTATGTTTAAATATGCAACTGAGACAGTATTTAATTAAACATACATGTTGGATAAAGGCAGGTTCTTGAATCAAAATATTGTTTCTTTCTTTTTAACATTTGATTCAAAGGTTTTACTGCTAGGATTTTGGGAATCTCTTTTTATCGCTCCATATTGTAGTTCAGAAAATATTATGAACAGCCAAAAAATGTTTGTAAAAACTTTCAGAAAACAGATATGAATAGAACTGTGAAATTTGGTGTGTGTGTGTGTGTGTGTGTGTGTGTGTGTGTGTGTGTGTGTGTG
>CAIGQZ010001492.1:10270591-10280862 GCA_903798205.1 Danio tinwini | reverse complement strand
TTACAGACATTTACTGTAGAATAAAGGATGTTAAATTACAGAAATTTGCTGTAGAATAAAGGACGTTAAATTACAGAAATTTACTGTAGAATAACAGACGTTAAATTACAGAAATGCACTGTAGAATAATTGACGATAAATTAAAGAAATTTCCTTAAATTAAGATTTCTAGTAAATTTCTGTAATTTAACGTCTGTTATTTTATGGTAAATTTCTGTAATTTAACGGCCGTTATTTTACGTAATTTTTTCGTTACCCCAGCTGCCAGGAAAAAAAGTGAAAATATGTATTTTTTATTACAGTGTATGTACTCTGAAGTTTTTGTCCAAACATATCTTGATGTAAGTTCACATTGTTATTGCAGATTAAATATAACACGGAAAACGTGGTTTAAACATGTTTCAGTTGGCATTCAAACTACTTTTTCATTCAAACAACTTTATACCCCGAGTTTTTAATTCTAAACAAATTCACGTCCAACGTGCAATGTATTGTGGGCAATATTAGTGGTTAGAGTATGGACGGTTCTACGCTATGGTTTGGGACATACTAATTTTATATTTAAATACTGTTTAGGATGGATAGTATGCAAATTTGGATACACCAATGGTCTTTAGTACACGTGAAATGCTTTTCTAGATTGCTTCTATTTAACAGAGACTGAAAATACTTCTTGCCTTGATGCTTATGTTGTGGCTTTTTATAAGATTCTAAAACTGGCAAAACACACCATAGCTAAAAAAAGAGATAAATCTCTGCAATGTAATTAGCATTTTTAACCAGTTTTCGACAAACACAGACTGTATTTTGAGAAAACGATCATCTGTTGTTTCAAGTTGTGGCTTTGGCTTTCTGTTTTGTTTACCACGCAACCTGTGAGTCACTTTCAGCATAAACCGCAGAACTTTGTTTTGGTGCAAGAAGTGAAATGTGATTTGGTTGAAAGCACGAGCTGAGGGTTTTTATTTTGGTCACAATGTTTCTCTCCTTCATATTATCAAACGCAAAGGCTGAGAAGTGAAACTTGAGGACAAAATCAGCCATGAGACACAATTCCACATTAGTTGTCATTGCTAAACAATGCAAGCTTCCCCCAACTCTGTTTTGCATCTGTCAAGGGATTTATCTCTCACAATTGTTTCTTGTTGCAAAGCTAGAGTTGTAGTGGATGATTATGTTGGCTGGGGAACATGCTAGTAAGACAATACAATTAGGGTTGCTGCAGTATGGCACCATGGATATAAAACACAATATAAAACCACAGAGATTAAATTTTTCATAAGTTCAAACTCAAACATGCTAGCATTATACTAAAATATACAATATACTAGCGCTAGAAACTAGTGTTATTGTCAGCTAAGTGAACAAATCATTCATAACCGAAATTTATTCACAACCGAATGGATTGCAACCCCCGTCCACTGCACCCTGGTCCCACATTCATTTCAAAGGAGCGCTACCCTGTACTAAAATGGCGGCTCCTTTAAATTGACACATTTCTTCCAATAGACAACAACAGTGTAGGTGACATCTAATGTAAATATCTGTTTCAAAACATTTTAAAGCATGTTAGTGATGATTTCAAAGCCTACACTTTACTTCATCAATCATTTATTGTTTTTACCTTTTAAAACTAGTAAAAATTTAATTTATAACTTAAATATTAAACTTTTTTACTGTTTTTTGTTAGACCTTTTAATGATTTGCAATACATTTTTGGCTTTATTATGATAGGACAGTGAAGTTAGTGACAGGAATTGAAGTTGGAGAAAGAGGGCTTGATGAGATCAGGAAAGGTCAATGACTCGAACTCGGGATGCCTGCAGTGCAGTTGCGCTATATGTCAGTGTAATGACCACTATGCTACTGGCGCCAAACAGATTTTTCGACAGGCTTTTTCAACCCAACATCAAAGTTTGTCTTGACCACCATTTTTTTTTCTAGTCGATCAAGACAAGCTTCCACAAACTCTGGTTGGCTTCTGTCAAATGATATTGCTCTCACAACTGTTTCTTTGTGTAAAGCCAGAGCTAAAGTATATGATTATATTGGCTGGAGAAACAAGCTAGTGAATTCAAGACACTATAATTAGGGTCACTGCAGTTGCACCACGGTTATAAAACACAAACCGAAACCACACAGAGCTGAACTTTTCCACTAGTTCTATACAAGTCCATATGCTATCATGATTTAAATACAGAGCGGGCAATTGCTTCTCCTGTCAGAGCTCTGTGTTCATCCCAGTGACCAGATCAAGCCTGGCATGTTGGGATGGTTGTTTTAAAGTGCTTATTCAATCATTTATAAAGGGAGGGGAAAGATGTGTTCATCTCAAAGTGTTTTTTTTTTCTTAAAAAAAGCATATGAGATATCAGTAGGTG
Organism: Danio tinwini; assembly: GCA_903798205.1. Lineage (NCBI taxonomy): Eukaryota > Metazoa > Chordata > Actinopteri > Cypriniformes > Danionidae > Danio > Danio tinwini. The sequence goes on along the minus strand of CAIGQZ010001492.1, from coordinate 10,278,481 downwards.
GCTTGCAAGAGGATGCAGGGAAGTCATTTTCCACAGCGTGCTCTTGGTTTATCTCAGTGTGAAGGCAGATAGAGCAGTTTGATTTTCAAGGAAAAAGGCAGCTTTCGTTCTTTTGCTTTTTTTCAGATGTAAATTTAGGGCAAAATCTAGAAGTCTGTGTTTGAAGTACAAAAAAAGAATCAAATAAATGAATAGAGGATGAAAAATATAATTGATTTGATGTACGTTTCCTCAGTTCTTAAAGTAATAGTTCAGCCAAAAGTGAAAATTCTGCAATCATTGACTTATTTTCCAATTGTTCAAAAATATTTGAGTTTCTTTCTTCTGTTTAAGACAAATAAAGATATTTTGAAATATGATGTTTTTACTATTGACTTACATATATAAATATATATATATATATATATATATATTTATATATATATATATATATATATTATTCTACTATGAATGTTTATTCTACTATGAATGTTTATGAACCAGCATTCTTCAGAATATTTTTCAGAATTTTTGAAAAATCTAATGAGGGAGAGAATAAATTATAGGTCATTTGAATGTTGGGGTGAACTATTCCTTCAATACAAAACCGGAGATGTCTGTTTGTTTGTTAGAAGAAACATAACATACTTTGGTGTTAGCAGATGGCTTTAAAAAAGTTGGATAAAGACTGTAAAATGACTCATGTATCACATACTGTAGTTGTTTCTGATTGGCTAAGACTATTGAGTGCTTTTTGACAAGCTAGACTTGTTCTTGCACTTTGTACTTGCTGTGATTTGTGCTGCTGGCAATCTTTTAAGAACATTTATAATGGATAACTTGGTGTTGATGGGAAAATCATAAGCCTGTTTTACGATATAAAAAAAATATTCTATTATCGGTTTGCTTGCCTAAAATAACAAATTTGGTATCTGGTAGTTTGCATGCACCGTTTCCATCCTTCTATATTCACATAATACTTCTCCACCATATAATAAAAATGTATTCATTTAATTAATTCCTTTGTATTATTCTATTGTTTCATCATTTATGTTTATTTTCTTTGTCCTTACATTTGTTCTTTTTGTTCGGTCTTCTGTTCACTTGTTTGCACTCTTGCGTTCATATTTATGTTTATTTGTATAGCATTTATTAATATAGTATTATATATAGTTTATATAGAGAGTTTTGCATGAGAGGTTTTTTGGTTCATTTTATTTATAACTCATGCTTTTTGTTTTAAATATCAGCTGTTCAAACTTTTAGTTTTGTGAATTAGGTTGTGAGGAGATATAGATTTGTGTATCGTCGACAATAACAGTGAAACTAACTCCATGTTGTTGTTTTTTTTTTATGGTATGGCCTAGCCATACCATATATATTGTAATAAGTAAGAGACTAAGAACTGAACTTTGTGGTACCCCTTAGTGTACTTTCGATCGGTATGATGCCTCTTCATTAACTGATACAAATTAATAGCATTCTGATATGTAAGGCCTGAATCAATGCAGCTACGATTGGAAAATAAGAGAAGGTCAATTGTAACTTTGACGAGTGCTGTTCAATGATCAGTACTATGAAATGCTCTAAATCAGATTGGAATTTCTCACAAAGATTGTTTCTCTTCAAGAATGAAAAGAATTGAGTAGATATGACTGTTTCTAATATCCTTGATAGAAAAGGCAGGTTTGAAATAAAGCAATGTTTTATTTTTTATATAAAGTTAATGACAGTAAGCTTAATGGTTTTAGGCATATATCCTAATAGTAAGGATGAATTTATAATGTTAAGAACAGTTTCTGCAACTTCTAAGATTAACTGTTTTAATAGTTAAGTTGGAAAAGGATCTACACTCTCAGAAATTTAAGTACAAATATTGTCACTGGGGCTTTACTTTTTCCAAAAAAAAAAAAAATCTTACAGGTGCACATTGGTACCTTAAAGGAACATTTTTTTGTACCTGTAGGGTATACCTTTGTACCTTTAAGGTACTATGAAGTACACAATTGTACTTTTTTTAAGGTATTCATACGGTATGCACCTTTATGATGCAAAAGTGGATCTGAAAAGTATAAAAGTGTACTTTAGAAAACGTACCGCCCCAGTGATAGCTTTTGTACCTTTATTTCTGAGAGTGTAACATTGCTGTTGTTGATTTGAAGGAGTTAACCACAGTACTTTCTCTCCTACTGCTGAGAAAAAGTTACCATTTTTCCATTGAGGATCTGCAGTGCTTTAATTAGGAAGACACTGCAGCAGGCAAATTACCAGTGCTTATTTATCTCTGATATAATTCATTTCTTTATTTTTCTGTTAGGTTTAACTTCTGTCTTCTGTCCAGCTGTCCATTATTCAGTTTAAATTGCTTGTTTGTTCTTTCTTTTCTGCATACTTGTTAGCTTAATAACAATTGCTTAAATAATCATTCCTTTTCCATCTTTGCCTTCTCTTCACAACTTTGTCCTTTTCCTCACCAGATTACACCCCTCTGTGAAAGTGGCCATGGCATATAGTCAGTGATTCCACTGCTTAATAAGAATAGAATAGAACAAGTCATCAGAATAGAACAAGAAAACAGCAAACCACAGACCATTATTTCAATAAAACAAATCACACAAGAAAAATTCACTGTGTAATCCTGATGTCCCTTTCCAGCAGCACAGGGAGAAATATACAGCCAAACATCTTCATAGAGCTTCCAGAAAGGATATAAATACAGCCCTGCACTGACAAGCTGTTTTGGTTTAGCAATGATCCCCTTCTTAACCGGGATCCTTTCGAAAATCCTTCCATGCCTCCGTTCAGCCATCATGTTGATGTCTAAAATGTGAATGCTGTCGGCAACCAAAAAGGCTGTGTTGTGAACAGACATGAACAAAGATTTTTCCTTGATGCATCTTCGTCTAGCGCCTCATAAAAAGGTCAGAGGGAGCTGTTATTCGGTGCGATGCTCCCAGTGCTTTTTGCTACATTAAATCCCACTGTTGATTCCTCCTGATATGCAGCTGTATTTTAGAATTACGCTTCATCAACATCACTCATCCTGCACCCTGCTATGCTATCCGTGTGCTTCTGTTTCATAAGCTTATATGTGAGTTCAGGATTAGTCAGGCGTCAAAAGAAGGCGTCATTTAAAAAAATAAAAAATTAAGAGAATGATGTTCAGAGATGTGTGCTGTGCTATATTCTGTCTAAAGCCCATATTAAAATTTTTAAAATTGATTTTTTATTATTATTATCATCATGCATAAAGTTTTCTGAGATTATACTGAAAATTTGAATATACAGTTTAAATCAGAATTATTAAACCCATTTAAATTTTTTTCTTTTTTAAATATTTTCCAAATGATGTTTAACAGAGCAAGGTAATTTTCACAGTATGTCCGATAATATTTTTTCTTCTGGATAAAGTCTTAGTTGTTTTATTTCAGCTAGAATAAAAACAGTTTTTAATTTTTTAAAAACCATTTTAAGGTCAAAATTATTAGCCCTCTTAAAATATATATTTTTCGATAGTCTACAGAACAAACCATCATTATACAATAACTTGCTTAATTACCCTAACCTGCCTAGTTAACCTAATTAAGCCTTTAAATGACACTTTAAGCTGTATAGAAGTGTCTTGAAAATTACATTGTAAAATATTATTTACTGTCATCATTCATTCATTCATTTTTTTTTTCGGCTTAGTCCCTTTATTATTATGGAGTCGCCACAGCAAAATGAACCACCCATTTATCCAGCATATGTTTTAAGCAGCGGGTGCCCTTCCAGCCACAACCCATCACTGGGAAACTTCCACACTCATTTACACACACACCCAAACACTACGGTCAATTTTAGCATACCCAATTCACCTGCACCACATGTCTTTGGACTGTGGGGGAAACCGGAGCTACCAGAGGAAACCCACACGAACACGGGGAGAACATGCAAACTCCACACAGAAATGCCAACTGACCCAGCCAAGGCTCGAACCAGCGACCTTCTTGCTGTGAAGTGGATGTGCTACCCATTGCGCCACCGCGTTGCCAACTGTCATCATAGCAAAGATAAAATACATCAATTATTAGAAATGAGTTATTAACACTATTATGTTTAGAAATGTGTTAAAAAAATCTTCTCTCCGTTAAACAGAAATTGGGGCGGGGGTTAATAGTTCAGGGGGTTTAATAATTCTGACTTGAACTGTATACATATATATTTTAAGCAGGGAATAAAGTAAGCTATTTATATAATATAGTTTAAAACTGTCCATAAGATAAGTTTAAAAAAGTTATTAAGTAAGAAATCAACATATTTACAATAACATATTCTTTGTGGATAGTAGTTTAGGACTACATTATAAAAAGTAAATAATAAAAATAACAATAATAAGTTAATTAACAGTTTTCTGTGATTCATTGGTAATATCCCAGCAGGCACAGGATGTCAACGTGACGTCAGATTGATGTTGTACCCCAACGTCGTGGGATGTTGCATTTTGTTTGGAAATGAAAATCTGGTTGATGTCAGTGTCCAATGTCGGACAAACTTTGCATTTTGGTTACTTTCCAACCTAAAAACAACAAAAATATTAACGTCTAATGATGTTACAGCATGACGTTGTGTGGATGTTATCAATATGAAGTCTATCAGATGTTGAATTTTGATTGCCATAGCTGACCAATAAATGTAAGTATTTGACGTCAATATGATGTTGGTTTAAGATGTTGGCTCAACATGATTTTGGTCCCTTTTCAAACTAAACCTAAAATCAACAAAAATATGTCATTGCATGTCATTATTGGACAACAAAATAACATTGTCTTGAGACATTGGCGACCTACAGTAAATCTAACCTCATATTAACGTCCTATGATGTTGTTTGTCTGCTGGGGTGTAATGCTTTCAATTTGTATTAAGGAACCTTAATCTTTTCTATGGTAACTTTTGTTGTTTAAGTATTTAAAAGTGACTTTTATTGGCAGTTTTAGTAGCTTGAAACAATATATTTATTTATGGATGGATTTCCATGTATACTACTGTACAAAAAATGTTAAAATTTTCAACATCAAACCTTATTATCGCAGAGATCAATGCCTCATAATGCAGCTCAAAATCATACATAAATGGGAAATGTCAGTTTAAGGTAATGACTTGTAAAAGACTAATTTGAATAAATCTAACAATTCAAGGCAGCAACCTATTACTGTTACTGTAAACTTTATTGTCCCCTTTTGGGGTGACAATGAGTTAAAATTCATTAAAATTCAGCAAACCAATCACACAAGGAACAAATAAAAATTTTAATTTGTTGGTCCTTGCCAAAAGGACCCTATACCTAGATCCTGAGGGAAATATTTGAAGTGAATCAAAAAGAGGATGGGATATATCAGATGTAATATGAGGGGCTTTCTTTAACACTTGGTTTTCATAGAAATAGGATAACCCCAGCACTTTTACCCCTAATACTTTGCTGCAGGTATTTAAAATCTTACACAGCAAGTTTTTCGGTTTTACTTTTAAAGTAGCAAACCATTAAATCAATGAAAAGGTTCAAATGGATTTTATACAGGCCTTATAAAATGCCACCATCAGAGTCCTATCAATATTAAACTTCGCTATAATTTCCTTAGACAATAAAGTCTTTGTTGGCCTGTCTCACTTGTCCTGTCCTATTTGTAAATTTTTATTATAGTGTGCCTTGTTTCATGGTATGCATTTATTTCAATGTTTATGTTTGACATTTTGGATTTGGATTTACTATTTAAAGGGCTTTTCAAGCTGTTTGGACAGACATACTGTATGTGTAGGTATAGTGTGTAGACCGTCATATTGGGGTAATATAAACACACCCAGTGCTTTTTTTTTTTTTTCAATTTAACAACATAAAAACGGTGAACCAATTGAAGCGGTTTTCAGACCGACCACAACTTGACGTAGGAGTGCGGTTCCCCCACCCACCGAATTGATTGACAGCTGTGTAATAACATATCTCTGTTGTAACATTTGTAATCATATTAACAAGACAGTACGTGCGCAAAGCAAGAGTGAGTTATAGAAGTTTAAAATGTTTAGTGCATGCTTGTAATGAATTACAGCGATTTACTTCAGATATACTTCATTGCCACAGCCGCGTGTCAGTACAATTATAAATGAAGCCGCTTTAATCCCGGTTTGTGGACGTTAGGTTTATTTTGTACATTAACATAACAGATATCCATACAGCAGTGGATATTAACCTGTATCCTGTCACATTTGCGTGCAAAGCTATACGCGTGCAAAGCTATACGCGCGCTCTTTCTGTGTGTGTGTGCTTATCCGCGCTGTGTGTGTGTGTGTTTGTGTGTGTGTGTGTATTTGTGTGTGCATGAACTTTGTAACGACATTGTGTGTGACTCATCGTTGCAACTCGACAATAAATGCGTCAAATACTCATTGGTAAAGTTCTTACTATAATAATTCTTACAAACGTTACATGAGATCTGCTTCCTTCTTGTCTGTCGGTCTGTTGTCTGAGCAGCCAAGGGAGGAGATTAAGGGACGCTGACACATGGAAATGGTGGGAGTGAAGGACTAGCCTTAAAGGCGCAGTACACAAAAACGCTACCTGCTGCTATATATATAAAGGTATAATAAAAAATCTGGTAGTTGTTTTGAGCTGAAACTTTACAGAAACATTCTGGAGACACAAAAGATTTATATTAAATCTGGAAAAAGTGGTAACCTAGGTGCCCTTTAAATAAACAACATTGCAGTTTTGGTTGTCATATACTGAACCCTTAATAGACATACCCAAGATGCATTGTAAGTTAATATTATAGCTGTATTGTTTTCAAAATCATTGAATGCATTAAAAAACACCCCTCAGATACCAAACAGATAACAAACAGACTTTGAAGCAAAAAGATGAGTTAACATATCCACCATCCCCTTCATTTTAATGTAGATCATTAAAATAAAATAAAAAAACAGGTTGATGACTACAGCTCTCAATGGGAGAAGGACCGTCCAACCTCACCATTTTCAGGCAGCTGAATATCAAAGCAATGGAAGAAAGTGGTGCGTCGAGGGACTGAGGAGACCAAGCTGTGAATTTGTGATTAAAGCAAGGTAAATGAGTCCATTAGAAGCAGAATAGCCCTGGAGACATGACAGGAGTAAATCATTGTGGCTAATTTCCTTCCCTCAAGGTTAGACCAAAGAAAAAAAAAGAAAAGAGCGATAGAGAAAAAAGAAAAAGAGAAATATCCGTTTGAGAAAACGATGGCCCTTTCTGAAAAGTAACAGACAGCCAATGGCATTCTGGCATTTGGTATTATTATAAACTCATTTAAATTTGGCAATTCCTAAAGTTTAGATGTCTGTGGTCTGGGGCTTTGTCTTATAGTGTCAGCACAATTAATCAGCACGGGAACATTATGAAGACTTTAATGTGCTCTCGGTGGAGGTAGTCAAAGATTGCGCTCTCCTACTCAAAGACCCCGGCTGAGATCGGCTTTACCTGCCAAATTGGTGCAGGTGTCATGCTTCCCGAATGTCCGCATTAATTCCTTTTTGACATATGCAGACCCACAGCACGGGGAAAAAGTACATGGTGGTATCAAAGGATAGAGTAATTGCTCCATGTGTCCCAGCGGTGGGTGAAGCTGGCAGCCGCCCCAGCAAATAGGTCTCCTCTGCCCTGTCCGTCTGTTCCCCTGGCCCTTCTCCTCACAGCCTGACTGCACTGCTGAGACTGGAAACATGTTTAGAAGCACACATAGGGTAATGAATTATTAATATGAATATGAATAAAATATGCTAATTTAGTCATTTGAGTCAATATATCAGATTAGAAAATAAAATTCTGTTGATTGTTTGATGGATTGGTTGGTTGGTGGGTTGGTTGGTTGGTTGGTTGGTTGGTTGGTTGGTTGGTTGGTTGGT
>CAIGQZ010001492.1:10241626-10259511 GCA_903798205.1 Danio tinwini | reverse complement strand
TTTATTTTATTTTATTTTATTTTATTTTATTTTATTTTATTTTATTTAGTTTTATTGATTTTATTGATTTTATTTAAATTATTGATTTTTTCAATTTTATTTATACTTTTATGTATTTTAATTTTTTTTTTTTATTTAATTTAATTTTATTTTATTTATGTTATATCCATGATGCTGGAATAAATGTGAAATGTTATAAATTATTTTCTCTTTGATATAAATCCTATATTTACATATTCATTAATTAATTAAATTTTATCATATTTAATGCTTTGCATGCTGATTGATTAATAATTGTGTCATTTAGGAAAATATGTGTACCACCGTACACCCTCCCTTGTAAGCGACCAACCATTAAAACAGCTCCTTTATATAAAAAATAGCTTTTTTATCCTTTATTTATTGATGTGTAAGTGACCTGTAAGGAATGTCTACATCATTCAAGGTTTATTTTAAGATTGTGCCCTTCCTGCCTCAGGGAATGAAGCTCTTTATGCCTGATAAAGTCACAGTTGTGTATAGCAGTCTACGTTTGTCCAAAATGTTGAGAAAATAGTATATAAAAGTTGTTTCACGGGTAGTACTGTCTTTTCATCGAGTTATAGGCTATAATTTAATGTTATTTGGCAGACTTGTGGTACAGACCTACCACGAGCTTGTCTGTTTATGGTTTTAACTGACTTTATAACACAGCGGGAACTACAAATGTTTACTCTTCAGAGAGAAATTAATGAGTCTAAATGAATGTGTGTGAAGAAATATTATTTATTGTAGTAAAACAAGCAAAAGTCATGAGACGGAACTTTAGCAGAGCAGAGGTATGGCATTTATTGATTTAATTGAAAAGGCAAATTAATTATTTATTTTTTCTTTTTTTACCATTAGCAGTTTTATTTTATGTTAACCTGTTTTACTTACTGCTTTAATAATTAGATGGCTTAATTACACTTTAATGGATCTAACAAATATTAAAAACTAGGTAATAAAAATACACTTAATGTTTTAAGCATATACTGAGTGTAAATCTGTGTAAAAGTTCTAATATATGGCAACAAATATAACTCATAAGTTTTTGAAGTGTTAAATGTACAGGAAACCCAGCTAAATAAAACAAGAGATTCTTTTTTTGACTTATTGAATCATCTTCTCAATACAAAGTGAAATATATTGCATTAAATGTCAGACAGAGATAGATTTGGGTAAAATACCATACCATATACCAATATACCAATGAAAAAAATAAAAATTAAGAAAATACATGCAACCAAAAAAATGTATATATTATATATATATATTGTCAGTATATATATATATAAAGCTATATAATTGTTTTCTACAGATACACACAACTATTTAACTAGTTATAATGTAATTTTTACATTAAATGATGTCCAGAAACATGCCTCCAAACCCTCCTGAGATTTTCTCTTTCCACCTCAGATGAGTCTGTAATGCTGGTTTCAAAAGTTAAACACAGCTAATTTTAATTACCATGAACTAACCCTAACCCAAACATACACACAGTGACTTCACCTCCATTAATAAGCAAATTATAATTCAATTTGCAATCTGCATAATCACATCAGGTTAACTATACTTATTTCCCTGCTTATTCCTCTCAAAACTTGGAAAGAAGCTCTTTTGAAGTAAATATGATAAACTTGAATTGAATAAACATGGGAAAAACATGCTCTTTACCTGCAGAATATTTTGAATAAATAAATAAATAATGCTTGCTCTAAAGGAATAAATTAAATATGCGTTCCCTCATTAATAATTAGCAATCGTCCTTTTTAAAGTGTTTCTTCCTTGAGGTTGAACGAAGACTTAGTTCTTGTCAAGAAATAATTTATGTACTACTGTAATGCCACTGCAGTTGTGTGACAGTTTTCATCCCAGGAATGCTGACCACCTGAAGAAGTATTTAATGGCCAGTTAATTAGATTTAATGGAGATTAAATCTAATGGCAATAATCAATTAAGATTGATTGATTACCTCAGGCCTAATAGCCATCTCTCTCTTTCTCTCTCTCTTTCTCTCTCTCCCTCTCTCTTTCTCTCCATGTGCTGCTCGGTTAATCAGATATTCTCGCCATTTCAGGTAAGCACAGTTTCAAATCTTTTTTTTTAAACGTCACCAGACATCATTTCTATGTCTATGGTATGCCTGTGCTGGAGTTAAACTTTTTTTTTTTTCTGAATGATGGAAAGGCAAGAAATCAACGTTAATCTGACAGTGCCTCAAATTAGAGGAAGTTGATGTTAGCGATGAGTTTGTTGTTAAGGTAATTGGAATGTTTCAGCAATGAGTGAAAGCTCCTGCATGCTCGCGACTGTGTGACAGCCGACACAGACTCAAGATGAGACATGAACGGATCATCCACTATCAGAGAATCGGCTAATGAGCCCTTTCAGAACACTGGCTGATGGTTTCCAGGATCTGAATCCCGTTTTTCAAATGATTTAGTTGTTGATGGATCTAGACGAATCTGTTCCTTTTGATGTGGAAATAAGTTGATGCCTGTGGTTTGAAGGATATTATTGTCTTAAGAGGACACATTTGGCTGTGCCTATTGATTTAGAATTTATTTGTTTGCTTATAATTATATATTTATTTTGTATATTGCATCATTCCTCACCACAAAATATTTCTAAACATTATTTCAGGAAGAAAATTTAGGACTTGAAAACACGATATGCACCTAATTTGTTTACCGATTGTTGTACATACTACATAATATTTGTAAGCTATTAACATTTGTGTGATGTCTGCAACAAAAAAAACTGTCTTCAACAAGGTTATAATCATTTTAGATTTTTTTATTAGTTTTAGTTTTTATTTAGTTTTGGCTTTTTGTTTCAAAAATCAGTTAGTTTTAATTAGTTTTAGAGGTAGATTTACTAGTTTTTATTAGTTTTTATATTTTGAAATGGCTTTATTTTAGTTTAGTTTTTATCAGTTTCAGTGTTAGATTAGTTTAGTTTTTTGTTAAATAAGGATATTTGTTAGGTGCAAGATTCAAACTCATCAGAATAAATATTGTATAATTAAACTCATTTTTTAAACATATATTCAGAGGACACATGAACACTACCATCTACCCATCTTCAAATTCAAATACAACCCACAAGATAGCAGCCCTAAGTACACCATGTGTGCAAGGTTACTTCTGAGGTTAGATACACAGTAGTCATGGGAAGTTCGGATCTTTAACGCGAACAGGAGCTTTTGTGTCAATCTTCCCATGTTTCGGCTTAACATAACAAAAATATGTAGTCAGCAATCATAATCATCACCAATCTGAAAAATTTCTTACAGTTAAATTTTGCAACCCAACTGAAGCATGATTCACTTGTTTAAATTCCATTACAATTTATTGTTATGCAATAAACGTACGTTTCACAAGATCCTCTCATTTAAGCTTTCAGTTTACCCTCGCTGCAGTTCAAGTTTGCAGTCACTGTAGGTTGTCATGTACTGTTTGTGTTCAGTTCATCTGCTGAATCATGCATTTGCAGTATTATTAGTTCAGCGATTCTCAAATCTGATCTCTGTGTAGCCTACTGTTCTAATAACTGAATAACTCAGGAAATTGGTTTATTACAAGTCAGAGGGAGTATCAGGCATGTTAAAAAGTAAGTAGTTTGTGCATAAGTGCTTACTGGAGACGCAAATCATTTCAAGTGATTTAGTCAATTAGGTGAAGTTGTTCAACTGGTTCACTTAGAAGATCCGGGTAAAAAGAACAATTCGTTCATGATCGGGATCACTAATACCAAAATAAAACCCATTATTTGGCACAAATGTGTAAATGAATTCAAGCCTCTGCTCGAGACATATTTAATGCTGTCACCGTGCTGCTGTCATGTCCACTCATTGTTTTTGTCACAGGAGCAACAATGAGGACTGACTGAAGAAGGACCAGCTTGCCGTACGTGTCAAACACCTGGCAGCGAAAAATAAATAGATTTACTTCTAAAAGACATACAGTAGGCTTATGTATTATGTACATTTACAAAGACGCAAACAAAGGATGTTTTTGCTATAATTTTAGTTAGTTTAAGCTAGTTTTGTATGTACACAATACAGTTAGTTCTAGTTTTTTTTAACTCTCGTTTTTATTTTTTATTTCAGTTAACGAAAACATTTAAAAATTTTAGTTTTATTTTTTCATTGGTCTGCAACCAAACAACATTGGTAATACTTAAAAAAACTTTTATTAATAAGGGAAAAGTACAGTTTTTTATTGCAGGATAAACCATCTGGATGTACTTTATCCTGCTTATTGCATGGCTACTTGCCACAAAACGAAAAAAAAAATAGACACAAAACATTGTTCTGAGCAATAATAGTTTAATAAATCTTTAATCAAATGCAAAGCTGACAGAAACAAAGTTGTTGAATGGAGAATACACTAACATACATATTATGCAGTCACAAGATGGTGCCAAGCAATCCAGAACAAGGATATACAAGCATATAAATATGGATGTGTGAATGTATTCACTTATGGTCAAGATGATAGAAAGTGCTATTAGCCTGAGTTATTAGTTTCAGTGGTCTCGAAATAACATGCCTTAGAATGTTGTGATGGATGTTGTGATGTTGTGTGTCCAATCTTAATCAACTATTACAGCTTTGTAATAATTGGTGATTACAGCTATAAAGTTCTGAAAGGTGATGTGCTTTTTTACGAATATTAAAAGGACTCAAGGATATCCCAAACAACTTTGTTTTTTATCCTTTATCAATCTGAGGGAATAATGTGCATATTTTGAAGCTAAAGAAGTGAAGAAAACACTATATGTGCTGAATTAGGTGCAGTGATTTTATGTGGATCGTTTGAGAAATAACAATGCGGTCTCTTTGTCTGTCCCGCTTTCCCTCTTCCCCTTAAAACCATTTTTCTTCTTTATTTTTCATCTCAGTGGTACCATCACTGTTTACGCTCTTAATATCTTCTTTATAAACTCATCATGACGAGGACAGTTCCTCTCTGGGATGGACGGAAAGCAATAAAAAAGCCCCATCAGCATGAAGGGATCTTGCTGAAAAAAGATGCATCATTGTAGCCTAGGGTGATTTTAAACGTATTCTTTACAAAGATTTCATGTAGTGGTCACCCGGGGCTAGCTGAGTAGCTCCGCCAATTAAATTAGGTAGCAGCAGAACTCCCGCACCCCCTGACTGCATCCTGTTTACCGGCGTTCCCTGCGGACCTTCTCCGCTCCGCTCTGCTGTGTACAGTAATTGCATTTAGGACACCGTCGCCTTGCAGGATATTGTAGAGAATGAAAAAAAAATATTATACACCTGAGAAGACAGGCTTTTCAGTATTACAAGTTTGGACTACATTTCCCATGAGGCCTTGCTGCTAGGGGATAGTGGAGGGGAGGGAATGCTTGTTCAGTTGTTTACCGAACCAGTAAAAGGTCATGGCAGAAAGTTCAAACAAAGAAGCTTCTAATTACATGGGCGCTTGGATGCTCGTGTCCGTTGGGAGGTGAAATGTAAGAATTGAAATGTATGATATGGTTTCATATCCTTCTTAATATAGCCAAGGAGGCTTTTTGCAGGAGAAACGTATTGGGTTATATACATATTGAATTATACAGGAGTAGTAATGTGCATATTGATTGTGGAAAGGTTATTAAAAGGCTGTGCTAGGGTTACATTTCATTACAATGAGATACAATGCTTCCTGCTTCTTCTTCCTTCATAAGAAATCTGTAGCGTTTTTCAATGAAATGAAAAAAAGATTGCTTATAGAGTAATTATTTGGTTGGGAATTACATTAAATAGTTTTTTTTCTCTCTTTATGGAGAATTCATTATAAAGACATAACTTGCATCACACTTGCATGTATAGTTTTGTTTCAATAAAAAATATTCCCTTATTAATTCGAGAATGTGGAGCAAATGTTTTTAATTCACTAAGTGAACAAAATCATTTAAAACTTTTATTTTATGTTTTATGTTTTCTCTTTTGTATATTTTTGGACTCTTTGCACTATTATTGTTGACCTCAGGTCAATAAGGTTTCACTTGCAACTTGGATCCTTCGCTATTGTTTTATTGCTATTTGAAGAGAGTGACAGACAGGTCATTTGGTGCTTTTAAAAACACTATCGATTGGTCAGTCATTCAGTCAACAGCGGCCTCTGGTGTATTTACGTGAGATGGGCAGGCAAAAGCATACACAGCAGCCTTTGCTGGATTTGCAAAAACAAAAACTGCAAATAAAATCGTACCTTATGGGACGTGTTTGGCACTCTCCAGAAATGTATATAGGGGTACGTATTCAAAATGAGCCTGATTTAAATTTATTCATCTAACATTTGCAGAATTCAGTTTTTATGACTTTTTGATGTCTCCGTATCCATGCATTTGTTTTACTACACACTGTACAATATAACACGTCAAAAAAATCACAACAAAAGCTTTTATGTTACTTATTTTAATTTGAACTTATTTTAATAAGTTAATCTGGTTTCAATTTATTTTTTTGAGTAAATATTTTTTGTCAGTTTGATTGATGTAAGTTGAGATGGCTAGAATAAATTGTTTAATTCAACTAAGTGAGGTTTATTTATAAACAGATTTCGTGAGGATTGCATGATTATGATTGAACACTGGTCATGCATTAGCCAATTTATGATTCCCCAATCAAATGATTTCTAAGTCACCATAAATACCCAAAGTTCCATTTCACAGCCATCTTCATTTTGAAAAATCCCCCCTTCCACCCCTACTCCTCTTTCTTTCCTAGACGGGTAGCATGGTGGCCAAGTGGTTAGCACTGTTGCCTCAGAGCAAGAACATCACTGGTTCTAGTCCTCACCAAGCTAGCCGACATTTCTGTGCAGAGTTTACATGTTCTCCCCGTGCTCATGTGTGTTTCCTCCCGCAGTCCAAAAACATGCAACTTAAGTTAATTGACTAATCCAAATTGGTACCATAGACATGCTCCTAAGTTATCTCTGAAGAGCAATCCCTATCTGTTCATTAACTACTATAGCAGGGGAGTTTTCGAGATCTACCTGAGCTCAGACTCCTCTCTCGCCCTGCAAACGGGAGGGAGCCCTGAGATCGAGGATCTTATGAGCTCAAGGCTCTCTCCCGGGACAGCATGCCAAACACGCTTTATAATCAATCATCAAGTGTGAGCTCTTTAAACATTTAAGGCAGTAAGAATTTAGTTTACAGTGTACAGAACTACTAAGTAATACATTGTTGTACAGACAGCATGATAATCATTCAATTATAGTATTTATACAAAAACAACAACAACAACAACAACAAAAGCTGAAAGCTGAGTTTTCTATTCCCAAGTCTCATTATAAATGCTCATTGTGAAGATGGTACTGTCTCCATGTGAAGCTGTTGTGGTTTGATACTGTCCAACAGTTTTGTCGGACATGGTGTTGAGACGATGTGATTACAGACTGCTTTTCTGTGATCTCACAAATGCTTAGCACTTCTAAAGACCCTCAGCTTCTGTCATGATCAAGCTTTTGGCCCATAAGAGCGACCCCATAGACAGGTTAATTAAACTTAATAATTAAAAAAAGTGTCCGTAATGACCCGTGGTTTGGAAGGGAAAAAGCATATGGCAGTAGACAACTTCCTATCTCTTCACCTCCAGTCTGGGGTGACACCCCACCTTCGCTCTCTTTGATGATGTCAGCCAACGATGTGGCACAGTTCCAGGGTGGCATTAGGTATGCTGGACAGGTGGCAAAAGAAGAGAGAGGGACACTAGCATGACACCATAATGAGACGCAATGCCAACTGTTTCCCCGTCTGCCATCTCGGATGGCTCTCCGGACCGTTAAATCACAGAGTTGAGAGGCGTTTGCTGTTTCCCTCACACTGTTTATCTGTGTGTCTCTCTCTCTTGATTCACTCTCAGCAACCTTTACATAGAATCCATTTATTTCTCGTCTCTCTGATGGAATCGGGTTTCTCCTCTTTGAGCAGCATATTCTTTTTTTTTTCTCTCTCCATCCATTCCCGTTTCTCCCCTGGCAATTTCCGTGGCTGCTTGGTCTGAACCTGACAGTTACTGAATGACACAAAGTGACCGGGCCGTCTGAAATCATGAGGTGTTACACGGAATGATCTGGTAAGAGGATTTCCTGTTGTCAGGCTGTGATTTAGTTGTCAGTAATTGTCAACGAGGCCCCTGGAAAACTGCTCTGGACATTTGGGGTCATTTTATCCTCTTGATATTCTTTCATTTGTCTCGCAACTGCATTCTGCTTATAAATACAGTGTGCTGACTTATAGATGCATAATTCATCAGAATGCAAATACAGATAATTAGGGTGATTATGTTTCAGTCTGATAGAGTCTTAATTGTTTTTGATACGCAACTTCCTCTCCATGATGAATTGTAATTCATGACATCAGCGAGCGAAAGTTGCCGGAACAGACTAGTGGAATGTGGCCTCGTCACTGCTAATAGTGGACGACGGCCGTAATTAACCCAACACATTGTGTCGCTATAGTCACAGTCTCGTTCAAACAAAGCGGCTACAGGGTTTTTTAAATGCGTGTTTGTATTTAACCCAGATTAAGTTGGAGAGTCATGCAATCACATTTGAATAACTGTCTCATTATCTCTAATAGTGTTGGCTTATGGTCGCATGTTATTGTCAGAAATTGTTTCAGGTTAAGATGATTACACAGAGCGCTGGAGGAACGTGCATGCTGATTACCGTGACCTTGTCAGGGCTTGGCAATTATTATTATTTTTTGTTATTATTATTTGTTATAATAATTATTATTATTATGTCTTGATTTTACATTTTCTGGCTAAACCCCCTTTAATTTAGTCTACAATTTGATTTTGTTTTATTTGTTTCTTGATATAAACGTTTTCTGGGGCAAATTTTTATGCAAATTGAACATTATTTTGTTAATTAATGAAAATGTTTTGATTGGATTTGTTCGTTTTATTTACTTTGTAGGATTGCAATGTAACATTATTTTTTTCTAATTGTTAAATGTTTAATTTAGTTTGCTGTATTTTTACTATTATTGGTCATACAGAATATCGTAAGAAAAAGTTACGAAAAAAATGTAAAAAGTTTCCAGGGCCATTTAAAAAAAATTGTATATATGCAAATTGAACATTATTTTGTTTAATAATGAACATATTTTAATTGAATTTGTTGATTTTATTTACTTTATAGGAATGCGATGTAACATTTTTTTCTAATTGTTACATTTTAAATTTTGTTTTGCTGTTTATTTTTATTGTTTGTTGTCATACAGAATATTGTTAGAGAAAGTTGTGAAACAAAAAGTAAAAAGTTTCTAGGTCCAATAAAAAAAATATGCAAATTGAACATTACTTTGTTTAATAATGAACATATTTTAATTTAATTTGTTGATTTTAGTTACTTTGTAGGAATGCAGTGTAACATTTTTTCTAATTGTAAATTTTTTTATTTAGTTTTTATTTATAATCTTTTTATTATTAATAGTTGTCATACAGAATATTGTTAGAGAAAGTAATAAAAAAATAAAAAATATGTTGATTTAGTTTGTTAATGTTATTAACTTTTTTGGAATTGCGTTGTACCATTACTTTTATTTATTATTATTTTTTTTACATTTATATAAAGATTGACAATGACAGAACAGTGGTATAGGTGTATCATGTTATCAAATACAATAATACAGCCATCTATTATACAATCGTCCATCGGCTAGCAATTCAAGTCTTTTGTGAAGGGTAAAAATTAACAACAAATCAATTAATACGTTTTTTTAAATTAAATACAAATTTAAGATACATTCTCTAAAAACTCCCATTGAGGATTCCAGATATATATTCCAAATTTCTGATGCAAGTCATAAGTCAGTTTTTCTAAGGGTAAGAAAATGGCAATCTGATTCAACCACATATTGACCGAAGCAATGTTAGAACATCACAGGAAAAGAATACATTTTCTTTCTAGATACGTACAAAAGTGTAACACAGATTCGAGTCCATGACTAAGGTGTAGAGCAGTTTTACACTGGTTTTTTGTCTTCTAAATTTTATAGTTTTTGTTTTGTTTGCAGTTCTTTTTTTTTCACCACCATAGCAAGTGTTACTTGTTACAACATGCTACTTTGTGATTAAGTTAGTGTTTGTATCTGGGTGTTGTGTAATTACAATGATAGAAGTTTAGATTGTTTTTACATGTGTTCATTTTACCTTCCTCCACCATGCAATTTCTCTTTTTTTTCCCTTCCCCTGTCGCAAAGCCTATATCTATGAACACTTCTCTCCTGAATGTCTCTTGTGCTCAGGTACAGGACAAATACCCAATAATTGTAACAAAGTGGGAAATCAATAAAGGTTGCTGAAGGGCTGGGGAAGGTTGTAAATCAATAAAGCAGAAAGGTGGGGGTCCTCAAAGGGCATTTACATGGTCCTGAATACTCGGTGTCTGGTTTTATTACCTTTATACTTGATTGCCTATTGACATCAACTGCGTGTGTCCGTTGCATATTTCCCAAATGAGTTGACCAGTTGAGTTTCAAATTATTTTATAAATATGATTATACTATGTGTAATACTAGTGGGAATGCTAACAGGTTGGTTTTACTCATGTTCACATGTGTTTTTAGTGCATGTGTAATAAACCTTTTTGCAAGTTGTTGCATGAAATGGATTCTGATACATTTTAGTCTGACTTTGTATCTAGAACTTAAAGCTCAAGACAAAAGACTTTTGTTGGAAAACTAGTATCACCTGTAGTTGCTTTTAGATACCAGCCATGCGTAGGCTGTTAAAGACCAAGTCACAATACAAGAGAATCTTCTTTTTTCCATGTTCTCTATTCTAATGGCCTTCAAGGTATAATTTATTATGTCTCACACTGTCCCCGACAGTCTTGCCTAAACACTTGCCTTCTTAAAAGACCTTCTTAACTAAAGGAAATGAGTGAAATGTAATTTTATCTTCAATGTGAAGCAACTGTTGACCCAAAGCAGTTAAAAGTGAAGCATATTTCTTAATATGCTTATCATTTTTCAGTTACAATGTGCTTTGTCTGATTTTATAGTGCCATGACAGCCATTTTGCATAATACACAACAGATGGAAATTTATTATCACCCTCGTTAGTAGTCAACAGTCAGCTTATCTGAAAAAAATAAGTCTCTGGTAATCATTCACTCTTATTAGGATGCTTTGTTTTGATTAACTTATTTACCACAGAATGCCTACATTTAGTCTTTATGTGTGAATAAGATTTACAATTGGATATTGAATAATTATGAATACATTTATACAAATAAATAGCATTTACAAACAATGAATAGAAAAGGTTTGATTGCAAAATTGTAAATGTCATATTTTATTACATATTTCTACAGTTATATTTAAATTTAAATATAAGCGTAACATTTAAAAGTGTAGTCATTGCCAAAACCTTTCTGTATGTAGCCTTCATAAAACTGATTTAAAATTTGTTTCAATAAAAATTAAGCTAAGGATAGACTGATGTTCAATATGCGCTGTATGCTGTAGAGTTCTCGAATCCCAGGATAAATGGAAGAGTGATGTGGTTCATGTGGTTGTTAAAAGTCTTCTTGCCTCCTGCTTCCCATGAAGTGTGAAGTTTTAATCACATTATATTGATGATAAAACCCAGCAGAAGTAAGCTGGAACCCGCAAACACACTTTAATTGTAAAATAAACATAAAACAGTTCTCTCTCAAAAACAACTGCTGTACAAACAGAAACGAAATCACAAAAAGTGTCGTCCACAGTCATCACTTCTTCTTTTATCATTCCGGAGCTCTTCCATGAAACTCACGACCAGTGACACTCAAGACAAGTGACACTTGATTACACTCAGACAAACCCACCACCAGATTTGCAACATAAGAAATGTTGAAAAGAGTACCATATTCTGCATATAACATTTATAACAGAGGGCACTCAGAAAGGCTATTTTGTGATGTCTTGCAGGTGGAAGTATGTAAAAGAAAATTTTTAAAGTGGCCTAACTGTCGAATATAAAGCTTGACAAATGGTATGCATGCATCAATGAATCTGACATTTCAAAAACAAAGTGACATCAGCGGTATTTTGGTGTTCTAGTGTTGTAATGCTGTTTTACTACCTGTTAACTACGCAGCACTATTTTCAGCCTATATGCCCGACTAGTGGTTTTTAGCCACTGATAAACTTCCAGTGAAAGGTTGATGTGACAATTTTTAATATAATAATGTTCCTTTTAGAGCATTGATAATGTAAAACGACAAAAGCACAGTCATGCTGAAACTCCATTGAAAATACCGTGGTAAAATAAATTGACATAATTTAAAGACATGATGCAGACCAATGGAATTTAATGCAGTGCTTCTTTTCCAGTCTGAGAGCTACTTTATAAAATATTTCAATTAAGCAATGAAGTGAAGATCATTGATTTTAAGGAAAACAGATCTTAAAATGTGGCAATGCTGTATTGGCATGACAGTTTACTAGAATCGATTGAGCTAGATTACTAATAGTTGAAAGTCCCAGTGCATATCCATTTAATTTATCTCAAAAACCTACAGCTCATCTAGAAGAAAAAGACGTTTTATTTACATACAGTAGTGCCCATTGCTTAAGGTCACTTAACAAATTGCACATTCACGTAGACAACATACATATATGGCCACTGAAGCTACATTATATAAAATACAAATTAAAAATATACATTAAAGGTAGACAAATCTGATATTTCTAAATGTAAGGGGCAGTGCATTCCATAAATTGACACCAAACATTCCACCTACAGTGGACAGCTGACAAAGAGGAACAGCCAAAAGATCAAGCTCAGATGATCTGAGCTTAGAGGCAGGAGAGTAAAGGTACAGTAAATCTGACAAATGTGGAAGCACAGTTAATGCAGTTATTGATTTAAATATGAGTCATATTTTCAATTGATATGCGATGGCACAGGTATCCAGTGATGCTTGTACAATAGAGGAGCAATGTGAGCAAAAATGAGAACTCTTTAGATTAGATTAGATTAGATTAGATTCAACTTTATTGTCATCACACATGTACAAGTACAAGGAAACGAAATGCAGTTTAGGTCTAACCAGGAGTGCAATAGCAGCAAGTGCAGGATACAGGTATAAGTTATAGAGTGCAGTTATAGAAAAACTATGGTGATATTTACAAATGGATGTACTATGAACATTATATACAGGTTGTATTAGCTATGTATATAATGTTCATACATTCATTTGTAAATATCAAAAAACTTGCTGCTGTTTTAAACGCTGCAACCTGGCAATACATTTTTTCAGGCAGACCAAAAAAAAATTGTATTGCAGTAATCTAGATGTGACATGATTAATACATGGATTAAGATTTTAGCATCAGTTAACATGGAGGTGACAATAAATAAGAAAATGGTTATTTAAAAATTCTCTTCTTACAGATCCATTGAAATTAATCATTGCATGGAAAATCAGCCCATTCTGATTTAACAGATAGAGCACAGTCTTCTTCTACTTTTCTCCCACCACTGTTAGGCTCTCCACCATGCCAGAACCTGCAAGGACAGATCAACAGGGCCCAGTATCTAAATTGTTGTTTCAGTTTCAAAGACTCTACTACACAATCTCAGCCAAGAAATAAGGGTGTCATCTAATAAAACAATCTGTCTTATTCTTAAAAAGTGTTACTTTTTAATGTACTTTTTAACAGAAATGTGTTCAATGTATTCAATGTATTCCATTAACTCTGTGATACGTGTCCACAACAATGTCTACCTTGTGAAGAGAATCACAGATGTGTCGACATTCAAATTCATGCTGTGCGAAATGCATTCTGACTGAAAACACATCAGCCAATGAGAGAGCAAGATACAAGACAATGGTGAGATCGGGAAGGAGTTAAAGACTATAATATCAGAATGAGCTTTACAATGACGTTAAACTGAACCAAAGAATTATTTGCTTGAACAGTTGCAGCAGTAGCAGCACATTATTTCTGGTGTAGTCATGCAGTTTGTATTCTCTTGTCACTGATCCAGTGTGTTGTGTTGTAGTTTCTGCAGTGTGAACACAGCAGAAACTGAATGCTACCTCAGAAAGTTGTGAAACAACTGTGATCTGATAACTTTGAAGATCACACAGTGTGAACTTGGCAAAATACATGAAGTCATGCATCTCATCTGATATAGGGGTTATTCAATTATCAGAAAATTCTCATTCTGGATTGAACTGTTATTTTAATGAAGACTCTGCTTAAAGGGACAGTTCAAACCAAATTAAAAATACATATTTTGTCATCATTTACTCATCCTTTATTTGACACAAAGCTATTTGAGTTCTTCTGTTGAACACAAAATGTTGGAAACCACTAACCATTGATTTCCATAGTTGTTTCTATTGTATTGGTTACTGGTTTTCAAAGTTCTTAATTCTATCTACTTTTTTGGGGGGGTTCAGTAGAAAAAGAAAGAAACTCATAAATGAGGGAAAATTAATGTTTCTTTTCATACTTGCACTAATACAGTATGTACTGGGTATGGTCTGTGTGTTTTCATTATAACTTATGTTTAGGGGATTTTGTGGCAGGCCAGTAAATATTAGGTCAGGCCTCCAAAGTTTTGTTTTAATAATCAGTTCAATTCAGTGATTTCTCACCAAGAGGTTGGTTTGCTGTAATCAACCCATTTCCAACTGCCCTCCACATCACTGTCAGTCAGACCAGTCTCACCAGCAGTTATTTTATCAACAAAATCCTAAAAAAAAATAGTTTAGAGTGATATAACATAGAGTAATAACACTTTTCCTAATACAGACTTAAGTTTGATTGATATTTAATTTAGCAGATAACAAGATAGTAGTTTTTAAAATAAATAAACAGTTCTTTTTTTTTGTTATAAATTAATACTTGTCAAATAAACATAATATAAAGGTAAATTGTTAGTGCTGTTGTGAGTGCTCACAAACACAGACTGTACAACTGAGGATTTAAATTCAACACTGTCACTTTCTCCATATGTATGTTTGTTTGACTACATTCCATATTGATTATTCCTAATTGACAAATGATTATGCACTGTAGAGGCTGTGACATTATGTTGTAATGTGGAAACAGCTTAAATTCCTCAGTGTTTGCTCAAATAGCTGTATATGTGATGCATGAGCAAGGCAAAGGTGCAGTGTTGTCAGATATGGCTGACTTTTTCCAGCTCAAAAGCTGTCCAAAACTCACCCAAATGCACAAAAAATGCCCAAAATAACAGATTAATGTTTTATTTTATTTAAATTTATTTAAATAAAAAACATAGCATAGTTGCTTTAACTTTTATCATTTTTAACCAAACAGCAACTAACATCTTTAGTCACAAAACTACAAAATAAAATAATAATATAATTATTTTAATATAATTATAATAATAAATAAATAATAATAAAATTACAACATAACAGAACTTAAAGTCCTGTACTAAAACAGTTAAATATGTGAACTGTTAAACTCCAGTAACATTAAACAATTGGGTATGTCTTGCATGTATTTTTGTGGGTATATAGTTGTTTGACATACCGCTGATATTAGCTACTTCACAGCCTTGTTGGTTTAGATGGCTGTTAGTTTTGCCAACACAGCATTTAGTCAAAAAATAAATTACTGTGAATTGACATGAAACAAAATCATCAAACTCCCCAGCTGCTCCAGTAACAGACGTAACCCAGAAAAACCCAGAAAATCGCCAAATATTTTGTTTTCAATATTAATCTGTAAAACCAACACATTGGTCGACATCTACTACAGACTACCATCACTCTCAGAAATAAAGGTACGAGAGCTGTCACTGTGGTAGTACCTTTTCAAAAGGTACACGTTTGTACCTAAAAGGTCCATATTAAAACCCCAAGGGTACATATTAGTACCTAAAAAGTACAAAAGTGTCCCTCTTAAATTATTTTGGATCCTTTAAGTACAAATGTGTACCTATTGAAAAAGTACCAGTCACAGCTCTCGTACCTTTATTTACTAGTGCACTAGTTGTAAAATTTGTTTCACTCACTTGTTCTCCTCTACAGTTTATGATGACCATATCTGCTCCACTTTTTCTACAGTATCTTCTGCTCTCAGTCCAGCTTTTCTTCAACTTGGAAACGTAGTAAACATTGGAATGGTAGTAAATCCATTAATCTGTAAACACAAGCAATTCAGCTTTTAGCTCTTAATTTTAAGTCACAATAACCCACATTCAGACAAGTTGACAACAATCAGACAAGTTGAAATCTATGTGGACATAATAAATAATACATTAATTAAACATTAAAGACTGCATGAATCCTAAATGGCTGAGACTGAGAGGGCGGGACATTATTTTGGTCATCATTCCCTCATAGCAACCTAACAGTAAGAGTATCATGGTTAAGAATATTGCTATGGAAGTCAATAAGTTGACTTCAACATAACAGGACCACCGTCACTTCAAAAACAGAAGCAAATGGTCAGACTTTGATTGGAGATTACCTAAACTAACTTTTTTTTTTCAGTGGATTAACTTGCTCAGGTGAATTGCTCACCTTAAGGGTATACATTTGAGCTATCGAAATAAACATTTTGATTCCACATGCACTAAGATAAGTTGAATAAAATGACATGAACTAAAATGAATTCAACTGAACGATACGAGATGTGAATCAAATATTTGATAAAACTGTTATAGTAAATTAAACATTTATATAGATGAAACACATATTATTTTATTTGTGAAAATGATATTTTGAGATTATGTGTATTGCCAACACAATTGAAAATATGCTGAAATATTTGAAAAAATGGCACTTTTGATCTGCTGTGATATAAGTACTGATAGTTTTGAAAATGTAGCCATTGCTTGTAAACATTTACTGTAATAAACTGAAACTGTTTAACTGTAATATAAAATTGTAATTTATACTTACCCATTTTCAACAGTTCATTCTTTCCTTGATTTAGGTGGTCTCTTTGTTTAATCAGGTCACGTTTATTTGATGATAATTCTTCATTCTCTTGAGTAAGTCTTATGATCTTGGCATGTAGTTGGTTTTAGTCTTTTGTGAGCTTGGTGATGTTGGTTAGTAGCTTGTCTCTGTTTTCTGTGAGGTTGATGATCTTGGTTAGATGTTGGTTATTAGCTGGTGTTTCTCTTCAGTGTAGTTTGTGTTGTTTGTGTAGATGAAGACACTCAGCACCATGACTACAGTCAGCAGAAGAAAACACAACAGCACCAAACTCACTATCGCTGCTCTGATGTTTTTGATCCTCGCTGAATCACTTCCTGGAGATGCAAAAATTAATTGATTATTCATTTAATTTCCAGCTCTTGTGTTTGTAATGTAAGTCTCAATACCTGTGTTTGCGTTTTTTTGTGTCTGGTAACTGAGTTGTTTCTGTCCCGACATCAAAACTGTTAATTGTATCTGCGTTCGCGTAAATGTTCTCCTCTCTCTTCATTCTGTGCATTTCATGAATTTCCAGATTGCCGTAATAAGACATTTTTTGGTTTGCTGATGTTAAATTTGAGATTATTCAAAGTTATTTTTAGAGTTAACTGTGCTGCTCTAAGCTTCCACTTTTGAGGTTTTACTTTTTCAATGCATTGCATTAGTCAGATCATATCCTGTTTTGCTGAAAATAGGACTAATAACAGATGCCTCATGGTCATAGCAGATATTCAAAGAACACAGTTTTGCTCTCACTTTCTGTTCCTATTTATTTTTTTCTTGAAAGTCTTTACTTATTGTATTTACTGTATTTAGAAGTCTAGTTATAATGTCAGTATACCTGTAGACTGCTTATTTGATTATTGAAGCTTTGTTTGATACTAGAATTGTATATTTAGCAAATATATATATATATATATATATATA
>CAIGQZ010001492.1:10179353-10208990 GCA_903798205.1 Danio tinwini | reverse complement strand
ATGTTTCAGGAGAACGGAGACTCCACCCCGGCACGTTCCAGCTGTTATGGGCACGCTTCAGAGAAGCCCAGGTCATCCTGCTGTTTCTCCCGAGCGGCCCTTCGCTGGCTGCCTTTTCTGCTCTGCACAAAGGCGCTGGCTCTCAGCTGGCCCCGGGTTACGCAATATGCGTTCTTTCCCCAGTGAGCCTGCTCGCACAGACACTACTTACACTGTGCAAAGTTGGGGAGACGAGGAGCGGGTCTTGCTCGTTGCGCCTCTCTGGCCCAACCGGACCCGAGTTTTCAGAACTCACACTCCTCGTGATGGCCCTCCCTAATGAATTCCCCGGAAAAAGCACTTCCTTTTTCTGGGACGGGCACCCCCTGGCACCCGTGCAGGGCTCTGAAGCCTCTTTGGATGGTTTCCAGACAGAGCGCGGTGGACTTAGGTGACTTATCAGTGTGATAGTTAACACCGTCACTACAGGCTAGAGCGCCTTATTAGGTATGCCTATGTTCTGCAGTGGAGTCTATTCGTTGTGTGGGAATTCTCTCTGAGAAAACCCCCGGACATGCCAGATTAGTGTTGTGTTTTCTTCCTTCAGGATAGCTGGAACGCTGGCTGTCTCCCTCCGCACTGAAGGTTTGGCGTGTGATCATCCGCGTTTTTAATGCGGATGGTAGCGCGCTGGGAAAGCATAACCTCTTCAGCCGGTTTCTCAGAGGCGCGTGGCGCGTGATGATAATCCATCCCCGCCCCCTCTCTCACCCTCTTGGGATCTGTCTAGCCCTAGCAGTTATGATTAGGTCCGTTGAGCCACTCGATCAGTATATATACGTTCTGTCCCTTTAGGCAGCTCTGCTGATCGCGCTGGTATCAGGAGGGTTAAGATTCCGGTGGCATTTTCGGTCAGCGAATTGTGCCAGTAATTGGGCCGACCTACTCTCACGTTTAAATACCTGAGACCTCGGTTCACCTTGTGCCAAGGCTTCTACCACCCTCCTTTTTTTTTTATTAGGTGGTGAGCCTGCAAGCGCTGCCTGCGGAGGAGGCAGACTCAGCCTTTTCATTGCTATGTCCGCGCACTGCGCTTAACGTGACATGTAAGCATACGCAGCTCTTTTCTGTTATGATCAGCAGAAGGGAAGTGCTGTATTAAAATAGAGGTTGGTCCATTTTTTAATTTATGCCATCACCCTCGCTTCATGTGCCAGGGCGAGCTGTGTTCCCCGGGAGAGAGAGCACACTTAATAATAATAATAATATAATAAGCGGTGCCTCCTTTTCGGCGTGAGTACACAGCGCCTCTTAACAGATCATGTCGAGCTGCTGGCTGGGCGACACCTAACACATTATCGAGATTATTTCTCGAGTGGAGTCACTTTCCTCCTGGTTACTGGTTACCCCAGTCAATCGAGAGGAAATTAAGCTCGGTGTCAATAAACGCTTGCTGCGCCAGGCTCCCTAACCCGGAGATGCGTGCGCATTTTCTATTCTACTAGTAAGTTTCCCTTTTCAGGCGAACCCTAGAGAATTCCTCCGAGGCCCCCAGCACCTGACTCAGCGGAGGAGTCGAGTGCTTGGCTCAGTGTGTAGTCTGGTACGCCCATCTGGTCTACCCGCATACTGAGGTTCGGTGCCAGCTATGTGCATTCCCCTGTCTAGGTGATGCCATATGCATTATCCACCATGGTGTGTTCCCCCTATTCAGGCGGACACATGTCTTCCCTAACCGCTAACCAGCTTATCATATGTAGCACTCCCCCTCAATAGGGCTAGTCCATATGCTTCTTACCATCAAGTCTCCCCTTCCGGGTAGCAGGTGGTCTCCGCAGCGTCCTCCCCCTTTGGGGACTGGCACGCTTTCCCAACGTACTGTCGTATCTCTAAAATCCCTAGTCTATATTAGCTAGGTAAAAGCTCAATTACGACCCCCGATCTAAATTGTGTTATTCCCATGTAATGGTAATTTTTGGGCCTAGGGGACGTTGGAAGGTTGCGCTTTTGGTGTTGTCAGTGCGCCCACGCATTGCTTGGCAAACTGCACATCAGGAGCGTGACGGGCTTAGCTGCTGTGGCGCTTTCCAGAACATCTCCCAAAGTCTGTTTAAGACACACGTTGGAGTTCCCTATGAAGGGGAACGTCTGGTTACGTCCGTAACCCTCGTTCCCCGAATAAGGGAACGAAGACGTGTGTCTCCACTGCCACAGCATCTAAGTCTCCAGCTGGGAGCTGAGTGATCGGCTCTTCAGCAGGCAATTCTGAGGATCTGACTCCAGCAGCTGGCTTATATAGCCCTGATGAGCTCATCAGCCACAGCTGTGGAGCTCAGCTCCGCCAATTCAATTGGCATTTCATTGGCCCGTTTTCTTATCATCAGAAGCGATTGGTCGTCTGAAGTACTCCCAAAGTCTGTTTAAGACACAAGTCTCCATTCCCTTATTCAGGGAACGAGGGTTACGGACGTAACCAGACGTTTTGATGTATGGCACATTAAGCTGGGTACTTTCATACTGCATTGGAATGTATGCTTTGTTTTCATAGATTATTTAATTAATGTGTTGTTTGTAAATACACCTTTCCTACTATGCAGGCCCGGATTAATAATTCAGAGGCCCCTGGGCACAATGTCTTTTAGGGCCCCCTACAAGGACGCACTCCTATAGTTGAATAAAAAAAATAAGATTAATATAATATTTTTAAAATAAAGTTAATCTATAATATTTTGCCCACATTTTTTTAATAAATGACATAGTACATATATTTATAGTCAACAAATATTTACCTGATTTTAAAAGCATTTAAAGCACACTTTGATAAAAAAAAAATACTAATATAACTAGTGAAAATTAATGGTTTACTGAAGCAGTACTAAAAATTTATATTTAAGGGTATTTTTATGTATAACTTCTACAAACTTATAATGCATATGATTTGTATATAACACCTCTCCAATCCAGTTGTATGAATCTGAGTCTTCCATAATACACAGACTGATTAATGATTCCTACTGTCTCCCTCGTGATGAAGAGTAGACAAAAAGCACTTGATTATAGAACTGAAAGTATACAAAATCACACACACTGTACCAGTTCTCTCCTGTCTCTCTCCTCTTCAGGGGCTTTTTCTGTCTCTCTCTCCTTGAGGTCGGAGAATATGGGTGAAGCAGGGCGACTAACATTGTAAATACAGTTCAATTATATTAAGATTTCGCTAACATTTAACACCAGGTGGAAAATAACTGTTTATAGAATATTTATTATTATTACTATCCTTAAATACCTTGACTCCTTTTATATATTTTATATACTTTATTTAAATTTTTAAACAAAAACATTTAAATTCTATTGAAAATAAATGTATTTGCAATCTGATATGTAATGGGGGAAAAAAGAAGAACGTGTTTATCAGTCGCTGGATTTAAACCGGATTTATGATCGATCGCCTCAAAACATGTTACCATGCGTTTTACAAGCTACACCACTCCCACATGCTGTTTATCGCGCTCCTTAGTAATGTTGTCTCTGTCAATCAAACGGCGCTGTTGGGAAGCACTCAACTAGCTTATTACAACAAGGTGCACTATTTGCACTAAGCCTAAATAGACACTCCAAAATCAGCATTTTTCCCCCCTCGCAGGGGCCCCAAGTGCGCACGGGCCCCTGGGCCTGTGCCCATAATGCCTATTAGTTAATCCGGCCCTGCTACTATAGTTATTTGTGTTCTTTTTGTGTTTTATTCTTTTAGCATGTACAAACATTCATTCAAGTTAATTGTGTTATATATGTATGTTATATATGTTATATATATATATCATTTCATAAATAACGCCGACGCCAATGACATCCTCCGTGTTGTGCTCTGCAGTTGATTTTGTGTTTTTGTTAGATTGTCATGTCAAATTCGGTCGCATTCCTACAATTAGTTTCACCAGAGAAGAATTGTTGGACATTCAGACGCATACATCACCAAATATTTTTCCAGACTTCGATTTATGTGCTGTTTTGCTGGACATTGTAGTCGGCGGAGCCGCAGTGCTGCTCAAACATTTCGGGCACGCAGATGGGGTAAGCGAGCAGGCGCGCTTGTGAAACTCAGGTGCGGATTTTGAACTGGGTTGCCTAGCATACATCTAGCCAATCTCTGCTCTGTGCCCAACAAAATAGACAAACTCATTCTGCTCTCTCAGATAAACAGGGATTTTTTGCATTCTACTGCTCTGTGTTTCACGGAAACCTGGCTAAATGACGCCATAGCGGACATTGCGCTTCATCTATCGGGCTATCAGCTGTTCAGAGCGGATCGCGATAAAGAATCAACACGGAAATCGCACAGTGGTGTGACATGCTTTTATATCAATGAAAGGTGGTGTAAAGATGTAACAGTTTTAAAGAAGATGTGCTGTCCCGACCTATACAATAATATACTGTGATAAAAGCTTCAACAGTTAATCGCAACAAGTAATTTTTGATACCGTCATAAACCTATGAAGCTTTCTCTCTCTAGGTTTTCCTCTAGGTCTTTTAGATTGTCATTTTTTTAGCCAAAGAAACAACGAGTACATTTAGTCCAGTTTCTCTTTTTTAGTTTATTATCAAAATAACCTCTGTTGTTCTTGCAAAGATAAAACAGTTCCTACTTATTGGATTTGAGTCATTAACTAAAAATACCTTAGACATATTTATATATATACAGTAAATAGTCATATCTCTTTATATATCACTTTTTACGTGGGTTCTCACAAAATAAATAATAACGTAATGCCAAGAGCTGTAAACTGTTTTTATTTTGTAATCCATTGCAATGTACAAAACAATAAGCCTGGAAAAATGATGAACACTACAACAGTATTTTCAGTTCAGACAATAAATTAAGTGCAAGATAACGCCAGCTGATTTATATAGAAAAAACAAACAACTGTGTACACGATGTTTTGCTTGATACCTGAAATTAGATTTGCTGTGTATTATACAAATCTGCAATTAATGGTGGTCATTATAAGAAAAAAAAAATCAAACCTCGAATATCAGGACTAACCAAAGATATGTATAAAGTGCTACCTACATAGGCAAAATTTTAAGGATTGGTGTTCTTCATACGAGGTTGATCGTTTTTAAGGGTCAATGTCGTCTAATGTTTGAAAACCTTTGCTTTAATGATCCTGACGACTTTGGATACTTTCACAGGATTTTAATTAGGGTTGGCATTGTAATTTGGTTTAAAAACAAAAAAAAAATTGCTGCATAACTAGTAACTGGTAAAATATTCTTCTCACAGATCCATTGATGAGCTCCATCACATGCAACATCAAGCCATCCTATTAACTCAGGGTGCTTTTTTAAATGAGTCACAACACAGTTCTCTGTTTTCCATCCATTGGGCTCAGTTATTGATCTAGAGGAAGCCCAGAACCTGCATGAACAGATCAACATCAGATGTTCAGTGCTGCTGTGTGATATGAGAATTATTTATTAGATCATAATCAGCTCAGTTAAGTTAATTCTCACCTAGAGGTCAGATTACGGCCATCAACCCATTTCCAACTGCCCTCTTCTTCACTGTCAGTCACACCAATCCAGAATTCATCGTTACCAGTGATCTTCATAATGAAATCCTGAGCAGATGAAACAATGCAACATTTATTTAATCGCAGATGATATACACATTTCATCTGACCATCTCTCACTTAGCTTCTAAGCACCACAATCACACACAATCTCTCACTCACTTGTTCCTGTTGGTTGTTTATGATGATCAGGTCTGCTCCTCTGTCTTTACAGTCTCTTCTGCTTTCAGTCCAGCTCTTCTTCTCACTGGACAAGTAGTAAAAACTGGATTGGTAGTAGGCTGTTAACAGAACAAGCCCAGCTATTACTTAATTTGTCCCATTTGCAATCACACACATGTAACACACAAGATATTGTACAATTACATATAATATGCATTAAAGCTTTGTGAGTCAATCATCACTAAATTGCTGTAACTGCAAATTATAGACATTTACCTTCTTGACCAAAAAACTGAAGTTGCTTTATTAGTTGGTCTCTGTCCTTTAGAAGGTTTGCGTTCCTTATGAATAGCTGTTGGTTGTTGGTTAGCAGCTTATCTCTGCCTTCTGTGATGTTGGTAATGATGGTAAGTAGGTTGTCTCTGTCTTCTGTGAGGTTGATGATGTTGGTTATTAGCTGGCGTCTCTCTTTGGTGTAGTTTGTGTTGTTTGTATAGATGAAGACACTCAGCATTATGACTGCAGTCAGCAGAAGGAAACACAACAGCACCAAACACACTGGAGCTGCTCTGGAGCATCTCTTCTTCTCTGAATCACTTGCTGAAGATGGCAGACATTAATGTTGATGTTTATTTATCAGACAAAGCCAAAAGCGTTGATGTATTTTAGTAATATGTTGGGGTGCACTCATACAAATGTGATGACTTGTGCATGAGTCACTACAAACTAATGGCTCGTTTCCACTGACTGGTACGGTACGGGTCAGTACGGGTCGGTACGCTTTTATGGCCTTTTCCAC
Source organism: Danio tinwini (assembly GCA_903798205.1). NCBI lineage: Eukaryota > Metazoa > Chordata > Actinopteri > Cypriniformes > Danionidae > Danio > Danio tinwini. The sequence continues at coordinate 10,202,480 of CAIGQZ010001492.1, read as the reverse complement.
TGTCAAAAGGTGTACCGAACCGAATCGTACCATGCCAGTTTTTCTGCACCCTTTCGAAAGGGTACCAAACACGAGAAAGGGTACCAAAAGGGTCCCAAAGGCGGAGCTAGACGCGCAGCTGAACGCTATTGGTTTACAGAGATGCGTCACGAGCTCACGCAACAAGCCAGAATGAAAACAAAGCCCCCATGTTTTCATACACAGCCGAGAGACTATATATCCATTTAATAACATACAATAACATATAATAACGAGCCCTGTTCGATTTGGGCTTAAATGAACATTGTCGTCGTCTTGATGAACAGCCACAAAGCCAAAAAAAGAGCAGATTTTACCCTGTGCCTCGTAGTTTTTTACGAGCCAGTCTGAAGCGCGAGCGTTTTTTTTTGCTTGCGCTCGTTGCATTTCTTTATTTGAAATAACAAACTTCTTAAGCTGATGATCATAATGTGCGCTTGATTTTTGACATGCTTTTGAAACCTGATCATGTCAGAAACTGACAAACGTGAAAGTGACGCACCAAAAAACAAAAGGAGAAGCCGGAAAAAAGAAGCACATTATTTTTTCAGCAAACGTGAACAAACTGCCATGTTTAACCATCACCTTTTGGACTATTATGAACTCTGAATGACGGAATTACTGTCTAACAAGAGGCTACACGTGCTGCTGAAGATTAAAGACACATTTAATCATGAGAGGTCTGCACTGACTAGGCTCTATTTTCTGCTGTTTTGAACCTAAATAAGGACTAAATGTGTGCTGTGTGTAGTTTTTCTGTAAATGGTAACATATCGGAGACTGTAAGGGTCTGTATGTGTTCATATATGTTGTATTTATTTATTTATTTTATATAAATGCAGATGTTACAGTAGGCTATTTTGCACTGTCATTGATCTGCAGTTATAATCAACTCATGTTCATAGAAAAGTTAGTGATAAACATTTATACACAAGTATTTATGTGTGTAAAGCATCTGTTTTGTGAGAAGTGCTTCTCATATGATATGTGAGCGACCCGTACAGCTTTACTTTAGACATTTTCTCAAGCAAAAATTATGGTGACTGCAACTTTCTGTCGTACACCACGCCCTGTCGTACCCTTTTAGCAGTGGAAACGCAAGCCTGATAAAGGTGACCCGTACCGACCCGTACCATACCGTACTGTACCAGTCAGTGGAAACAAGCCATAATAGGTGTACAAGCCAATCAACAGCTGAAACAGTTGGTTTAAAGTTCTGTCTCACAGAAAATGTTTGGTTTAAAATCCTTAAAGAGAAACACATGACAAACTGTGCTAAACTGACATCAATAAAGTTATCTCCTTATAAGATCTTATTTTACTTTCTTATTTAAGTAATCTAATACATACGCCAAAAACGAATTTATTTGTGTTTGTATTTGTACCTGTTTGATTTCTGAGAGAGGACCTGTCCATCCTCCTTGTTGAATCAGTGTTTATATTGGCGTGAATAGGCTGAGCCATTTTTTGTTCTGCTGGTCATCTTTAAGTAATGAATTAATGCTGTCTTTGTTTCTACTGTCCAGTCCTGTGCTATTAAGTCTCTAACTTTAGCATTTCATCCTAATATGAGGCAAATATGTCAACGTATAAGACCATGTGACATCCTGTATCTGTTCACATGCATACAGAAGTGTCATTAGTGGTTGTGTGGTTACTGTAGATGTAGCTTAGTAGTTAAAATGGTTGATAAAATAAGCACAGTAAAAGTATTCATGAGGAAAAGTCATCTTACTTTATCTTACCTTATTTTTATATTTATTTTTCAACACAATCTCACAGCAATTCATAACTTTTTGATTTAGTGACTAATTCATATTAATTTGTACGATCTAATTTGTACTATTTACTATGATTTGCTCATCCCCCAATGACGGTTGGGTTTAGAGGTGGGGTTGGGTGACACGCCTCGGTTTTAAAAATCATACATTTTCGTACAACTGAACTCGTATGAATTCGTAAAGTTTCAAATTATGTGAGGTGTATTGCACAACAACACAACAGAGTAAAGCTTTTATAAGTACAACTTTTTTTAAGTAAAACTTTACAGACTTCATTGAGTAATAAAAAATAATAATTAAATAAAAATGAATGTTAAAAAACTCAAACTTGTTGCCACTTTTTGATTCCTATACTGTCTTAATGAACACCAGATATACGGTATGCAGATACGTGACCGCACAAGCAAACCATTAACATTGTAATCAAGGAGATTAAAGTGATTACCTGTATTTTGAAGTGGTTGTTGTGTGTTTGACTCTGTCCTGAAGTCATGATCTCCCACACAGTCTGCACTCTCATATATATCCACCATCATCTCCACTCGCTCTCTGTTCATTCTCTCAGACTCAGTCTTAATCACATTGTTATAAATATTCTGTATGTTTTACACAGCGGATGCCCTTCCTGCTGCAACCCAGTACTGGGAAACAACAATACACTCTTATTCACACAAATACACTACAGCCAATTTAGTTTATTCAGTTCACCTGTACCGCATGTCTTTGGACTATGGGAAAAACCAGAGCACCCGGAGGAAACCCACGTGAACACAGGGAGAACATGCACAGTACACACAGAAATGCCAATTGACCCAGTCAGGACTTGAACCAGAGACCTTCTTGCTGTGAGGTGACAGTGCTAACTACTGAGCCACCATGTCGCCCCTGTTGGAACCAGTTTTTTTTTATAATAATTACATGATATTTCAGTGATGTCCTTCCCAGTTGTCACATCAACCAAGAATTCATGATTTTAAGTAATACTTATAACAAAATAATTTTTAACATAGACAATATATCTCTTATCTAACCTTATTTAACTTAGCTGCTGCTGACATTTACTAATAAGACTTTATTGTAAAGTGTTACTTCATCGTCCTTTTGGAATTTATTTTGGTTGAATATTTTTTTCTTAACTCTGATCTTGTATAAACAATAAAGCTATTTACTAATAATTTGGTTATTATACCTGTTAAAGTATTTTTGCAGCTCAAGCCAATATCATGATAATACTCTGTGATAAAAGCTTTAGCAATTTATTGCAACACAAAAATTTGATATTGTCATAAACCTATGCAGCTTTCTCAGAGAAATCTTCCTGTAGGTCTAGGTTGTAATTTTTTTAGCCAAAGAAACAAAGAGTACATTTAGTCCAGTCTCTTTTTTTTATCAAAATAATCTCTGTTGTTCTTCCAAAAAATAAAACAGTTCCTAACTCTTCGATTTGAGCCATTAACCAAAAAAGTATAACGAAGTGTTAATAAACGTCATACCCCTTCACATATCACTTTTTATGTGGTTTCTCACCAAATAAACAATTACTTAATGCCAAGAGCTGTAAACTGTTTTTATTTTGTAATATCAGTGTACAAAACAATAATCCTGGGAAAAGTATGAACACTACAACAGTTTTAAAGAAGTTATTTTCAGGTCAGTCAATAAATTAAGTGCAGGATAGTGCCAGCTGATTTGTATGGACCAAAAAACAACAACTGTGTACACAATGTTGTCCTTGATACATGACATTAAATTTGCTGTGCATAATACAGATCTGCTATTAATGGTGGTCATTATTAGGAAATATTCCAAACCTCTGAATATCAGGACTGACCCATTATATCTATAAAGTGCTACAGTACAAACGCTAAGTTGACTTTTTAGGATTGGTGTTCCTCACATGAGGTTGGTTGTTTTTAGGTGTCAATGTCGTCTAAAGTTTAAAGCATTGTGATTTTAAACTTAACATCAAAAACAAAACATTTTTGTTGCTTAAATGGTAACTGGTCAAAAATTCTTCTCACAGATCCATTGATGAGCTCCATCACATGCAACATCAAGCCATCCTTTTAACTCAGGGTGGTTTTTTAAATGGGTCACAACACAGTTCTCTGTTTCCCCTCCATTGGGCTCAGTTATTAATGCAGAGGAAGCCCAGAACCTGCATGAACAGATCAACATTAGATGTTCAGTGCTGCCATATGATATGATACTGGTCAGTTATGATATGAATACGTTCAGATTATTGATGTCTTGCCTAGAGGTCAGATTACTGCCATCAACCCATTTCCAACTGCCCTCTTCCTCACGGTCAGTCAGACCAATCCAGAATTCATTGCTACGAGTGATATTCATAATAAATTCCTGAGCAAATGAAACAATGCAACATTTATTTAATCAACAGACAATATTTACATTTTATCTTCTTCTAAGCACCACAAACACACACAATCTTTCACTCACTTGTTCCTGTTTGTTGTTTATGATGATCAGATCTGCTCCTCTGTCTGTACAGTATCTTCTGCTCTCAGTCCAGCTCTTTGTTTCATTGGACAAGTAGTAAAAACTGGATTGATTGTAAAACCATACAGCTGTTAAAAAATCAGCTATTAGTACATTAGCCCCATTAGCAATCACACAGCTGGTACTTACAGTAGAGAAAGTACACTTAAGTGCTTGCTAACCAATCTGGTTAACGATTGGGGCACGGGTTGATCGTGAAGTTGAAGAGCACTGTGGGTGTTGCAGATAGGGGATCTTTGCGCAAAGAAGAGGTACTTTCGTTTTAAGGGGGAGCTTTCTTTCGGAGATGCTCAATTACCCAAACCCCCCTTCTGCACGTGCCTGTTGTTAATAACGTAGTATAATTAAATAGCTCCGCAAACAGAGATAAACCAACTCCGCCTTCACAGATCAGTCTGCGGCTGCTCAATAACCCTTGATGACACTACACTGGTGGTCAGAAAGACGTGCACCATGGTTGTCATAAATCACAAATGATCAGAGTTTTCAATCACAAGTGACTTATTTTAGATTTTAAATGTCAAAATACACATTAGTAGTAGCAGAACATCCCTATTCAGTCCATAAAATACACCACGGTTGTCTGCAAAAAAGGCAATCATTATATAAGCATAATCTGACAATGTGCTTACTTCATACAGTATACACGTGTGCATAAGTGAAGTTTCACAAACTAATTTCGAGAGGAGCATGTGATATGATGGTCTCACATCAGCTGGTCTCTCATCTACAATCATTAGTTAGCCAATCAGATTAATCCAAACTCACTATAAGTAGCCTAGCAAAAAATACTCCCTTATCTTCGTATTCCGAAGAAACTCCCCATCCACCCCTTCACCCCCCTTTTCTTCCTTTACCATGGGGAGCTCTCGAGAACTTCCTGATCTCGTACTCCCCTTACATGCTCAATGGACCAGGCGGGAGCCCTGGGCTCAACTATCTCCGAGCTCAGGGTTCTCTTCCGGGACAGCATGCCTAACCTGCTAATAGCATCAAGCAATATCTAAGTGTGAACTCTTGAATTAGACATTTTGTTCAGTCCTGTACTTTTGCGCATACGGGTCAGTTTAGGACCATGATCTGTTTACACTGCAAATCTGATATTGGCCACATTTATAACAGCAGTGTGAGCACTTTTGAGCACTAAGCCTCGCAGTGTGAGCCTTTATACTGTAAAGTATACACTAAAGCATTGCAAGTCTACAAGCAGCACAAATTTGCTTTAACTGCAGATTAAAGTTAGTTACCTTTTTGACCAAAAATCTGAAATTGCTTTATTAGTTGGTCTCTGTCCTTTAGAAGGTTTGTTAGCTCGTCTTTGGCTGCTGTGATGTTGGCGATGTTGGTTATGAGCTGGCGTCTCTCTTCAGTGTAGTTTGTGTTGTTTGTATAGATGAAGACACTCAGCACTATAACTGCAGTCAGCAGAAGGAAACACAGCAGCACCAAACATACTGGAGCTGCTCTGGAGCATCTCATCTTCACTGAATCACTTCCTGGAGATGACAGACATGAATATAAATGTTTCTTTAGCTGACAAAAATGAAAGTGTGTTTGTATTTGTACCTGGTTGATTTCTATGAGAGGACCTGTCCATCTTCTGTCTTGAATCAGTGTTTATGTTGCCATAAATAGGCTGAGACATTTTTATTCCACTGATCATCTATAAATAATGGATTAATGCGGTCTTTGTTTCTACTGTCTAGTTCTGTGCTGTTGAGTCGCTAATATTAGCATTTGAAGCTAATGTGGCAAACATGCCAACATATAAGACCATGTGACATCCTGTATCTGTTCACATAGTACAGAAAAGTAAAGGTCTCCGTTGTGGTTGTGTGGTTACTGAAGTTGTAGCTTAGTGATTAAAATGGTTGATAAAATAAGCACAGTAAAATTATTCATGAGAAAAAAAGTCATCTTTATCTTAATCTGATTATATATAAAAGTAATTTATTTATGTTCATTTATCATACACTTATCATATAATATCACTTTATCATACACATTCATTTATACAGCACCTTTATAGTGCTAGCATTTGTTTTATTTATTGCCTTATTGTTTATGCTTGTTTTGGATCCTATTTAAAGACAAGTCATGAGAACAGCAGAACAGAAGTGATCTGAGGTAAGTGTGTAAGCTCTCAAATTATGTGAGATTAAGTGGTTAAAATAGAAGTTAACATAAGCCCAGTAAAGTCACCTTGCTTTATCTAGTTAACTTCAGAAAATGCTCAACATTAGTTTCCTTTTAAAGACAAGTAATGGGAACAGCAGAACAGAAGTAATCTGAGGTCAGTTTGGGAAGAAATGTAGATGTATATTAAATTATATCACAAATAAATAGTATAATCTAAAAACAAATAAACTCATTAGCTTTGTCTCATTTCAGAAGCTGCATCCTCTAAAGGATGTAATCGTCAATGGTGAGTCCTTCGAAGTCTGCACAGGCCGAACTGAGCATTTTGAAATGAGACAATCTAGCCTACAGAGAAAAGATCTTACCACCAAGCAACCATAACAGCTTCCATTAACAAGCAGTAATAACATTTGTAATGACTTTTTCTTAAAGTGATTTTAAAACATATTAAGCAATCTGAAGGCAAAACAGGGTTTACAAAAACGGGAAATAATTTCCTTTGATCAACATTAAATGTAAACCCGTCACTTTTTAGTAAGACATTTCATACTCTTTTTGTTTTTAAACATGTGTTTAGATCTCCAAATAAAATAAAATATAATTCATACATACACTCTCAAAAATAAAGGTACAGGAGCTGTCACTGGGGCAGTACCTTTTCAAAAGGTACATATTTGTACCCAAATAGTCCACAGTGGTAGCTAAAAAGTGCATATTAGTACCCAAATGTACCTAAAAAGTACCTCTGAGGTGCCATTATGGACCTTACAGGTACAAATATGTACCTTTTGAAAAGGTACTGCCCCAGTGACAGCTCCTGTACCTTTATTTCTGAGAGTGTATAAAACTATAATTGGGAGTTTTCTTTTAAAAACGTCCTGCCGATATCAATGGGCATTAAATCTTGAGTTGTTTGAGGCCAAACAACTCTTCATTAATTAGGAAACAGAGGATGCATTTGAGGCTGCATTTGAAGGAGACTTCAAATTTTTTAAATAAGACAATGACAGAGCACCCTCTGAATACATCTTTTGGAGGATGCAGTCTCTGAAATGAGACAGCTATTGTAGTCACTTTCTGATGAGTTGCTGAGTTGCTCTCAGGATGGCGCCGCGGATGGCTGCCTCGGTGTGGAGCTCTTCAGTGTTTGCACTATTTCTGTTAGTCTGTCCTGTTTTATGTTTATCAAACACGATCAGTTATACCAGGGATGAGCTGCTGAACATTCGGCAGTGCACACCAACTAATCACCAACTGGATTTTGATTTCTCTGGCGTTTTGCGGAACATTGTCATCGGCGGAGCAGCTGCTTTGTGGAAGAAATACAAGACCCGGCTGCGTGGAAAAAGAGCCGGCGCGCTCGTCAGGCTGAGACAGCGCGGCTTCAGAACAGCGCTGCCTAGCATCCATCTAGCGAATCTCCGCTCGCTTCCTAACAAAATGGACGAACTACTTCTGCTTTCACGCGAAAACAAGAACTTTAACAACTCTGCTGCGCTGTGTTTCACAGAAACCTGGCTGAACAAAGCCATTCCGGACAGCGCAATACACTTACCGGACTTCCAGCTGTACAGAGCAGATCGCGATACGGAGTCAACGGGCAAAACACGCGGTGGTGGGACATGCTTTTACATCAACAGGAGATGGTGTACGGATGTAACTGTGTTAAAGAAGATGTGCTGTCCTGATGTGGAAGTGCTTTTCATTAACTGTAAGCCGTTTTATGCACCGCGGGAGTTCTCCTCGTTCATTCTCGTCTGTGTTTACATTCCACCACAAGCACACGTGAGGACTGCGTTACAACAGCTGTCTGATCTGATCACAGAGACTGAACAACGACACCCGGACTCTGCTTTTATCATTCTCGGTGACTTTAATCAGGCAAAACTCACACACGAGCTGCCTAAATTCAAACAGCACATCACATGCCCCACCAGAGACAATAACATTTTGGATCATTGCTACACCACAATAAAGGATGCATACCGCTCCGTCGCCAGAGCAGCTCTAGGACTCTCCGACCACTGCCTGGTTCATCTTATACCAACTTACAGGCAAAAACTTAAAACTACTAAGCCAGTATTAAGGACTGTTAAGAGATGGACCAACGACACAGAGCAGGTCTTACAAGCCTGTTTTGAATGCACTGATTGGAGTGTTTTTGAAGCTGCAGCCACCAACCTAGACGAGCTCACAGAGACTGTAACATCATACATCAGTTTCTGTGAGGAGTTATGCATCCCTACCAGGACCTACTTATCATTTAACAATGATAAACCATGGTTTACACCAAAACTTAGACAGCTTCGTCATGAAAAAGAGGATGCCTACAGGAGCGGGGACAGGATTTTATACAATCAGGCCAGGAACACACTGACAAAGGAGATTGGTGTGGCCAAGAAAAGCTATGCCAAAAAGCTGCAAAACCAGTTTTCTGCCAACGACCCTGCATCAGTATGGAAAGGCCTGAAAGACATCACAAATTATAAAACGCCATCCCCCAGTATCGACTGCAACAAACATCTTGCAAACGAGCTGAATATCTTCTATTGTAGATTTGACACCTCTGACCAGACACCTCACACCCACCCGGATCATCTCCCTACACAGCCATCAACACCTCCAGCCATCTCCCTCTCACCCCCTGCACTTCAGATCAGTGAGGATAATGGGCATCAGATCCTCAGTAAACAGCCATCAACACCTCCAGCCATCTCCTTCTCCACCCCGGCACTTCAGATCAGTGAAGATAATGTGCGTCAGATCTTCAGTAAACAGAGGAGACGAAAAGCACCAGGTCCAGATGGTGTTTCACCAGCCTGTCTGAAAACTTGTGCGGACCAACTGGCTCCCATTTTCACACAGATCTTCAACAGATCACTGGAACAGCGCAAAGTTCCATCCTGCTTCAAACGCTCCACCATCATCCCAATACCAAAGAAACCAAAGATCACAGGACTCAATGACTACAGACCTGTTGCCTTAACATCTGTGGCCATGAAGTCATTCGAAAGACTGGTGCTAGCTTATCTGAAGGACATCACTGGACCTTTGCTGGACCCCCTGCAGTTTGCCTATAGAGCAAACCGGTCTGTGGATGATGCAGTCAACATGGGACTGCATTATATCCTAGAACATCTGGACAAACCAGGGAACTACGCAAGGATACTGTTTGTGGACTTCAGTTCTGCCTTTAACACCATCGTCCCATCACTGCTCGAGAACAAACTGACCCAGCTGTCTGTCCCTAGCTCTGTCTGTCAATGGATCACCAGCTTTCTGACAGATAGACAACAGCTAGTCATAATGGGCAAAATTACATCCGACAGCCGCACCATCAGCACTGGTGCCCCCCAGGGATGTGTTCTCTCCCCACTGCTCTTCTCCCTGTACACAAACGACTGCACTGCAAAAGACCCCTCCATTAAGCTCTTGAAGTTTGCGGATGACACTACTGTTATCGGCCTCATCCGGAACGGTGACGAGTCTGCATACAGACAGGAGGTGGAGCGGCTGGCTCTATGGTGCAAATACAACAACCTGGAGCTGAACACGCTCAAAACAGTGGAGATGATAGTGGACTTTAGGAGAAACCCCCCTGCACTCCCCCCACTCACCATCATGAACAGCACTGTGGCTGCAGTAGAGTCATTCAGGTTCCTGGGCACCACCATCTCTCAGGATCTGAAGTGGGACATTCACATAGACTCCATTGTAAAGAAAGCCCAGCAGAGACTGTACTTCCTTCGTCAGCTGAGGAAGTTCAACCTGCCACAGGAGCTGCTCGTACAGTTCTACTCAGCTGTCATCCAATCCATCCTCTGCACTTCAATCACCGTCTGGTTCAGCTCAGCTGCCAAAACCGACCTCCGTAGACTACAGCGAATAGTCTGGACTGCTGAACGAATCACTGGCACTACCCTTCCCACACTTCAAGAACTGTACTCTTCCAGAGTGAGTAAAAGGGCTCGTAAAATCACTCTGGACGCCTCACACCCAGCACACTACCTGTTCGAACTGTTACCGTCTGGTCGGCGCTACAGAGCACCAAGCACAAAAACAGATAGACACAGGAAAAGTTTCTTTCCTCAGGCCATCTACCTCATGAACAGTTAAATATTCCCCTACTGTGCAATAAACGTGCAATACTTTCTCATACGCACTTGTACACAGCACCTTATAACCTGTATATTTACAACATATCTGTACATACAACTCAACATCCAGATCTTTTTGACTAACTGCATCTCTGTTTAATGTTTATTGCCTTTTCTTTTCTTGTATTTAATTGTGTTGTCACTCGTCACTTTATGTACACTGAAAGCTTCTGTTGCCAAAACAAATTCCTTGTGTGTGTGAAGCACACTTGACAATAAAACTGATTCTGATTCTGATTCTTACACTAATCCCTGCATATACGGTATGCAGATACGTGACCTCAAAAGCAAACCATTATCATTGTTATCAAAGAGATTAAAGTGATTACCTGTATTTTGAAGTGGTTGTTGTGTGATTGACTCTGTCCTAAAGTCATGATCTCTCATCGAGTCTGTGCTCTCATAGATATCTACCGTCATCTCCACTCGCTCTCTGTTCATTCTCTCAGACTCAGTCTTGATCACACTGTTATAAACATCCTCAGACATTTCTGCTCTCAGAGCTGGAAACTGTTTTTATCATTGTTCCTGTGTAGAAGTGTGTTAGCTGGCACTTCTTTATTTAACACTGTTTGCTAAACCTGTGGTCAGGGTGTGAAATGATATGACACAGTACTTTACAATTTGAACAATCTAGAGAGCAATTCAATAAACTTCTATAAAAACACTTTCTAAGCTTAATAGTTTCATTTTTACCATTTAAATATTTACATTTTAGTCAGTATAGTTTAAAGCATGCCATGCTCTCATGAATAATAAAGAAGCAGGGTCTTCTCATAATAAAAAAACTCCATTATGATTAATAATGAGAAACCAACTCATCATCAGTCCACTACGAGATGTGCATTATGTCACAGATTTTCTTCCCACTCCAAAAATTATTTTAAATTTGAAAGATAAAATTAGCTGACAAAAGCTCAAAATTATCCAGTTTTCCCCCCAATTAAAGCTGACAGGTGCTAATGTTGTCTTAAATGATGCTCAACGCACACAAATCAGTTTTTTTTTTTAAGTACCCCAGGTTGTGTTGAACCTTTAACAGAGTTGTAAATACTATACAATATAATACACTTATATATTTCCTTTTACTATAAATCACTATAGTATTTTAAATGTGCAACACCTGGTTTTGTTGGATTTTTTGTTTTTGCTGTTGTATTTTAGTATAATTTGTTTCTGTTTGGGATAACATATCAATTACAGTAAATAACTGAACTGAACAACTATGCTTTTTGTTTCATTGACAGAATTATTGAATATTTTCAATAAAATTATTGAACAATTATTATCATCAAGTGTTCATGAGATGGATTGCCTGAGGGAAGAAACTGTTTCTCTGTCGGGCTGTTCTGGTGCGCAGTGCTCTGTATCGTCAACCAGAAGGTAAAAGTTTAAGGAGGCAGTGTGCTGGGTGTGAGGGGTCCAGAGTGATTTTGGAAGCCCTTCTGCTTGCTTTGGATAAGTACAGTTCTTGAAGAGTAGGGAGGGTTGTACCAATGATTCGCTCAGCAGTCCGAACTATTCGACGTTGCCTTTGGAGGTCGGATTTGGTAGCTGAGCCAAACCAGACAGTTATTGATGTGAAGATGACTGATTCAATGATGGAGGTGTAGAACTGTTTCAGAAGCTCCTTTGGGAGGTTGAACTTCCTCAGCTGACGAAGAAAGTAAAGCCTCTGTTGAGCTTTTTTTTGACAATGGAGTCACTCTGAGCGTCCCACTTCAGGTACTGAGAGATGGTGGTGCCCAGGAACTTAAATGACTCCACTGCTGCCACAATGCTGTCCATGATGCTCAGTGGGGGGGGGGGGGGGGGGCTGGGGGGTTTCTAGGGGGGATACTATTATCTCCACTGTTTTGAGTGTTTTGAGCTCCAGATTGTTGTGACTGCTCCAGACAGCCAGCTCCTTAACCTCCTGTCTGTAAGCAGACTCGTCACCGTCCTGAATGAGGCCGATAAATGTGGTGTCATCTGCAAACTTCAGGAGCTTGACAAAGGAGTCTTTTGAAGTGCAGTCATTTGTGTACAGGGAGCACAAAGCACAGGGAGCACAAAGCACAGGTCAAGTTCCAAAGGCTCAAATCATGTAAAACAACACTTGAGGAGGCTTTAACAGATTTAATGATTATTTTGTTTATGTATGTTTTTTCAAGCTTTAAATGTCCAGTTTTATACTTTTTTAGTGGAACTTTTTTATTAGCTCGAAATTAACACTTTTGTGGAATTAAAGTTCCTAGCAAATGGCTTTGAGTCATTGCAATCAAGCAGTCAACAAGTTGAGTGTAAGATGGCACCAACTGTGTTTGTATGAAACAAGAGAGTGAGTCTGCAGTGTGTTACTGGACACATGAAATTAGCAATGGCTTTGAATATCTTCATTTGCTGCATATTATATTGACCAACTGACGCGTTATCAGATTACATGATACAATATCCGAAAAAAAAATCTGACCTTGGAATGTCTCAACAGGCCAGTTGGAATCCAGAGTTAAGCATGTGTGTTTATAAATTGATTGCATCATAAAGTAGTCCTAAATTATTTAAACTACCTCATGATGCTCTGATCTTTAAGGCTCTGTGTGTACGGTAAAATAATAGGTTGACAACTTGTTAAAAATAATAACAAGAAATAAGAAACACTTCTATTTTAGTCAGAATAAACTATTTTACAGTACTATTTTAGAATAATTCATTAAACATTCCTGTACCTTTTTTTCACCATTTTAAATGACTAAGTTTGTTTGTTCATTTGCTAGATGTTTAGAAGAACAGACAGCAGCAGTATACACACAGTTGATGTTCTGCAACTTCCTAAAGTCACTTCCTGAATGCACTAGACATGGTGCCAGTATGTCTTCCGCCATTATTAACTATTCGGTAGACCTTTCGTCATTATTTCCTGCTGACAAATTACAACACATATGGAGCTGTTTATTCAAATGACAATTGCAGCAAAAGTGTTGATGCCGTCATCAAACAGTTAATAATTGTAATTCAATATGTGGTTGCGAACACATCAAAGAGCAATGCACAGTAGTGGGATTTTCTTCTAAATAAAGTGTTTTTAAGATGTCATGATTTTTCAAATCTTTTGATTCAATCAGTAATGAACAGTGTTGGGGAAAGTTACTTTTGAAAGTAATGCATTACAATATTGAGTTACTCCCCGAAAATAGTAACTAGTTGCTTTACTTGGTTACTTTTTATGGTAAGTAATGTGTTACATTACTTTTGAGTTACTTTTGAGTACTTTTTCATACCTCCCTAAGGCTTGATCTCTTTCAGAACTTGCAGAGTATTTTCTTTTTTGAATAAAGGAGCTCTGCATTTAATTACACACTGTATAACTTACACCTTAATTTACCTTTAAAAATCGAATAAAAAAAGATTAAATTAATGTTACCTTCTGAGAAAAGTTATATTACATAACTTATGTTACCTGTAATGCGTTACACCCAACACTGGTAATGAAACAGGAAATTATTAAATAATTTTAATAATACCGTATTTATAAAATGATAAGTGATTGCAACACATAAAATTGTCAGTAATTTGCCTGTTTCAAAAAAAAAACAAATAAACAATCATGACTTTTATTTGTTTATTCAGAATCATACAGCTCTGTTCTTTGGTAACTCATCTATAGTGTATACTGACATTTCCAGTCACACTTTTAAATTTGATTGGCATATGTAGTTTCCAGTCAAATATTTTTTTGCATGGTTCAAATAGCCAGTTTAGTTTCTGAACACTATTAAATCATCCTTAATCAGGTTATTTGTAATAATGATTGCATGCATTTTAAAACTAACAAATAATAACAGTTTTATTATACTTAATATATATATATATATATATATATATATTACATCAACAACATCAACAATAAAAAAAAGTAAATGAAATTGCTTGGCTTCAATGAATATCATATAGAGTGATAAAACACTAAAACCAGTGAAAGTGAATGTTACTTTAAAGTCGGTGTGAAACAGAAGTTGCTTATTTTTCCCCTATTGTGACGTACCTCCACTTGCCACTAATGTTTCTAAAATGAAAATTAATTTTAGGTGGTGCATGATTCTGTTCTTTAAGAAGCGATTGTTGGAAGATGGCCATTGCTAAAAATAAAATGGAGGAAGATTTGAATGCCAGTTTGTTATGTTTATTACTTGTTCACCGAATCACCATCAGCACCCTCTGGGGCAGAATGTTGCAGATGTCCAATAATGATGAGAATGAGGAGCAAATTTTTACAGATGGAATTGTATCATTGGTTTGAACGTTTGCCTCCCACGAGGGCAACTTCGAGAAACAAAAGAGAAGAAAAGTTTATTCATTACAAGCACTACATATACAAATAAAAAGTATATTATATATATATATATATATATATATATATATATATATATATATATATTTCGTGTCAACTTTAATATCAAAATATATTTAAAAAAATTAAGTATATGCAATGGAAAGATGTGGATATAAAAAAATATATATAATGATTATTAAAACCTTTGCTAAGTAAAATATATATATATATAAGTCAAAAAGCCCTAGTTAAGTTTTTTTTTGAAAAAAAAAAGTTTGATATTTTTTAAATGTAACAAAAAATGACATTGCAGAATTAAAGTACACTGAATATTTATTAAGTGCAGTGGTATGGTGCTCACGCTGAGCAATCCAAACTTTTTTCCATGTTTGTTTGACAGCATTTCACATTGATGTTACTGCTGAATTATTATGTTGGTGTGAGATGCTCCATCAAGATCTTATTATCTTATCTTAATTTATTTTTATTGAGAGGCTAAGATCAGCTCAACTTATGTGATGTGCCTGTCATTTAATAGGCTAGTGTATGAACTCGGCTATATACAGTGCTCAGCATAATTAAGTACACCCCATTTTGAAAATTAATATTTGTATCTTTTTCTCAGTGAATATAGGCAATATTTTGGTGCATTTAAACAAAACATATTGATTAAACAGATATATGTATTAAAACAATATTTTAGTCACCAAACATATATAGAAATTGAAAAATAATACTATTAAATTAAAGCAAAATATTGCAAAAACGAATTACAACTTACAAAATTTCAATTTTTCCTCTTTTTTTGCTTCTTGATTTTTTTTCCTTTTTGTATTTAATATTTGTTTATAACATATAAATTTGGGTTTTTAGACTTTTTAAGTTATTTTGTTAGATAAGATCCAGATTTGGCTTCATTACTGATTAGTCAAATGTATATGTACAAATATAATATTATAGCTTTCTAATAATATTATTAATTTAAAAGATGGATTTGTGAGGGGTATACTTATATATGCTGAGCACTAAACATTGGATCAGTGTAAAAGTGACATTTCTCAATCATGGAAATGTCTCTGTTGTACTTCACCTGCATGTTTACTTTAGATCTTAACATGCAACATAGTTTGACAGAACAATAAAAGTGACTTTATTGATTAATATGTATATTTTTCTGAATTGTGCCCCTCTGAATTATTACCCCCCTTGTTTATTTTTCCCCCAATTTCTTTTTAATGGGGAGAAGATTTGTTCAACACATTTCTAAACAAAATATGTTTAATAACTCATTTCTAATAAATGATTTATTTTATCTTTGCCATGGTGACAGTAAATAATATTTTACTAGATATTTTTCAAGACACTTCTATATAGTTTAAAGTGACATTTAAAGGCTTTACTAGGTTAATTAGGCAGATTAGGTAGGCAAGTTATTGCATAACAATGATTTGTTCTGTTAGTGTTGTTTTTTAACAGGCAAAAAACAAAGTGACCTCAAAATAAAAGCTGGTGTATTATTAAGAGCTGAACATTTGACATGCCTACAGATGTTCATAATGCACTAAATAAAAATAGCCTCTTCGCAGATCCATTTAAAAGTAGAATTACATGGGTAATCAGACCATCCCGATAAACCAGCTATTGCACAGTCTTCTTCTTGCCCATTGCTATTAGGTTCTCCTTTTGCCCAGAACATGAACCTACAGATCAAAATTAAATGTTCAGTGCTGCTTTTTTTGTGATATGATACTGGTTTGGGAACAATTTATAATCAGGTCAATTTTTTCTCACCCAAAGAACGGGCTGCTACCATCAACCCATATCCATCTACCTTCTACTTCTTGGTCAGACAGACCAATCCAGAAGTTTGAACCAGCAGAAAAGGTATTTAAAAAATTCTGAAAAGCAAGTTTAACAGCAGTTACCACACCATCTTTTATTTTATAGCTTTACCATACTTATACAATTTAGTTTTCTGGTAATTGAAGGGGCATTTAATAGATTTTTTTATACTGACTGGGATAAATCAGTACACACACACACACACACACACACACACACACACACACACACAACCATCTTTCTCACTCACTTGTTCCTCTAGGTTGTTCACAATCAACAGATCTGTTCCTCTGGCTTTACAGTCATTTCTGCTCTCATTCCAGCTCTTCCTCCCAGCTGAAATTAAATAAAAACTGGACTGATAGAAAGTCCATCCATCTGTTAACAAACAGTTCATGTATTTTTATTATACAAACAATTATTTCAGCCTCCTCTGAACTATTTTTATTTATTTTTATCCAGGTGTGCCTTAAATAGGGAAGCCAAAACATGTAGATTGCCCCCTGGTGGTCATAATCTCACCAGATCCAAATTGTTTTTAATCATGTCAGTTCTTAAAATTTTTGTTTTATGTTTACTTTTATACTCACATGTTGTATAAATTGACTTATTGGCCATTTTAGTTAGTGCTGTATCTTAGTTTTTTTTTCTGTTTTACAATATATGATTTCCATTCTTGGATTGTAATTTGTATTTCTTTTAAATAAAGCCTTCCTTAATCACAGCACTTCTATTCTACACAAAAATGTTAACCTTGAACAATATCACATTAGTGTTTGTACCTAAATCAGCTAAATTCCTTAATTGTATCAAATACTTTATAGCTTACGCTTAACACACATTAGTTTTATAATTATGTTATTGTGTTTACACGGTTCATGTTCAAAAATGTAAAGTTTTTGGTGCAAAGTTTAGGATGTAATTAATTAGCTTTAAAAATAAATTAAATTGATCCTAGTCACATTAAATCATGCGCTTATCCATTAATTTGAACGCATCAAAGAAGAAAAATAGAATTGCCTTAATGCACAGTGATTTTACATAACTATAATAAGCAACACAGGCTCATTCTGAAAACGTAGCCCTGTACACGTTTCTAGAGATTGCGAATTATGTAGCCAGAAGTACGTATGGCTGCCTTTCATTTAAAATGAATGCTATGGGGTGGTATGACGTCGTTCCTTTTCGCGCTTACCTCCGTAAGCTCGCAATGTACGTCTGCGGACTTGAGACGCAGAGATGAAATGACCACGATTAGAGTCGGTGAAGAACGGTTCCAGAAAGTGGTTAAAACAAAAACAGAATACAAAAAATAAAATAGACAAGTAAATAACAGGGTGAGAATGTGGTAAAATGTGGTAAGAGTCAGGCGAGGGTTTTTTTCTTTTTTTCTGGATTGCTTTTGAAAATTGTTGGTTGGGTTTAGAGAATTGGGTGGGCGGGTCAGTCTGCTTTTGAAAATACTTTTGGTTGGGTTTAAGTAGGTGGGTCAACGGGTCAATCAATACAATTTGTTGGGTTTAGGGAGGTGGGTCGACGGCTCATTAAATACAATTGGTTGGGTTTAGGGAAGGAGGAGGGTGGGTCAGTTGATTGGTCAGTCATTCAGTCAAACAGTCAGTCAACAGAGGCCTCTGGTGGATTTACACAAGAACAGCAGGTGCGAATGGCACTCGCGAGAGAATTTGAGATCTTACAGTTTTTTCTGAATGCTTAAACCCTAACCGAGATTCTTAAAGTACAATTTATAAAATGATTAATTCATATAGCAAAACCACTCACTTAGTTTGCAAAATTAAAAGCACAAACACTGCTTTGCACTAAGTTTGCAATTTACTAACACACACTTTGCAAAATTGTAGGTATAATCCACTGCACAGCACTCATTTTGCAGAACTGTAAACACAACTCACTGCTTTACACTGAATTTCCAAATGATCAAAGCTATACGCATGTATGGCTATTATTTACACTATTTTGCCAACTGTCTGGCACACTGTCACATGTGGAAACTGATTTAGATAATTTGTTCACTTTGCAATCAGATACTTTCCCCCGTGCCTGGGACTAGAGGACATTGCATGTGGTGTAGATAAAATTTTGTGGCCGGACCCAGAGAGACGACACAAAAAAGACAGATTTTTTTTTTCTCAGTGAAATTTGATTTGGAAAAACAATTGCACTTGTTTTGATGTGTGTACACAAACACCAGTACTTGAAGTTTGCATCCCTGTATGTTTACAGAACTATGACATAGCCTAGCTTGTGCTCAGAGAAGGCAAAAGCCAGATGTTTTTGGAGTTTTTTTGCCTTTCAAAAACATAACAATTTAGGCCAAATTCAATCCAAACATAATCTTGCACACACTGACTGAGACATGCTATACAGTGAATCAAATATAAAGCCATAAAATTACACAAAAAATACAAAAATGCTCTCCAAAAATGTATGTAGGGGTACAGAATTAGAATGAGCCTGGCTTGCTATTAAGACAAAACGTACAAAAGTAGCAAGCTTTAAATAATCTGTATATATGACACATAAAGCTTTGGGATCAAAAAGTTATCAAAGTTATACATTATTTTATTTATAATTGTTCATAATAGGTAAATTAAGGTAAAAAATTAATTTCTGAAAGACATCAAGCCCTAAAAGTAACACAAAAGTAACTCAAAAGTAACAAAACACATTATCTTATACACTAAAAAGTACTGCAACTATTTAATTTTCGGTGAGTAACTCAATAGTGTAATGCATTGCTTTCAAGAGTAACTTTCCCCAACACTGCACACAGATGTTAATGAATAACACAATCATATTGCCCTAATAATATTTCAAAAAAGATTAAACTTACCCATTTTACTAAGACTCCTCTGAAGATAATTTTTCTCCCATTTTAGCTCATTACTCTCTCTAGTCAGATTCTCATTCAAGGATATCAGTTGTTGTCTGTCTAGAGTGAACATCACACTCAGCACTGCGACTGCAGCCAGCAGAAGAAAAGACAGCAGCACCAAACACACTGTGGCTGCTCTGTACTTTTTCATTTTACCACAATCACTTTCTGAAGATGAACAAGCATAATGATATATTCTTAATCCTTTACCAAAGCACATTTCAGACTGTTATTGCAAGTCATTATCGATTACATTTGTGCATTTATGCTGTGCGATGAAATGTATTCATTAATTTGTATACCTGTGAGTTCAGATGTCTGGATCTCCATAGTGCTTCTGGCAGTGATCTCATTTCTTGTAATAGCTTTATTGTCCATTATGTTTTCATAAATACTGCTAATGCTTTCTCTGTTTTCTCTGCTCATTTTTATTTTTTATTATTTATTTTTTATTTTAGTAGACTTTCTGGCAGTTTTGATATCGATGCTGGTGTCTCTTCTGGTGTATCTGCTGGAGTGGACCATGCTGTGATTCTTCACTGTGCTTTTTGGCAAATATTTATGCAAAAAACAAGCTGTTCATTGGAAATGTTAATTTAGCATGAACTGTTTACATAACTTCAACTCAACACGGAAGATTTTTTAACGTCAACAAAGTGTACAATGTGTAGCTTCAACATGTACTACATGATAGAGGTGATTTTTTTTCCAGTGTCTGCTTGCATCTTCTTGTATCAAACAAAACTGTCTGCAGTCTTCTAGGGTACACAGGAATTAAGTTATACACTTTCCAAAAAAATGGTTTTAGATAAAAAAAAATGCCTAGTACTGACTTAGTTTTGCTTATAGCCTAGATTACAACATTATTTATCAGTTTATCAGCTACTAAAGCTTAAAATCTCTATTTTTTGCAGATAATAGGGTTGTAATGGATCATAGTTGACCTGGTTTGGCATTTACATGACCTTTGGATCAATTTATTTATTTATTTTTTTACTTGTACATCAACCTTAAATTTGTAACAGTTGCAGAGAGATTGCCTCCCATGCCATGATACATGTCAATACATGTCAGCTTACATTTATGAACTCATTACTGTTTTCTTAATAAAATATAATCAACCCAGAGTCATTCTGAAAGCATACCTCTATATACATTTTTGTACATCCACCAGAGGCCACTGTGTACGTTTTTTGAGATCTCAAATTTCTCTCACGAGTGCCATTCGCACCTGCTGTTCTCGTGTAATTCTACCAGAGGCCACTGTTGACTAACTGTTTGACTGACTGACTGACTGACTGAATGACTAACTGATTGACTTACCCACCCTCATCCTTCCCTAAACCCAATTAACTGTTTTCAAAAGCACAGATTGACCTGTTCACCCACTTCCCTAAACCCAACCAACAATTTTAAAAAGCAATCCAGAAAAAGAAAAGTCCTCGCCTGATTTTTACCACGTTTTTCAGATTTTACCACATTCTCCCCCTGTTTTTTACTTGTTTATTTTATCTTTTTGGATTCTGTTTTTGTCTTACCTGCTTTCTGGAACCGTTCTTTGCCGGACTCGAATCCCGTCGTCGTGGTCAACTCCTCTCAGTGTCTCAAATCCACTGACGTACATGGCAAGCTAACTGGACAAACTGGTAACATCCATACAGAATTAAGCGGTCAGCTGGTAAGTGCAAAAAAGAACGGCGTCATACCAACCTGTAGCATTCATTTAAAAAATGAAATGCAGCCATATGTACTTCTGGCTACATAATGCATGATCTCTAGAAACTTATATAGGGCTACGTTTTAAGAATGAGCCTATGTTGAAAATAATGATGGGGTCAGCACAGTGGCTCTGTGGTTAACACTGTTCCCTCACAGCAAGAGGGTCACTAGTTCGAGTCCCGGCTGGGTCAGTTGGCATTTCTGTGTAGAGTTTACATGTTCTCCCTGTGTTCATGTGGATTTCCTCAGGGTGCTGCGGTTTCTCCCACAGTCCAAAGACAATATACCACTGATCATCAACTGGCGGCCCGCGGGCCAAATCCGGCCCGCTGAGCCGTTCAATCCGGCCCGTTACTAGATTTTTAAATTGTGAGTATCAAAAAAAAAAATAGTGGTCCACCCTATTAAAGCAACTAAAAATAGCAACAACTGAGTCTCTTGTCAGAATAACCACCATTTTTTACTATATTTAGGCTACACTTTGAAATGAGGACAGACTCAGACAGACCATACAGCGTTAAGCATTTATTGTTTCAAACAGGTCTTAGCGTAAGTGAAGACGGTGGGGTGGGGTGTTGGCAGAGTGCGCGTGATGTGTGTGTGATGAAGAGCAAGGAGGGATGCGGTGGAGAGGGGTGCGCGATGGATCTGAGGAGCGGGAGGGAGATGCGCAATTTCCGAGAGATTATCATTTGTTTGCGGGCATCCGGGAGTCTATATGCATTTGGGTTGTTGCTGGAACAGATACGTTTGCGGCCGGAAGTTAAAGAGAATTATTTATGTTATTTATTAAATTTATTACAGTTTTTCCCAATTATTTACACACAACTCTACGGTTGTTTTAACTCTACACAAAAATCACAAAACACACACATTGGGCAAAACCCTTCAATTCCCCTGCAAAATCAAACTTAAAACTCAAAACAATGTAATTTCTTCACAAAATGGTGTTTTGTTTTCAAATGACACACACAAACCATCACATGAATAGACATTTATAAGAACCAGTTGATCACTGATGTGCTTAATGTAAAACTGCCTCAGGACTAAAAAAATTGTGCCAATCTGGCACAATTTAAAATAGCATGGTAAATAAATAACCTGGTATCATAAAAAAACAGGTCACAATTAATTTTCGCACATCAAATGAAACGTAAGTGGGCTTGAATTCAAATCACAATGCTGAAACGGGCTACTCACAGTGCTTAATCAATGGCTAAAGTTACATTTCCCCTTGTTAACTTAGCCTAATTGAGTTAAGGCAAAATATCTATCACTCCTAGTGGTTGACTGTGGTATAGGTGATGGGAGCCTGAATCAAATGCCTTCAGTTTTGTAATGAAATTGAAAAAGTATAAACATTAAACATAATGTTAAGCCAAAATTTGATTTTTATTAGATTTTCTTCTTGGAGGTCCGGTCCCCAAGGAGACTGGTGAAACTCTGGCCCTCTAACAAATATAGTTGATGACCCCTGCAGTGTAAAGTAGGTGAATTGGATGAACCAAATTGGCCATAATGTATGAGCATGTCAGTGAATTCAAGAGTGAGTGTTTCAAAGTACTGGGTTGTGGCAGGAAACGCACCTACTGCGTAAAACACATACTGGAATAGTTGGCGGTTCATTCTGCCTATGGTGACCCCTGATAAATAAGGGACTAAGCTTAAGGAAAATTAATGAATGAATTAGTGATTAAATGAATGAATGAATGAATGAATGAATGAATGAATGAATGAATGAAT
>CAIGQZ010001492.1:10165265-10179343 GCA_903798205.1 Danio tinwini | reverse complement strand
AATGAATGAATGAATGAATGAATGAATGAATGAATGAATGAATGAATGAATGAATGAATGAATAGAATAATGATGGAAAAGGGTGTGGTGGCACATAAATTCTTTCCTAGGTTAAGTGTTTTTCTATACTACTTGTTTAGCCTTTATTTATGCATTCAGTGTGTAGCTGCACAATTAATCTTTAAAAGATTGAGATCTCAATTCAAAAACTCACACAACCTAAATTATAAATGCTTGTGATCTACATGTCTTTATTAATCTTTAAATGCACTGCAATCAAATCTGCATTCGACCAAGAAAGAGATTCTTTAGTCTTTAGAGTCTTTAGATATTTCAGTTAGTTGCAAAGTTACAGCCAATCAAATAGCAGAGAAGTACTGGCAAAACAGTTGATATTTAGATAAAAACACTGATGTTTATGGTAAGGATTAAAATCACAGTTTATGCAACTTGACACTCAAAATGAAAGTAATAGCAATTACACTAATTATCCAATTGGTTATAATAGCCATCACAAATGTGTCAGTGAATAATTCTTCAAAAATGATGCATCTAATAATGAAACAAAGTTGTTAACCTTTTTAAGGTTGATGGTATGAATGAATAATATGTGCTGGCCTAATCAGTACTCCCTTTTTACAGCAGTTCCTTTAACAACATACTTTATTCTGATATATTTTAAGTACATGCAATCTTAGAAATGATATAAAATACAACCCTGTTTTTATGTGTCTGTTTTGTGAGGTGTCCGCATTCGTGTATGAATGAAAGATGTCACAGCATGTTTTAAATTTATTTGGTTATGTAGAACAATTATGAAAATGTTTTGAATGAACCTTTGTTCATGAACGTGTGTAGGGCTGTAATGTTCACAAGATGTTTGTCTGTTTGCACAAGAGAACATATTGGGGGAAAAAAAAATCTGTGTGTGAAATTTGGTGTTACATCAAGTTAAAAGTGCCCACAGTTATCAAAATACTATTAATACGGTTTCAATTTACCATAATCCCCAATGCAGGAGTGCGCTTATTTTTGCTATTGTTTTAGAGCTTCCAATTCAGTTGCCTATGGGAGAAATGACTAGGACTAATAAACGGCAGAAAACAATCAAATTACTTGCTCTACAAGCAAGTGTTTGCATGCCTATACAGACAAAGTAGAATTATATAAGAAGAAAATATCAGTTTGCAACATCAAGCAGCAAAATTTGCTGTTTTTATTGTCTAAAACTGAATGCAAGTGAATGAAAGAAGTCTCAAGTCAAAAAAAATCAAATGGCTGTGCCTGCACATACACAAAGATTAGGCATAATTTTGACCATAACCACTACAGGTTTTTTTCAAGTTGGAGCTAGAATTCATGTATGCAGACATACAAAGTCTTAGGGAAGCTCCGGAAGTCTCCCGCATATCCGTAGAGACTTCCTGATGCCTGTAGATGAGATATAATGTTTTGGAAAACGTTGTGCACCCCCTCACAGAAATTATTTTGCCCAACTTGGGATGTCTGTGTGTTCCTGTGTTCTGAATCTACCTGTTTTCTAAATTTGTTGCTTATTTATCTGCCAAAATTTAAACAATTTCCCCGTTTGTATGTATAAGTGTGTCTGTTTTACATTGCAGTTGTTATGCAAATCTTAATTTGGGAACTGCAGGGGGAACTGCAAAAAGGTCCACCTTTTGAGAAAAGGTGTAACTTTCTGAATAACTTTCTGCAGTTATTCACTTCATTTTCTATTTAATCATGAGGTTTAAATACTGCATTCAGTGACATTTTAAGCACTATTTTTAGCTGGATTAGCTTGTCGGATGGTCATTATAACCACACTTTTTGATGTGCTAAAATATTTCCGAAAGATTTAGAATAAAGAAAATTTAAAAATAAATAAAATTAAATAATGAAATAAAATGTATACTTTTATGAAATAAAGTTATAATATTAACTTTATGAAATAGAGTTTTAAATTTAACTCTGCATTACTGGTAGCGAGGACAAAAATTAAGTCATTGGAAAATTACTGTACTTTTTAGAGGTCTGCCTGTATCAATAACACCAACTGCATGGAACTGGATGAAAGCTTAGAATGTTTATTTTCAGCTGATATTTGCTCTTAATTTACACTATGTCGATCCCCCCAATTTTGTACATTCAGTATGCATATTTTTCATTTTGTACATGACACACATGTGAAAGTCATACATCAAATGAAAGCTCTCATTCAAAGCAATAAGAATCCACCGAATAAGAATTATTTTTATTGGTTTACAATCACTTATCTAACAATCTTTGAATGAATCATAAGGTATGAACTCCTATTTTGTAAACATACAAGGGGAATTATTTTCTATTTGCTCCATGAGCTGCTGGAGATAGCACACATAGCCAAACAAGCTACATCATCTTCTACCTTCTCCGCTACAAAATGAGTCAATTTCAGCATTTTCTGAGGTTGTGCGCATGAGTAATCCCCTGCTATGTCTTGCAAGTGCCAAACGCAACAAATTTAGGTCATGATATTCCAAAATTCTGGAAAATATGATAGCTTCAACTTATTAAAACTTATATATATTATTGGAAAGGCGAGACACTCAGCTTCACGCAGATATATTGCGACATGAGATCGGCCAATCAGTGGCAGAGATACTGCAGGTTGAAAGGGAAGAGAGATGTGCAAAACAAAGCCAAGGTGTCGTGCATAAAACACATAGGCTGTTTCTCAATTCCAAGAACGCAGAGAACAAATTTTTGTTCTTCCTCGGAAGAACAAACTTGTGAGACTGCGAAGACAGAGAACGCGTCCTATGACAAATTCGTTCTTCCTGATGGTCAAGTGACCCTTATGCATTTTTAATAGAAAATTATTTAACAATACAGCATTCATACAACGATTTATTGTTTTTCCCCTTTTTAAAATATATACTATGCATAAAGACTTTACAAATATATGTTGCACAATATAAATAAAACAGATTTTAATACAAATTTCAGCAAATAAACACTCAATGTGTTTATTCCTTTACTAAGATTT
This sequence comes from Danio tinwini, assembly GCA_903798205.1. Taxonomy (NCBI): domain Eukaryota; kingdom Metazoa; phylum Chordata; class Actinopteri; order Cypriniformes; family Danionidae; genus Danio; species Danio tinwini. The sequence continues at coordinate 10,176,315 of CAIGQZ010001492.1, read as the reverse complement.
TTGTTTTTGTTTGAATGTTTATATTCACAGTTTATTTAAGGAATCTCCTGAGATGAATAAGTTATATGTCTGAACTTTAATAATAAATCTATATAAAATGCTGCGCTTCCAACCTCCAGTCGCAATGACTTCTGGGACTTCTAGAGTGAGTTCGCTGCTCAAGTCTGCATCAGTTCGTCCTCAATATCAAGAAGGCATCCGGGAAGTTTCACGCGACCTCTGTTCTTGCGGTCTTGAGTATTGGAACTGAAATTTGGCAGCTGATGATGACATTACACGAGAACACGAGGACGCAAGACCGCTGAAGAACGTATATTGAGAAACAGCCATTCTGTTTCTCAATTCCAAGAACGCAGAGAACGTACTTGCCTTCTTTTAAAGACCAGTCTTGCCAGGTGTCCTTGAAAGAACGAACTTGGGAGACCACAAGAACAGAGAACGGGTCCTGTGAGAAATGAGATGCTGCGTTCTTCCTGATGGTCACGTGACCTTGAGGCGTTTTTAAAATTATTTAAACATTACAGCATTCATACAATGATTTATTGTTTTCCCTTTTCAAAATAAACACTATGCATAAAAACATTATAAATATATGTTGCACAATATAAATAAAACTGATTTTAATAAGAATTTTATCCAATAAACACCCCTAATGTGTTTTTTCTTTTATTAAAAACTGTAACCTATTGTAACAAACTGGCCAGCACATTCAACTTTCCTCAGTCAGAATTTTGCCATTTGAATATTAAACAATTAATAATAATAATAATGTATAGCTTGGCGATTTTTCTAGCCTCTATTGTAAAAAGTACATTTGGATGGATAACAACAAACAGCCTAATTAGTATTATAATTTGGTCATTTTTTTTTTTTTTTTAGAATAAGGTCCAAAGTTCTTTGTAAAATGTTTTCTCTATTCAACAACAATACAGTAATGAAAGATGACTTCACTTACGTCGGATTCCGCTTCATTTTAAAGCCTTTGATGGGTTATTTTCACAATTTATTATGTCCTAGCAGTCAAAATAGGACAAATTAGCTCATGTTTGGGACAAATTCAGGATCTTTGTCACCCCCCACCCCCAAGTAAGTAATGTTAAGTAATGTTTGTTTAAAACCAAAAGTTTCTTGCATTGCTCTTTGTGTAATAATTGGAAAGCAACTTACATTTGTCTCCTTTTGCTGATTCGAAAAATGGTTCGATCCCTGACTCAAACACCACAACCATAAGATTAGTGATTTGTTTACACATTACTTTGATTTTTGTGTTACTGTAAGAAACTTATTTACAACTGATTGTATTAATTAGTTAATGAATTACTTTTGTAGAGCACATGCAGCCTGAGTTTCACACTTTCAAAAAGAGGTGTTTGAACAAAAGCAAAAAGTGCCTAGTTTTTAGGTGGTTCAAATATGGTTCAAGATTATTTATCACTTCCAACAATTTAATATGTAACTTCTAAAGGTCTTATATTAAATGTGACACTGTGATTTTGAATTTACACCAGGAGATACTGTATGGAGAGACTTAAATTTGGGCAGGCAAATATTATCCAAAAAATCTGTATTACTTTTTTCTTCAGTTAGAATAGAATGACTTTTGCTGAGAGACAACTTTATTTCGTCCTCTGTTTGCTGACATGTGCTGGAAACAAACACAATTGTCTGTAGGGTGCATGCTGGAGCATAAATAACTGCCATTTATTTGTTTATTTTACTGTTGTTATTTTTTTACATAAAGGGCAAAAACACATTTAAAACACACACTTGCTGTTATTTTACAGAGTACAACTTGTCAATGTTGGTTTACTGCATCGCTTTGAACATATTTTATATTACAGCTTTATTACACCTTTAAGTCCCTCTCACAAATCCACACAAAGGTGTAATTACATGGGTAATCAGCCCAATCAAAAACAGATACAGCACAATTCTCCTCCGAATTTTTATTATTGGGCTCCCCAGGCTCCCACCACCTATAATGACAGGCAGATCAACATTATATAAAATACAGTACACTATATAATATCTAGACTTTGTGAATTAATATTTCACTCAAACATTTAAGTAAGTTTATAGTTTGCTCAAGCTAATATTTCAAACTCCCCCAAAGAAGCATTAATTGATTAATTAAATTATTATCAATTATGTTACTATATTATTAAGATTTTATGAAGTGTGTTGTAATCTTTTCATTAACTTGCAGGTTCTAAAGCTTACTGTAACTATACAGACACACCATTTTTTTATTCACTTGGCTAAAAAATATTAAATCCTAAAAAATGAAATCTTACTCTCAAGACAATATTGTCATAATGCTAGACTGCAACACTTTTTCCCACCCAAATACATACAGTAAACAGTGTCTTTTTCTTAATGAAAATTGTGTACTTATTTAAAGGGCCACAAAACCCCCGTCTCAGCAGGGTGTTTTCACACCTCTAGTTTGAAAAAAGTCAGGAAAGTGGGCGAGTCCATCTCTGGGAGTGTGGGAGTGTCGGGGGAGGGAAAGAGGGAAGGATTTGCAAAGAAGGAAGTTTTTATTTGGGCATGCGCTAATCACAGGCAAAACAAACACACAGACGCAGGGGAGAAAGACTGTTTACTTGGACATCAGTAATCAAATTATTTGCAAATTATTAATTTGTCGACTTTAACTGCAGTTTGGCACTTTCACTTTTTATTCAGGAATATTTCCTGCATGTCGCCCGTGGCAAACGAGAAATTGAAAGCGAGGAACTGCTGGAGAGTGGAGTTTTAATTATATGTTTGATACCGCACGGCGAATGGGAGAAAAAAATCCTCTGCATTTCTCTGTAACTTATGCACTCGGTAGGTAGCATCAGAAAGCTGTGTGTGTATAGACTATCCTATCACAAAATGCGCCGAAAATCCTGCACGACAGGAATAGTTTGATTGTGTTAACATGTTTACACTCGGAGAGCAGCATTTACAGCGGATCTTTCAGTCTATAATATTGTACTATAATATTGCAGTGATATTAACAATCTGTAAACTTAGTAACTAAATTATTTTGACTAAGGTATGTCTTTAAAAACTGAAAGAGCACTGCTGACGATACAAAGTAATTTTGCCATCTGGGTTAAACAAAGGGCACTGCACTGCACACACACTTAACAAATTTGTTGAGACAGGACAATCGCACTGGAACTGTGTCTTTTTTTAAAAAGGAGACGAGCGGCAAATCCGGATTTCACCATTTCCAGATGCAAAAAAGCTCTCCTTACAAACGCATTCTGTCGCATGCGCTGTAATCCACACATGATTCCAGCAGCTCTCTCATAGAGGGAAAATGAAAACAAAACCTTCATTGCAGCACATTAATAAATGCTACACTGATGACCTGTGTCTCTAAATTCTAGTTTTTTCACTTGTTTTGGCAACACAACGTGGCGTCTCTCTGTCGTCTGATCACTGTAAACAGGTAAACAGTCTCCGGAGCTACCATGCATATTAATGAAGTTGCACCACATACACAAAAGAGTGCGCTGATTGGTTTGGACAAAGTCTTTCTCATGAATTAATGCCGCACCCTCAGATACGTCATTATGTTCTCGCTTAATTTTCTCTTTTTAGTGCAATATATGTGTCCTAATAGTGTTTATAGCAGTGTGGGACACATATATGTGAACACTCAAAAAAATGTGTTTTGGTGTTTCATGACCCTTTAAACAAATAGTTGTTTTGTTGCCCCTGCATTGTTAACAAGTCCAAAATATGCTCAGCATTTTATTTAAAAAATGGTTAAATATTTGCAAAGACCATGAACAGACTAAGTAAAAGCAAGTAAATCGCCTATATCTTTTTATACGTAACAACATAACTAAGAATTGCTCACCCAGAGGTCAGTGTGCTGCCATCAACCCACTTCCAGAGCCCCTCTTTATCAATGTCACTCAGACCAATCCAGACAATGTTTCCGCTAGTAAGCGTTCTGATAAATTCCTAAAATGAAAGGTGAAATAAGACCAAAAGCTTTTTTTTTTTTTCACAGAATCAACAGTAATCTCTTACTCACTTGTTCCTCTCTGTTGTTTATGATGATCAGATCTGCTCCTTTCTGTAAACAATCTTGTCTGCTCTCTGTCCAGTTTTTCCACTCGGAGGAAAGGAAGTAAGAACTGAAGTTGTATGATATCCATTTAGAATTGTCAGAGCACCGATCTGTTGAAATGAGACGTTAACAAATCTATTATTAATTTATTAATTAACTATCAGAGCTCTATGAAATATTTTTTTTATTATTATTATTCAAATATTTTTTTATTTTATTATTATTATTATTAGTAGTAGTAAAATTTTGAAAAAATTACACTACTATGTAAAATTATACTACCGTACTACTGTAAAATAGGTTATACAGATGTGGCTACTGAGAATGCGCGAGTGAATGAACTTGACCACACGCAGTGCTGCAGTACTGTGCAGAACAGCACAAAATGGTCTAACACAAGAAAGACATGACCAGCAGGGGGCAGTTATGTAACATAGTGAATATACTGAACTGATATACTGTTGCAGCCAGTGCATGTGAGCGTAGATGCAGTGTGGCGCTCCGCTAAGCATTCGCTCCATAATCGTTCGCTCCACTCAGTCGCTAACTGCCCAAAGCAAGAACTCTATTAACATTCCGCTCACACTCGCCAGTTTACTAATACTGCTCAGATCCTGCTCCGACATAAATTTTTTCTAGTAGGCTAACCCTAATTTTTTTGTAACTAAAAAATCTTAAATACTTGTCTGCGTGTACATTTTCTTGGGGTTAAACTAAACTTCTATATTGAGAATTTGTGAAAATGCTCATTAATATGTGTGTTGTAAATAAAACCATAGGGCCCTTAACTACTTGGTTATTATACCAAATTAAATAATACTGTACCAAATGATTACCATGTTCAGAAATCCTGGCCTGGAGTTTTGCCAGGTCTTTCTGTAACAGCCTTTTCTGTTCTGTCAAGTTACTGCTCACACTCATCCAGTAGTTGGTCTGGTTCTCTAAATGAAACAGGTAATTTTCCTTTGTAAACTTTGTGCACAGCACTGTGACAGCCAATGGCAGAAGAGTACACATCAACCCCAAACACACCGCAGTGGCCCAGAAGCTTCTCTTCTTCTCAGAATTGCTTCCTGAAAATGCAATAACATGATCTCAGCCCACATTTTTTTCCACAGCAGAAAGATAAAACTTAAAAAGTATAGAAGAAAGTTTGGACGAAGCTTTCTGGTGATCATTAAAGTGCACAATCTTACGTCTTTGATTCCTCCATTCTTCTTTTGGATGGTTTAAGTCATCTAACTCTGTTTGTAAGGCATGTGGTAGGTTTATTGTGTCCGTATTAATAAATACAACAGCGGTCATCTCATCACTGTTGTGTCTAACCATCTTTGAATTCCTGGACAGTTGGTTTAGATAGAGAAACTTTTGACAGCATTCATGTAAAAAAAATCAAATAAGTCAATCAAACTTAAACAATGAGGGAGCCAAGTGATCAAAATGCATTTGAAAATTAATTGGTGAGGATTAAATATTAAATTTAATTTAGACAGATGTATTGTTTTCTTCTCCTTCCATTCTTCTCCTTCACACTTTCTTTATAATTTTGTAAATGGTGCATAAATGTTAGCATACAAGCCATACAGTATATATAACAAAACACATGTTCTTTATAAGTTTCAGATTTTAATGTATAAATAAAATTCAAACTGAAAATGTATATAGTCCAATGAGTTTAATATTATAGAAAAATACCTTCGAGCACTCTCATTTGGGATCCATCATTTTCCGTCCATTGTAGTTCAAACAGGCACTGTTGCGCATGAATGCATTTGAAGCTTTCAGCACAATGCATGTGATAGAACTGCACACCACTAATAATGTGGGTCATAAGTTGATTATTATTCAACTTCCTGAAGGTTACAGATTTTGTGGTCTCACTTCCTTCTAGTTTCAAAGTGCAGTCAGCATTAACAAGTAACATGACAAGTAAAGGACAACAATTGTAAGCAGGCTTGTTTTAGTGTTTTATTGAAGTGTATTGCAAAAATGTATTTCAATCTTGTGAAACTTGAGAGACATATGTTTAGGTGAGTTCTGTACGTGTGTAGTGATATACACTTAAGTTATAGTAGGTTTGTCACAGGGCTTCCTGTTGTGAAAGGCTTCTGAGGGGGTATAAATCAAAACCATTGTTAACTACAGTACATAGGGGTACATTTTGGAATCTTATCTTTCTGTATGCCAACAATTATACCTTTTTTGTTATAGTTAAATATGGATACATTGTACAAATGATTTTCCTGGTAATAGCAGTATTTTAATAATACAAATGATCACAGAAAAGGTCTGTACAGGTTTGCTGATAAACAGAGATGGGAAGTAACGGAGTACAAATACTGGTATCAGTACTTTACTCCACTACTTATTTTTTTGACAACTTTTTACTTTTACTTCTTACATTTTTACACAAATATCTGTATTTTCTACTTCTTACATTTTTTAAACCATGGTCGTTACTTTCGTTTTCACGTGTTTGGTGGCGCGATCTATATTATTTCTTGTTATTGCGCAATAATATGAGCGCATTTTTGATGCAGTCAGTCTATTTTCCTCATTGCGCGCTTGCATGCTGCAGCGCATGGCTTCTTCAAGGCTATCGCACACCGTACATGGCCTAGTTCATGAAAATTACTATGAGAAAGGCGAGGATTGCTACGCAGTGACAAAGAGAGTCAGCAAATTTAACATGACTGATGCTGCCCTGTTTACACGGTAATAAGGCTACGTTCACACTGCGAGGCTTAGTGCTCAAATCTGATTTTTTCCCAGATCTGATTTTTTTTGCCTAGCTGTTCACACTGTTGTTATAAATGTGGCCATATCAGATTTGCAGTGTGAACAGGTCTTGGTCGTAAACTGACCCGCATGCGCAGAAGTGTAGTTACGGACAACACAGAATGTCTAATTATGCACACAATGTGTATACTGTATGAAGCACGTTGTCAGATTATGCTTAATATGATTATTGCCCTTTTCACAGACAACCGTGCTGTATTAGCTACATGAAGTGTAATGGGTTGTTCTGCTACTACTAATGTGTATTTCGGCATTTGAAACCTAAAATAAGTGCCTTGTGATTGAAAACACTGATCATTTGTGATTTATGACAACCGCGGCGTGCGTCTGTCTGACCACTGGTGTAGTAAACTCATCAAGGGTTAGTGAGCAGCCTGTGAAGTGAACTGTGAAGGCGGAGTTGGTTTATCTCCGTTTGCAGTTATTTTATTTTACTTCGTTATAAACAACAGACACGTGCAGATGGGGGATTTGGGTGCTTGAGCTCCTGCCCTTTATTCGCTGTGAGATAATGTTCATCCTTAAAATGAAAGAGCCCCCTCCTTTGTGCACGGATCCCCTTTCCGCAACACCCCCGATGCTCTTTAGCATCGCGATCGTCCCGTGCCCCGATCGTTAACAGAGTGGTTAACAAGCACCAGTTTTGCCTTCAAAATCTTTTTCAAAATGAACAACCAACTTTCTGTGGTGAAGTATACCCTGTGTGTTATTCTACTATGCTGCAGGGGTGAAGATGATGTTTGCAGCACAGAATGATGACGTATGTTGCTCGAAGATTATGTAAAAGTCACATGAAATCCGTCATAACCATTTACACTGCGGTCGCATTGCAAAACATTGCATCTGTGTCTGATTTAAGACTACATATGAAAGTGCCACAAATCTGAAGTGAGAAGATCAGATACCATGTGGTTTGGGCTGTTCACACTGTCAAGACCTGAGTCACATATGGGCGAAAAGATCAGATTCGGGCCACATTTGCCTGCAGTGTTAACGTAGTTCATTTGGATCACAGGTAAACGAGACACATTCCAGTCAAAAACATGCTGTTTAAATGCTTAGACCTTTTGTCCACTTCCGATCATACTGCACTGGCTTTCTATGGTCTTTCAATCTAATACCGCGAAAATAGTGCTTTTTGTAAAGATTAGTAAATTTAGTACTAAAACAATCAAATACGTTATAAAAAATGTATGGATTGTGTTTGTTTCTTTATTTCTGATGAGTTCATATTCCCTTATACAGAATTCATGCTGTTTTTCAGTTTTTTTATTGACTATATGATTTTACACAGACCTATACTGTTGTCTTCAATTAATCATTTTTAACAACTATTTTACAACAACAAAGGTAACTATACTGGGCAGTTTATGTGTATGTTGCCTGTCTTACCTGTGTATGTTGCTTTTAGCATAGAATAAATGTATTACAGTTTTTCTCAGTCACTTTGGCACATTTCTCAGATCAGAACTGAAATTTGTAAAACTAGGACTAAGTGTATTTCTCAAAACAACACGTATAAATAGCAAAAATAACATGGATTACCTGCAAAAGCCAGTCTCCTGCTCAAAATCCTTCAGTTCATCTCTCAAAACTAAATTTCTGTGTCAGTGAACATGTCAGTGGCGTCAGAATGACAAGTCCTTGTGTCATTGTATATGAATAAGACTTAGTAGTCATGTTGTCAATAACAGTGCACTCTGGAGGGCTGTTCTGGTGTAAACTATAGCAATATTTTTGCTGTTTGTACTGTAATTAATTAGTTGCCAGATCATGTCATTCTGATACAGAAAGGAAAAGAGAGCACCGAATAGCACAAAGAAAAAACAAATGTGAACATAGGACAACCTCCTTTTAGACCTTCATTAGAAAAAGTAAGATTCATCTGGGAGAAATGTAAAAAATGCATTATGACTAAATATTAAGACAACTTGTTCAGGCATTTGAACAATTAAATGTTGTGGGGGTGAGTCTATTCAACAGAGATAAAAAATAATACATTTTGATCAATGTGACATCAGCAACTGATAACATAGGAAACGTCAGAGAATTGCACATAATCATTTGCATGGATGAACAAAAGCATTTGCAACTTGTTCATAAAGAGAAACTGCTTTTCTGATGTGCACAAATGACACAATGATGATCTGAAGATTGAACAGGGGTTTTGAGAATTTCAATTCTGATCTGAGAAATGGACCAAAGTGACTGAGAAAAACTGTAACAGATTTAATGTTTATATATTTTATAAAATAACGAAAAATACCTGAAAAAAACAACAACACTGAAATAGCAAGTTATATATGAGAGCTACTCTTTGAAGAGAATAAGCTGCTTTAGCCTAATGCAAAAAAAATAGTTTGCAGTCATATTTGATAAGTATTTATTTTAGCAAAAGAAAAAATCTATATATTTTGATGAGATTTCAGTGTAAAATGTAAGACATTATTTATTAAGATAGACAGAGTGTATCAACATAAATGGCAGCTGTTGTTTTTGATTTAACAGAGGCAAACCTACATGCTGAACACTGTGAGTTTGCATCAGGATGATTACCTACCTATAGGTACTCACTCGCTATCCTTCAGCTTCGTCCCTGATTTGTCAGGGGTCGCCACAGCAGAATGAACTGCCAATTATTCCAGCCTTTGTTTTATGCAGCGGATACCCTTCCAGCTGCATCCCAGTACTGGGAAACACCCATACATATGAGGCGCCATGTAGGATTTAAATCAAACTTTGCTTATCAACACATACATAAAACTTGTGCATATACACATATAAATTGCTCGCATATACACCTATACTATTGGATGTTCTAAACAACATATATGAAACTTGCGCATATGCATATAAACTTCAGGCATGCATACACCCACATACACACGCACATACATATAAACTCAATCCTCGCATAAACACCCACATTAACACATGCACATACATATAAACTCGATCCTCGCATAAACACTTACATACACACGCACATATATAAACTTGATCCTCGCATAAACACCCACACCTACAGAATAGTTACAGTAAAAAAAAACAAAAAAGTGTGGATTTGGGTCATACACTTTCCATCCCCAGGCAGAAAAAAATCCTCAATAGGATTGAGAAATGGAGAATATGAGATGAGCTCTGATTTCTAAATTGCAATTATGTGTGACGGGTGTTTACCTATGTGATGAGTTAGTATGCAAAGTAGGACAACTGACTTTACAATTGTGAATTGTGAAAACGTGTGCCAAATGCAGAGAATTGTGTGTAGTGTTTTGAAAAAAGTGTGTTTTAAATGTGAGTGTAAAGCAGGAATTGTGCTTGTAGTTTAGCAGAATTGGTTCAGGTGGTTGGTGCATCAGTTACATGTTGTAGTTATTGTGTCTGAAGTACAAGTAATTGTGTGTAAACAATTGGGAAAATTTTGAATAAAGGATGTTCATGTGTGTATATTTTAAACCAAAATTTGTTTATTTTTTACTTGTTTATTTGTCTTTCTTTTATTTTTAAATGTTAATGTTATTTTATTATGAAATCCATTGGCAGACCTGTCCAAACCAAAGCTGTCACATTTGCCCACCACAAATATCTAATCTTAAAGAGTTAGTATATGTGTTCGTAAAGTACTACAGTATATATCTCTACACAGGTAATACATTATTAAAATAATTTAATATAAACAATTTTATAAATTGTATGCAGTGTTTCTAGAGCAGTGTGTTGGTTCAAATTCTTTTTTCACAAATCCATTTGAAAGCATCATAGCATGAAGACACATTCCAACTGTGATTTGATTGAACATCTACAGTAGCACAGTCATTTTTCCAGTAGAGGGTTTTCCAAGGTCTATGGTAAGATTCTCCATACAAGGAATTAGCTAACTGCCAGCTGATAAAACAGATCAGCAAAAGATGTTCAGTGCTGCTGTATGTGATATGATAATGACTGTGAGAATCATTAGATAATAATCAGATTAGCAATTTCTCACCTATACAGTTCACTGCCATCAACCCATTTCCAGCGGCCCTCTTCATTTCTGTAAGTCAGACCAATCCAGAACGTGGACTGTTCCATTGTCATGGTATCAACAGCATTCTGTAAAGATTAAACAATGGCACAATGATGTTATCACACACACACACACACACACACACACACACACACACACACACACAC
>CAIGQZ010001492.1:10111723-10123960 GCA_903798205.1 Danio tinwini | reverse complement strand
ATATATATATATATATAATAGTACAATGTAACTCCTTACCAAAATGTATATTATTATTTAGTCTGAATAAGCCTCTATGCACATGCAAACTATAGTTTAATTAACCTTTTCTATATAATTTACCTCATTTTATTATTCCGGCTGCATCTGAAGATATCCCCTTCCCTTGATGTGCAAAAAAAAAAGTTATTTTACAGTCAACGGGCCTCTGCATATGCTGCGTTTTCATTCATGTCTGCGGAAACTATTTTTTCCTCCCTCCATCCATCAATCACCAGATATGAGCTTGCTCTAAACTATTCATTTGAAAAAACAGAGCGAAATGCATGGCTGAAAAAAAAGTGAGTAATGGGCAAACCCAAGCTGTCTGTCATTCTTAGCAGTACCTGTTTGACTCCACTCGTTTGAAAGATTCATGATTTCTGTATCCTTCAGCTTACTGGAAATTGGAAAATGTAACACCAGCACATAAGAGATTTTATTTTTTTTTTATGTCCAAAGTGTCAGTGTTTTATAGAGCTGCCGGATGCAGGAGTTTTTACTGAACCGCTGTGTGAAACAAGGCCCGGGGAGATAGGCAAAATGTTTAAAGATCAAAGTTCTGTCCTTTTCACTGCATTTTGAGAGAAGTGTGGCATACACTGTGAATGATGGAGGCATTTGTATATTGTGACCTTAGGCAGAATTGTTGCATATTGACTTATAGACTGGAAATGGTGTGTGTTTAAAAAGGTTGTTTTCCAAGTCAGAAACATTACTTGTCATTTTGCATGGATAGAAAAATCTCTCTTTTTTATGTTTTTTTGTCATCCGTTTACATGTTTATGTTAAGTAATTCTAACGTGTTGATTATATGCTGTCAGTTTTAATGTTTCTGCTTTTAAAAATATTGCATCAAATCTACATCTTAGCCTGCTTTTACACAACAACTCTGTAGCCACAAAAAAAAATGTTTCCTTGTATTTAAAAAAAATGTTTTACAGAAACAATTTTTAAAGCAATCTTCATTTACACATACTGTACCTGCAAAAATCGCCTAAATGCTGTATTATGTAGGTCATACCAGTAGTTCGCACTGTCATCTTGTTAGTAAACAGTAGCTGTAAAGAAGTGATGACATATTTGTGGCCACATAGTGCTGTGTAAGCATAATTTACTGTGTAGTCTAAAAGTGCTGAAGTAAATCCACACTTTGCTGATTAGGCTTTAGCAAAGACATGAGCAGCAACAACATTGCACATACAACGGCAATGATGTATTTTTTACATTGTCTTGATTTTAATTGACACATACTATACAGTACATGCTTATGGCATCCCTGATTTTACATAATGTCATTTTGGACGCTTACACAGATGCAACAATGGCTGTTTTCAAAAACTTCCACTTTGAAACGTGTTTTCGAATCTACACTAGCTGACAAAAGTCTTGCTGTCTATCCCAGTCATATAAGCAAAACATAATAACTTAATGTCTAGTTGATCATTTGGAAAAGTGGCAGAAAGTAGATTTTTCCGATGAATCATCTGTTGAACTGCATCCCAATTATCACACATACTGCAGAAGACCTATTGCCACATACAATGACCCACGATTCTCACAGAAATCAGTCAAGTTTGGTGAAGGAAAAATCATGGTTTGGGGTTAGATTCTGTATGGAGGATTCATGTGACAGATCTGCAGAGTGAATGGCAACATCAACAGCCTGAGTTATCAGGACATTTGTGCTGCCCATCACATTACAAACCACAGGAAAGGCAATTTCTTCATTAGGATAGAGCTCCTCATACTTTGGCCTCCACATCAAAGTTCTTGAAAGCAAAGAAGGTCAAGGTGCTTCAGGATTGGCCAGCGCAGTCACCAAATCTGAACATTATTGAGCATGTCTGGGGTAAGATGAAGGAGGAGGCATTGAAGATGAATCCAAAGAATCTTGATGCCATTCCAGATGACTTTATTAATAAGTAATTTAAGTCATTGCAGAGATGTATGGATGCAGTCCTCTAAGCTCATGGGAGTCATACACAATATTAATACTTTTTCCACTGCACCATGACTTTATATTCTATACTGTGCATTATTTCTGTTAAGTAACAAGACTTTTGTCTAAGCAAAGTCAGACCTTACTGTCCTAATTAAATCATTCAAACATCATTCAACATCTGTAAAAGTTTTCAATGTTTTGGCTGCAAACTTTGTCATGTAAACAGCCCATTATAATGACTTAAGGATCATGTTGACAGTAAAGATGTAAAGAGTAATGATTGCTGTACAATATAAAATTTACACTTTTGGGATATCACATTTTTTTTCAAGATTTTATGCCAGAGAGGGAAAGTTCCTGTAGAGAAATAATTCAGTCCTCTGTTTCACTTCTTGCTTTTGATGATAATTTCCTTCCTTATTCCCTTTGACATTGAGTATTTCAAGTTCCATATTTCTTAAAAATAGAAATAGACTGAACATTTTAATTCCTTTACTACGAAATTTCCTCTTAAAGATGTATGGTGTAAAAAGATGCAGGACTCGAGTCAAGCTGCTACCTTTGGGATGTTAACTAATTCTTTGTTGATTTAGACTAATTTGAGGGAGGGGGAAACAAAATGTTTTATCAGTAATACTTTACTCATGTGACTATTGAACACACGCCTAATACGCAAAAGCACTTCATTGAACATGTACACATAGACGTCACCTACTGTATATACTGAACTGCAGGTTAGCTTTGTTTATATATAAAAACTTTAACTGTTAAAAGCTATTAGTTAATAGTTGATTATTTAAAGTTCTTAGTAATTAGTACAGTTATAGTAACTAATTACCTTTTCAAAATTTAATTGTAATACAATAATGTGCACCTTTTGTAAAGTTGCTTTGAAACAACTATTGTGAAAAGCACTATACAAATAAACTTGAAAAGAATTGAAGTGAACTGTATAAAATTGAGGGCACCTTAAGATATGGTTAATGTTTTAATGCATTTTGGCATTCATTGACATGCCTGAAACACACAAACAAACAACAAACAAACACTTGACAACTTGTTGTGTTGTTATTATTTTGTGTCAAAGATATGAGCAAGTACTTGACAACCAAAAAAATAATAGCAGAGTGCATGACTATCCACATGTGTTTCTTTACAAAGTGACATTGCCACCTACTGGCCTGGCATTCATGATATAGCATTTGTAGTCATTTTAAGGGTGGTTTATACTTGTGCATCAAGTGATCGGTGTGACCCACTGTGCTTGCCTTGTGCGTAGTCGTGCATTTATACTTCTGCATGCTGTTTGTGTTGCACTGCAATAACACTTCCGAAACACTTGCTGGCAGTGAGGTTTTTATGTTTCGTCGCTGGTGTTTTTTCTGAACGCTACCTTAATGTACAAGTAGCTAAACTCACTCGTTCCGAGGCAGGAACTGGCAGACATGCAACAACTTTAATCATAAGGTAAACACAAAACAAAACTTGCCACCTGGAGCTAAACGGAAAACACGGAAATGTTTTTCACGGAAAACATTTGTAAACACTCGCTCCAACGAGTTTGCCCTCTCGGCCCTGCCCACATTCATCAGAGCTACCAAGTCAACCAATCACAGAGCTTGCGCTAAGTGTCGTTGCGATGTGTAGTTAAATTTTTTGGGAGGTGCGCATCAGCATTGGCATCAGCCACATGGCCATGCAAGAACTGCGCTGGAACATACGCGTGCGCTTGATGCAGAAGTATAAATCAGACTTTAGTGCGGATCTGTATAGTCAAAAACAAATAGGATAAACATAATCCTGTTGTAATGCACTAGAGATGCTTTTACTTCAGCTGTATGTTAATCATTAATCTACACTAGTAAACCAACTGGCCACTCATAGTTGGCCCTTTGATGGTTGGAGAGGTTTGATTAGAATTAAGGAATTATTTACCCGTTTATGCCAAATCAAGTCTCTGGCTTTAAATATAGCCTAACTAATTTGTAGGGTCAAAATAAACTACCCATGTTCATCCAGGAGATTATTTGCATACAAGCGGCCACAGTCACGTACTGTGTACTGAAGTGATTGCATTCATGGCTCAGCTGGGCCTTTTTGTTTATTTAACTGATGTGCAGGTCGGTGCTGAGGAATACTTGCATAATCACTTTAAGGAGGATAAATCAAATATTCCGGATTAAATGAAAAACAAACACAACAGTGCCTCTTTGTAATATGAGACAACAAGGTAGATTTGATGAGATGTAATAAAGATGACTCGGAAAAGCCTCGTCTAAGTGGGCGTGATTAGATTTATTACCTCATTTGCATGGAGATGGTCACCGTTTGCCTATCAAGCAAAGACTCATGGGTTAGTAGCGAGAAACATGAAAATACCCAGATGAAATAATTTCAAGTCCAATTTAAGTAATTGTGCGTGATGTAATTTGTTTGTTTTTTTAGCTATGCACTGTTATCGCCGGCGCTAGCATGTTAACAAAACAATGAAAATCAAGCCCATGATCTGAGGCTTGATTGCAGGTTAAAGGGGCTATATGTAAGATCTTTTATATGTTCATCACTTTTATATTGCCAATGTGTAAATAGCTTGAAAAGAAATGGTTGTCAATGAAAGCCTGTTGACTATGCTCAAAATATTACTTTGGTTTTTTGTTCAAATGACTTATTTAAAATTAGTTGAAATAACACAATTCTTAAAGTTTTTTATTGTTTAAATGATTTTAATCTACACTACCTGACAAACGTTTTATCACCTATTCAAGTTTTAGAAACAACAAATAATAAATTGACTTTTAGTTGATCATTTAGTATCAAAAGTGGCTTATACGTATGAAAGGCAAAGGCCTCTGGATTACACTTATTTTACCAAAATAATATATAATAATATAATCATGCCTTAATTTTAATTATTTAATTAGGACAGTAATGTCTGACTTTGCTTAGACAAAAGTCTTGTCACTTGACAGAAATAATGTACAGTATAGAATTTAAAGTCATGGTGCAGTGGAAAAATAATTAATATTGTGTATGACTCCCATGAGCTTGGAGGACTGCATACATACATCTCTGCAATGACTCAAAAAATTTATTAATAAAGTCATCTGGAATGGCAAAGAAAGTTTTATTGCAGGACTTCCAGAGTTCATCAAGATTCTTTGGATTCATCTTCAATGCCTCCTCCTTCATCTTACCCCAGACGTGCTCAACAATGTTCATGTCTGGTGACTGAGCTGGCCAATCCTGGAGCACCTTGACCTTTATTGCTTTCAGGAACTTTGATTTGGAGGCTGAAGTAGAAGAAGGAGCGCTATCCTGCTGAAGAATTTGCCCTCTCCTGTGGTTTGTAATGTAATGGGCAGCACAAATGTCCTCATACCTCAGGCTGTTGATGTTGCCATCCACCCTGCAGACCTCTCGCATGCCCCCATACTGAATGTAACTCCAAACCATGACTTTTCCTTTACCAAACTTGACTGATTTTTTGTGAGAATCTTGGGTCCATGCGGGTTCCAATAGGTCTTCTGCAGTATTTGTGATGATTGGGATGCAGCTCAACAGATGATTCTTGGAAAAAATCTACTTTCACACATTTTTTTAAATGATCGACTGGACGTTATTATTTGTTGAGATTGACGACAAGACTATTGTCAGGTAGTGTATTTGTGTTGGGTCAACATGATAGAATTGTGTGGATCCCAACGTTTTTACAGTTTATAATATGAAATGGTGAAGAATTTTTTTTTTAACCAGGAAAATCTAAAAGATATGACATTTACTCATCATTTGCAGCATAAAAAAGTTTGATGATGGCAGTAACGTGTCATGCAATTACATACAATAAACTGTTTAACTGTTGACTCACACTGCCAGATCTATAAATATCAGTAAGGTCTAAGATCTATGCAATTCAAATATACTTCACAATCAAATTGTGATAACAATGCCTTTTTAATTACCACATCTGTCAACATGATGACAGTGAATTGCACAGCTTGTCCAAAAATAATCATATGCTTTTTAACACTTGTTTTCTCATCACTTACAAACATGATAAACATGACGATGTGATGTTTGACTCAAAATAAACACAGGCATAAAACACAAAAAGGACATGTTTGCAAAACTTTAAAATGCTTTTAAACAGTGACAGCCGTGTCACTGTGACTTAATGGTGACCAAAATACTGATTTTAAAGTCATTGATTTAAAAATACTTATTTCACAAACATTGTGAAAATCCATCCATGTTAGATATATTGCTTTTTGATGCTAAAGCACAGATATGAGTAATGATTAGTAAAAAATAATAATAATTATGCATTAAAAATTGGATGTATCATGCTCTCTTTGCCCAGTTTCACATCAATCTTGAGTATATATAGAGTAGTACTGCAGCTATCTTTTCTTCAAAAAGTCTTGAGTCTTTTTCTACTTAAAGACCAATTTACAGCTTTCCGATTCTCTCTGTAGAAAACAAACACCTGGAGGCATGCAGTGGGTGGAGCTACTGAGTCAACAGTGCGCAAGCAGGAAACTTTTGTTTAGCGACCGATTACATCTTGTGAAATCGCTGTAAATAAAGCAGGGCAACAATTTTGTTGTTGTAACCCTTTGATCAGTCACAGAAATGTTATTAAACTTGGCTGGATCAGAGTGTGCAATTACACCGATGTGGTTAGAGCATTCAGTGCATCATTGATCAGCTGCTAAATTCAGTTTTGCAATGGATGCCACTAAGCCAGTCATGTCATGTCATGTCATAAACAAGACGTGTCACCATGGAAATATTGTTTCTAGGTGAAGCACCAATTATTTATATCATTTATTTATAATCTTGCTTACTTAACCAAGATCCAGGTTTGGAAAAAATCTATTGTAAAATAGTTATTAACTGGAAGTAAGATTTTTGGAAAAGTAATATCATGTGTTACATCCAAATGATTTTTGAAACCTGAGTTCAACTCTTTAACAGTGTAAATAACTCTAAATGCATGAAATATCATTAGACCACCCCTTTAAGGGTTGAAGGAGTGCAGCTTAAGAGCACATACTTCATTTTACATTTAACTCTGTGAACGAAATGCTGACAGGACAATTTTTGTTGTGCAATACAGATGTCAATGACAAAATGACAGACTGCGCTTTAACATTTCATGAAATTCTGCATTTATAAACTGTTTTTTTTTTTTTGTTTTTTTTTGTGGCAGGCCGTAAGCAAAGTGTACACGAAAACCCCACTAGTTTGTACTGATTAATATTGCTATCTGACTCAGAATGTGCATATTTTCTTTGAATTCATTACTTGTAGTGGTTTATGTGAGTAAAACTCCAACAGGGACCACATGTCCTGAATTGAAATGTATAAACATGCTATTTTATGCAATTTAATAACGGTTGGTGAAAGGAGGAATATTTGAGAAATTGCACGTACTAGTCGTACTAGTAAATCTGCTGTCCCAGGTGGGTGGAAAGCAGGGATGTTGCCAGAATATGGGTTAACAGTTGGGGGTGTTTGTTACAGAATCAACCTGCTCCCATCCAATTAGTTTTATTTATGTCCAATTATGTTAATTGCTGCTCCATGTGGCAAAAAAAATGTTGGTTTTCGAATGAAATTATGCATAGCACATCCATTGTTTAACCAATGGCACCTCCTTTAAAGATATTGCAATAAAGCAGAATCAAACTGCCAGAAGCATTTTCCAGGAAATCATTTATAATTTAGCTGGCCTATTGTATTAATCATTTCAGGCAATACCCCTTGCAAGGTTTTCTTTTACAAACAGCCATCCTGAAAATGATGTTAACAGATATTATGTCCTTCAGACCAGTGTGATTTGATTTCTGCAGAACTTAGAAGATATTTTGAAGGATTTTTTCTATTGACAATAGATTTTCAACATTGTAAAATTGTCTGTAGAAAACAATAAAAACTAATTACAAACTGAAGTTAATTATATAAATAAAACCCAAAGACATAAGAATATTTAATATAGCTAGATTAGAATAGTATATGGGTTTTATTTTAAATCAAATTTAAATTAAACTACCTGTGACTGACTGGCATGATTCGTGCAGTGACCACCTCTGTTCAAGACAACGGAGCACTGTCCATTTCAGCACGCGTGTGGAGTGGCCATGAGAAAAGAGAGGAACGTACAGTACTGCATGCTGAGAAACACTGAGATAAGTCAAAGATTCACAGACTCTGTAGCAGACGCAATTTAACTACAGGCTGCTACAACCCTAAATCTGGCGACTCAGTGTGCTTTTATTTTCTTTTTTATTAATAATACTAAGTTTTGGAGGGACAGAATTAAAGTTATCCTGTTAATATATATATATATATATATATATATATATATATTAAAGTTTATCTATCTTAAATATAAAATATATACATAATCAAAATAATGGTAAAAATGTAAACCTGCTTATTTTAAAACAAGGTTATGGTGTATTCTGTACAGTGGAGTTTGTTGTTCGATACGCCACCTGGTGGATGTTCTGTGAAGCACAACACATTTAATTCAATTCCAAGGAGAGTTTGACAGCATGCTGCTGCTGACCGCAGAACGAAATAAGACGAGCCGTGGTAAAAAAAACAAAAAAACTAATTTTTAATGGCCCCATCTGTAGGAACACTTTGCGGACATTTTGTTTTTCTTTGGTGGTACAATGTTTGAGCCTATGTGTTATTAAAAAATGTATGTAACATTTCACTTTTGCCCTTTAAAACCTTTGGTTGCTGCCTGCAAATTGCAGTATTTTGGTAAAAGGAAGGAACTATATTTTTTTAATTTGTTTTCTCTTTGTCGCCGTACTTCATTTGCAGAGCAGATTCTTGCTAATGAGTCCCAATGGAAACACTTCAGCATATTTCTTTTAGGAAATATTTGCTAACATATTTTAGCTGACTAAATCAAGTTTTATCTGGGAATAAAAATGACATTTTCTGTCATGTGCATGGTGGAATATTTAGATCATATTCATATGCGTTTACAGGCAAGTTTGAATGAAAGCCCTGCAATTCTTAAGAAGTCATTGTGTGACATTTATGATATCTTGAGTATGTGATTGAAATTAACCTGGATTCAAATCACACTCTGTATGTGTCAGGCACTACTCTCTTTTGATTATGAGCATAAAATATGGAAAGAGTGTGTGAGAGAGAGAAAAGAATAAAAGAATGAGAATGGTACTGGAGATGCAACTACAAACAGAATCTAACCAAAGGAAATCAGATTTGTGTGTGAACCAGAGTGAATGAAAGAGAATACGTCAGATCAAATGCTTCTTTATCACTGTAGCATATCAATATTTGGAATACAAACCATATGCATTGTTTTTTTTCTGTTTTTTAAAAGTCTCTTTCTGTCTTACTCTACTGCATATTGAGTAGTGAGAAAGTACAGTGGGAACTTTTTGATTTTTTTTCCTCCCTACTACAATACTAAATAATCATATGTACTGTATATCCACCACTGAACCTAATACAAATCATAATGTTGTTTTATTTATGAGGTTTTTGCTAATCTGCTTTGCATCAAATTACAGAAGTGATTTCATATATGTAAAAAACAACTGAAATGTAACTTTTGTTTAAATAAAATAGCAAACTGTGGTAAAAATGATGTCATCATTTACCATAAAATATATTAATGTATATAATTATTTTTCCTAATTTTAAAAATATATAAAATAACTATGATATATAATAATACTATTTTATATACGTTATATTTACAGAAGATAGACTCAAAAGACAGACTGACAAATGAGTAAAGCCTAGCAGATTAATGGAAAGTGGTTATCATTTTAAAAAAATTACAGATTTGTGTGTGTTAAGCATCAATTGAAACAATGTTAGCACCTGTCAGCTTTAACTGTGGGAAAACTTCCAGGTATAAAATTATTTTTAGGGTGGGATCAAAATCAGTGACGTAGCAACAACCTGCCTGTCCAGTGATCATGTGTCAGTTTCTCATTATTATTCATAGCTGAGTTTTCTTATTCTATGAGAAGACCCTGCTTCTTATTTATTCATGAGAGCACATGCTTTCTGAAGGTAAGGTAGACCTGCCAACCTGTAAGACCACATCCGCGCACGTCACGCAGTATTTAGCTGTTCATTAAGGGTTGTATATGTTTGTTTCCATGATCTATGGCATTTGTTCTATGTTTTTCTCTGTGATGCTGTCAGGGCCGATACAGCAAAGCTGTTGGTTTGCATCATGCATTTTTGTCGGGAGAGCTGTACGAGAATTGGAGAATGGCGCACTTTGTCTTTCATCAGTTGAGTTCGTTACCATTCAGACACATTGCCTATCCATGCTGTTGTGTTCACCTATGTTTAAAATCCTCCAGATTATTGGCAGGGCTAATGGTTGGATTAGATAGGGCAAGAGACCTGCTGCACTGCTATCCACTGTGTCTGCATTCAGACCTGGGGATTCAGAGAAAGAGAAGTCCTTGGTGTTTATATAAACACAATTATCTTTATAATGATATAACAAGTTGTCGTTATGTGTATATGAAATTATGAATAAAATATGTAGAAGTGCATTAAATTACTGTTTATTTATTTGCATTTTAACTTTATAAACTATAAAATCATGGGTCTTCTCACAGTTTGGGTCTCATTTTGTGAGTCAACTGACAACTGTTGTTCGCCTCCCTTTTTTTCTCCTGCTCTGCTGGCCACGCCCACTCCTCCCTCTGCTCACAGCTTTCCATGCCCATCATAAAGCATTTATTATTATTTTTTTTATTCTGAGGTAGACTTGAACTGAAAGAGGTGGGTTTCATGACCCTTTAAACAACTGGAAAGGATTTAAAATGTTGATTAGTATTTTGGGGGAAAACTGTAATATTTTAATGTCATTAGGCTATGCATTTTTTTATTTAAATATGGCTGAAAGTATTTTTTTTGTATATAAAATGCTGTTGTACTGGATGACATTATCGTGGGTGTCTTCAGTGAATCATCTTAAGAAATATGCCAGTCAAAATATAGAACACTTGGATGGATTTCTGTCATCAGTTCCTGATCTTCACTCGGTTTAGTTCTGTTTACTTTTCATAGTTCCATATATGATTTTCAGTAGTCTTTTGTTAATTTAAATAATTATATTAATATATATTCTTGCTGTGTTCTTTGAAGTTTATTTTGTGTAATTCAGAGTAATTCCTTTAACTGTGTCTGATGTCACTATCAGAATTATTGTGACTGAATGAAAATTCAGGTCCAATTCTTACTCTGGGATGAAACAGAGGAACTTTCAAGCAAAAAGAGAGAGAGAGAGAAAGTGTGTATGTGTGTGTAAAAGACGCTGATTTTATTTCCCTTCATTTAGCTTCACCAGAACCCTCTGCAGGAGTGGAGAAGTAATGAGCCCTAAACGCTGGCTCTTCCTGATTTTATTTCATGTTATTTCATTTGATTTTATGCTATTTATTTCTCCCTCTCACCAGGGCACTATAGCGCTGCAAGTGCTCGCGGCTATGCTAAATTGCCAAATTACCATTCTGAAACAGCACAAACAGGGTATTAGCAATCAGGAGCTATTGCCACGTTGCCACCGCTCAAGCGTTTGAAAGGTGCCGAGTGCTGACTTCCGCTCGTGATTTGCACAGCATGTGGCATGACGATGGTCCTCGATTTAAATATTTAAAGGGCCTAAGAGGGAAAAAAGAAAAAGATCCAGGATCAAAGTAAATCTAAAGTCATGTAAAAGATTATAAAAAATAGATTACATCAGCAAGTGCAATATAACTTCAACACACAAATTAAACACATATCCTGAGGAAAAAAACTTTCATTTTTTTATGCAACTTTTTAAACAACATTTATAGCACTGTATATTTATGGTAACAGAAGCTTTAGAACTCTTTAACTTGTGTTATTTGTGATTTTTTTTTAAGTATACAGCATTTATAGCACTGTATCTTTATGATCAGAAGCTTTAGGTCTTTTTTAGGTCTCTTGACATCAATGTTTAAGTTAAGAGTGAACATAAATGAAAAGTGCAGTGGACCATTTTTGCACAACTAGCGAATTAACAGCATTTCTAAACTCTTTCTTTGTAAACGGTCAGCCAAACACACATTTATACCCAAACTCAAGGCATCAGTGGACTGTTTTTTTCCAAAATAGTGGCAAACAGCCTACTTTTTTTTTGGAATTCTATTTATTTATTTATTTATTTATTTATTTATTTATTTATTTATTTATTTATTTATTTATTTATT
>CAIGQZ010001492.1:10081662-10096892 GCA_903798205.1 Danio tinwini | reverse complement strand
TTGTTGTTGTTGTTGTTGTTGTTGTTGTTGTTGTTGTTGTTGTTGTTATTAGTATTATGTAGCTATAGCTGTCATTACAGTACAGTACAATGTATGTTGTGTCTTATATGCATTTATAGAATTATTATAAATAATTATATACAAAGTTATAATTATTATTATAAGCATGAGCTTCATAGAAAGTGTTGCTGAACATTGCAGTAGTATAAAGTGACCTTGGATGAGTAGATATGCCACAAATTCCCACAGTTGGCTGTCAAACACCAGGTTTCTTGTCAAATATCACAACACCATGCAATTATTTATTTATTTATTTTGTCCATTATAATACACTGTGATATATGAGTCATCATCCATTACTGTGCTCCAGTTGTTGATTGGTTCTTCATTAGACAGCCATCATAGGACAGGTCATGCTGCAGCACTGTGACCCACATGACAATTACACAAAGAGCCAATTAATTGTCTCTAGGTGCGGATTGCACAAAAGCTCTAGAATCTCTTTACAATCCCCAAAATTGGACAACAATATTCAGTTTTACTAAACAGAAGGCCATACTGATGAATAATTGTGATAGTGACAGGTGCAACACTATCCAAAATGACAAAATAAACTGACATGAGGGCATTGTTAAGAGTGATAATCCGGTTTAGTACTGACAGGGTGTATGAAAATCAGCTGGGCCTCACTATTAATGTCTAATCACTGTCTTTCACTCTCTTCTGCTCAGCACTAGAGTCCCAAAGCTCTAATTAACTCCTCAAGCATTATCCTTGGCCCTAGGGAAAGACTTTAAGTTCTGAATGAAAGAATATCAAAGATTAGTACCTCAGTTTTTGCCATTGCCCCTACTGGCATCCATTGGGATGAAGCAGTGAGACCCCACCAACGGTGGGAATGACACATATTAATCTTACCTTGACTCTATAATGTAGCTGTAACTACAACAATAGAAGTTTGAGTTCCATTGTGAAACACAGTTTTAAAAGCAAATGTAAATTTTGAGGATGTCTGAGACTGCATTGTCAGGACCTGGCACAGCTCTCCAAATTGGCACCTTTTTATGCACTTCATGTCTGGCACACAGCAACCTGGGAACACACACTTGGCATCGTATACAAATGGATGTGCTTTTGTTTGCTTGCTCTGTTTGGTAGATCTCAGACCTGAATTAGCCTGTTTGATTTGGTCTGAAATCCTGGCTCGTGATAAGGTTGAATTCAAGAGAGACATCTAGATGACATGCTAGATTAAACCAAACTTTCAGGCATCTGTCGAGACAGAACTGCTCCATATTTATGCCAGGATTTTGAGTGCTCTATTTGTGGTGTATGACACGTGAGGTGATTTGCCGCAATTAGTTCTTTCTTCATCATCAGCTGATTCCATACTGTACCTAGTGTTAAATCTTTAAAAAACATGCAACATTTATGAAATTTTGTGGAATAAATAAGTAAATAATTAGTTCATAATTTGTGTGACCAACATGAGCATTAATGAAATATGTATAAAAACAACTGCTGTTGAAATTACTTGATTTTGCCTTATTTAACAATTTATGGCAAAAGTGATGGACCTTTTTTATTATTATATATCATTAAGTCGTGCCTCTTGAATACAGGAGAATTCAGACAGTAAAAAAAGTTGGCTTTCGATGTCAAACTCTATTATCAATAGGGAAATTGATTTTTTTCACACCAATTGAAGGTTGTTGAAAGCATCTGTTGTTTTAAAAATAATATTGTTTAACAGAAAAATTTGTGCTGAAAAAATACAGCAATTAGATCCAGAGCTTGATCCAGAAATTGACACAAACATAGCAGGATAATAGATTAATATTGTTTAAAATACATGGTTTCTTTAGGACAAATTTAAATTACAAGTTTTATTTTTACCGTCATTTTTATCAAATTAATCATTTGCAGTCATTCTTTAACTTGATAAAGTCGTAAAGTGCACAGTACCTTTGCTTTTTTGTTTGATTTTATAACACTTAACAAAAATTTTCTGAATTCTCATAGTTGGTTAGCTTGGTTTGGTTTTTGGTTTATCTCATAGTTAGGTTCTTGGCTTATAATGCTTTATATACGGAGATAAGTGGGCTTGAAGAGCCAAGACAGATCACTCATTCTGCGGATTCATGTTTCACGTCATCTCAAATGTTGTGAGAGCTTCCAAACATTAGCAGATTTAGGGTGAGAAAAAGCAAAAAACAAAAAGCAACAAAAATGTCAGTTGTGTGGCTTAAATTATGCTTTATAATACACCTCTGTGCACACAACATGACGGAAGAAAAGTTGCTATCTATTGAGATTCATGTAATGTTTTACAAATCTAAATGGGTAATAAATGACAAGATATCACATCATTGTTAACTGATTTAAAGATTAATAAATATCTTGTAAATATATTAATAAATAAATAATAATAATAATAAATTAATATTGTTTAAAATATGGGCAGCACGGTGGCACAATGGGTAGCCAATGGCCTCACAGCAAGAAGGTCGCTGGTTCGAGCTTTGGCTGGGTCAGTTGGCGGTTCTTTGTGGAGTTTGCATGTTTTTCCTGTGTTGGTGTGGGTTTCCTTTGGGTGCTCCGGTTTCCCGCACAAGTCCAACGACATGCGCTACAGGTGAATTGGATAAGTTAAATTGTCTGTAGTGTATGTGTGTCAATGAGTGTGCATGGATGTTTCCCAGTGATGGGTTGCAGCTGGAAGGGCATCCGCTGCGTAAAACATATTCTGGATAAGTTGGTTGTTCATTCCACTGTGGCGACCCCAGCTTAATAAAAGGGCTAAGACGAAAAGCAAATGAATAAATGAATGTTTAAAATACATGGTTTCTTTAGGACAAATTTAAATGGATATTTTTACTGTTTACACTTATTTAATCACATTAATAATTTGCTGTGATTCTTTAACTTGATAAAGCTGTAAAGTGCACAGTCTTGTAGCTTTGCTTTTTTTGTGTGACATATTTGAGGACCGGGTGGGAGACGAGCGATTTCCAGGAGATTATCATTCGTTTGCGGGAATCCAGGAGGGTCTATTTATTTATGGGAGACTCTTTAAACGTCCAAGAGACTTAGGATGTCTGCAAAAAAAAAAATATTTCTATAGTGCTTTTACAATTTAGATTGTGTCAAAGCAGCTTAACATAGAAGTCTTAGTAAATTGAAATTGAATCTGTGTTAGTCCAGTTTTCAAAGTTGAAGATCAGTTTAGGTCAGTTCAGTGTGGTTTAATTTTCACTGCTAAAAGTCCAAACACTGAAGAGCAAATCCATTGGTGCGCAGCTCTACAAGTCCCAAATGAAGCAAGCCAGTGGCGACAGTGGCGCGGAACAAACTTCACCAATTGATGAAAGTGTAGGAAAAAAGAAACCTCAAGAGAAACCAGGCCCAGTTGGGCATGATCATTTCTCCTCTGGCCAAACTTCCTGTGCAGAGCTGCAGTCTAGGCACCAGAGGTTGGAGAATGCTGTACATCCATCATGGAGAAGCTGCAGGTGTGAGTAGGTCACCAGCGGGCTTACAGGCTGGTAAACGGGATCAATGCAGAGACTTGTCTGTCACTGGGTCTTTCAGGAATCAGTCTCATGCTCTCCACTCCTCCATGATTGCCACAGCATCTGCTCAGGATACGGCCTGGTTTGGAATTAGGGACACCTCATGAACTACAGTCAGTAGCAATATGCACATATAGGCCCAATCCCAATTCTAATTCCCTTAGCCCTACCCCTTACCCCTACCCTTCGTTTTGCGTGTTTACGCCAAGGGGTAGGGGTGTCTCAATTCTCTATTGCTTGAAGGCGTTGGGCTAAGGGGAAGTGGTGAATAGCCCTTCGAATGAAGATTTTTCAGGACCACACTCGAAACCAAGGGGTAAGAAAATTTCCCAGAATGCACCAGCCACAGCGGCAGTATTGCTGAACCAGGAAGTAAGGAGATCCACAAATTAGTATTTTTTGTCATTATTACAAATTTTTACAACAAACAAACACGTTTTAATATATTCATAACCGCGTTCATGTTTTACCGCCATGCTTTAAAAAAAAAAACGCTAGAAAAAAATGTTAAATTTTGCGATATATAATCCATAATCATAACTCCTGTACAGCAGTCCCACAACATGACACTCGATGACATTCCAAAACCCTGTCAGAAAAGTTTAGTGGCTGGGAATGAGCTTTTTACAGTGTCTGCTATAATGTTAGTGTTGTTTTCGTGTGATAACAGATGAATATGGCCAAGGTGTAAATGCACGTATAGTTACAATCTTATTGTCACATTAGATCGTTATGATAACATAATATATGCCTTCAGTGATTTCCTGAAGATAAATAACAAAAAATAACACAACTGGAATAACTTCAGCAGTCGCGATGGTCTGATCTCATGTGAAGCAAGAGATCGCGATGGCATATGATGACGTGTGCAGGTGTTGTAGTGCTGTCGCAATTCTTAGGGGTAAATTTTAAAGCCCTTCCCCTTAACCCTCAGTTGTAAGGGCCAAGGGGAAGGGGAAGGGGTAGGGGTACAAAAATAGAATTGGGATTGGGCCATAGAGGAAAAACACAGTGGGCACATATATAAATGTACAGATATGGTATTTAAAATAGGTAATAATATTCATTTTGATAATAAGTAATAATGTTAATATTTAAAGTAGCAGGTGTGGGGAAAATAGTAGCAGTAGAAATTGTATTAATAACTACTACTAATAATAATAATACAAATAATAATAATAATAACAATAATAATAATAATAATAGTAGAAATAGTAGTAATAATTATTAATAGTAATAATGCTGAGTGGACTACAAATAAAAAAAAGTAAATTAAAAATAGAAGAAACAAAGTACTTCCTGGCTGAAAGTGAACAATCCAAGATCACTAGGACAGTTCCGAATTCTGTTACTCTGTTTGTAGTGTTTTCGAGAAATGTGAGTAGTATGGAGATACGCAATTGGTTTAAATCTGTTTAAATGAGCATAAAATGTCCCGATGGTCGATTTGAGCTGAAAAATGTGTCCCCCTTGTCTTCTGTCAGCCTGGTCAAGACTGAAGGTCAAGGCCATGACTACCTCCAGGCTGGCTTCAGTTTCCAAGCCAGCAAGAGCATATTTGCAAAAGGTCATCTTGTTACTGTTCTCTGCTGAAAGGTTACGAAGATACGTGGGCTTGAAGAGCCAAGACAGATCACTCATTCTGCTGATTCATGTTTCACGTCATCTCAAATGTTGTGAGAGCCTCTAAACATTAGCAGATTGAGGGTGAGAAAGAGCGAAAACAAAAAGCACCGCAAAATGTCAGGTGTGTTGCTTAAATTATGCTTTATAATATAATCTCTGTGCACACAGCGTGAAGGAAGGGATGTTGCTATCTATTGAGATTCAACTTTGTAATGTTTTACAAATCTAAATAGGTAATAAATGACAAGATTTCACACTATTGTTAACTAATTTGAAGATAAATAAATATCTTGTAAATATATTACAGTCTTTGAAAAATATAAATCTTTAAATAGTTTATATTTGGGTCGCACTTTATTTTGATGGTTCGTTTGTTACATTGCATCTACATGTCAACTAATTCTCATTAAATTATAAGTAGACTGTTGGGGTTAGGGTTAGAGTTAGTGTAAATTGACATGTACTTGCAAAGTTTCTTATAGTCTGTTGAAGGAGCAGTATTAACAGATATTAAGCAGACAGTCTACTAATACTCAAATGGACCATAAAAATAAAGTGTTACTGCTTTTATTTTCTATTGGATTACTTCTATTTCTACAAATTTTGATTCTTATTGTTGTTGTTATTTTGTAATTGTTATTATTTTAAGGTCACAAGCGGTTGTGTAAGCATTTCACTGCATATCATACTGTGTATGACTCTGTATGTGACATCAAATTTTAATTAGAGTAGAAATATTACAGTAAATATTACAGTAACACTTTACAATAACAGTACATGAATAATGATGTATTAATATGTCAACTAAACATTATTTTATTATGGACTAATGATGAGTTAGGGCATGCGCTAATCATGAATCAACTTTAACTACATGAGTCACATGAGTTCATACACTCTCAGAAATAAAGGTACGCGAGTTGTCACTGTGGTAGTACCTTTTCAAAAGGTACAAAGTTGTACCTAAAAGGTCCATATTAATACCTCAAGGGCACATATTGGTACCTAAAAAGTACAAAAGTGTTCCTCTTAAAATTTGTAGGTACTAATATATACTTTTGTGGTACCAATATGGACCCAGTACAAATGTGTAACTTTTAAAAAGGTACAACCTCAGTGACAGCTCTCGTACCTTTATTTCTGACAGTGTATGTGAATAACTGCTACCTTAATTACTTGTTAGTACATAATTGTTTGTTAAGTAATATATTAATTACCACATTAGTCTATGCTTAAGTTAACCATCATGAACTCATGAAATGTTAATGTAGAATTATATCAGGACTTTACTTGGAGGGGTACATCATCCTTAACCCATTCTTAACTATATGCATGAACTCCTTATGCATGTTCGTCTAGCACGTTTACATTGAATAACAATAGAAAGTGTTCTGTCAACTACAACATCAACAGTTTTTAACACAGAAGTTCATGAGTAGTTAAGGATGAGTTAATGGTGATGTGCCCCTCCAAGTACAGTCATGACGTAATATACATTATAACAGCTCATGAGTTCATGTTGGTTACATTTAGTATGTACTAACAAGTAATTAAGGTGGCCGTTATTTACTCATGTGACTCATGTTGTACTTAAAAGTTAGTTCATGATTAGCGCATGCCGTAACTCGTCATTAATTCATAATAATGTAATGTTTAGTTTACATATTAATACATATATATTCATGTACTGTAATTGTAAATTGTTACCAATATTACTTTACATCAAATGAGAAATTTTCTTTTTTGTTTTCCACCACTTAATAGGAGAGATATTGAGGACATTTAGGACAGACTAGAGCTAATTTTACATTTTGCTCGTTGAGCTTTGAGAGAGAGAGAGTGATGTTTACACAGGAAGGAGAACCAGAGGGGAAGAGGTGAACAGAGGCATGCAGAGAGTGAGAGAGAGAGAGTGAGAGTGAGAGAGAGAGAGAGAGAGAGAGAGAGAGAGAGAGAGAGAGAGAGAGAGAGAGAGAGAGAGAGAAAGAGAGCTCCACCATCACCAAATCCCTGGAGAGATCCATTTCAATCAGACGCCACTGACCAGAAAGTTGGAGGAGCTCACCTTACTACTCTATTAAGTTGACATTCAGCATTATTCTGCTGTTGATCAAATCATCACAAAACACATGTCAAAAAGCAACATGACTAAACTAAAATAATGGAAACAGATATGAAAACTCCCCTCTTTGAGTAGCCTTTTAGTAAATAAGGCCTTAGATAAAAGAAAAGTTAGATCAGTTAATCCAATTGTGTTTCCTCAAATGCAGTTTTAACATATGTGCTTAGAAGAAAGGCATCTTATTACCACTTAGTACTATTTAGTTTTTATTAATGCATATAGCAATTTTTTTCAACACAACCTTGCCCAAAGTGCTGAACACAATCGATACAAATGTAAGTCCTACAGCACATACATAGCAGTTAAAACATAAGACAAACCCCTCAAAGGCTTGAATGCTAAAGAACAAAGATACAGTTTCAGAAGGTTTTTAAAAACAGATAAAGTTGGAGCGTGTCTTATATGGGGTGGAAGCTTGTTCCAGTATTTTGGGGGTGATAACAGCAAAAGCCCGATCCTCACTTCGCTTACACCAGGACCTTGGTACAGAAAGAATAAACTAATCAGAGGGCCTTAGAGATCTACCAAAGTTATATGCTGTAGGAGATCTGATAAATAAGATGGTGCCAGACCATTTAAAAGTGCTGTATGTTTTTTGACTCTTTTAAAGCATAAAAATACCATAATATGTTTTAGTTATTTAAGAAACATACTAAGTGAATATACTTGTTTATCTGAAAAACAGTGCTGAAGTCAGATGTTCTGCTTTGAAAATGTGTTTTCCATGCCGAAACGCTGTCTTTGTTTTGGTAATTTTAACCTGCCCAATGTTAGTTTAGCCACTTATATTTCCGCACTGTGGGTTGCATTGGTGAAAAACCACGTGTTTCATTCATTCAGTCAGTAAGGCTTTGAAAGCATGTCCGTGACTGAAATGCGACCTTCAGTGTACAGTAGTCTCTGAAATGAGACCACATGAGGTTATTAATTAGCAAATAATATAAATATTATGAACGTAAACTTAGGTGAGCAGCTTACATTGTAACCGCGTGTCCTAACAACACACTTTGTGACAAGATACACAGTGATAAGCAATTTGGCTGTTTGCACCACACGAAACATAAGAGAAATTTAAATACAGCCAGTCTAAAGCACATAATATGCACTCGCTCACGAAATGGTAAGGTTTATAATCTTTTTAATACATATTAACCCTCTTTAACATTATTAAATGTACATGCTGAATCACTTATATGTGTTTAGTTCTAAAGTTCAATTTTGGTGTGTTTTATTTTCAAGATATGAGGTGAACTCCTTTTAATATGAAAATATTCCTTCTATAGGGCGCCATTGCTTTTATTTAGAACACAGTTTAAATCTTTCGCTCCAGTCCTCAATCTGGCAACCTGCACTTCTGTGTGTTTTGATCCAGGAGTGCAATACCTAGTTCAACCACTGGGTGTCAAATTTACATACGGCACCTTTAAGGATTCTAAACAAAAATTAATCATGTACAATCAATCCGTGACCCAACAAACAGTAGCCCAGAGAGGAAAGAACTGGGGATATGTGTTCATGCTTGCGAGTCCCTGTCAGAAGTCTCTTGTTGACTCTTTGTGATATTACAATCAGTGTCACTTACTGTTTCCATCCCATTTTACTTCTTAAATTTGATGTATTTAGTGAAAATTTGAATTTATATTAAGTTGCATAACCATGAGGACAGTAAAAGTAAATACTCTTGATTAATGGACATTTGAAACCAACTGAATTGTTTTTAAATCATTATTTCAAAGCAAAATAAAGGATAAAATGAACAGATTCCACAAACTTGCTTCGTAATAAGAGAATTGTTTCATTAATAGCTTATAGTTAACCATTCAGTAAGGTTAGCAGAAGCAATGAAGTCGTACACATTTTTTAATTAAACATCTGCCTTTTTGGGCTTGACTTTTAGATTCATTCTGCGTAACTGCTTTATTTTTTTGCTTAAAGTTTTGTGTTGAAAGTTATCTCAGAGTTAAACTTTTGAACCGTTTAACTTTCTAGCTGAGCTTATTGTGGTGTAGCGACTCCAATTTAGGTGCCTTTTTCTACCGTATGTTTTATAGTAACATGTTTTCAGCTTTAGAGTTGATGATCGTGGCATTGTGGGTAGTTTCAGGTGTCTCTCAGCAGTTGTTTGTTATTCATAAGCGCTCTTAGCAGGAAATATGCTAAATAAGAGGCAGTTCTGAATAGCTGGAAGCACATCTCAAAATATACTCTTCGCATTAATGGTAAAACCTGTCTAAAACCTAACATATTCCGTAAAGCAGCGCAAGTAGAACAGCCCTTTTTGAAAAACAATGAGGTGTCCGTGGAGGATTTCAAACTCAGTTCCTTCTAAAGCTGCTGAACAGTTTATTTCATGACATTATGTAGTACTGGTGAAGTCCCCACTGTTGCTGACATGCATTCTTATATTATGATTATTACCAGCCTCCTAATTAGCTGTTGTTGTTTTTGTTTTGTTTTTTAAATGGCAACACCTCACTAATCGTCTTCTGCATCACATTGTTTTGAGCTCTCCTGGGATTCCTTAAGTTGACACATTTCATTAATCTTAATTGTTTGTTATCAGCCATAGGGGTAAAAATAGAAGGAGATTTGCACCTAGCGTTTTGGCGCAGTTTCCCATGACTGATTTCCCATGGATCTTGACCCTTTCTCCTGATTATAGAGAGAAGAGTGATGAGGAACGGGGATGAGAAAATGAGGCAGGAGAAGATCAAGGAAGCAGAGAGAGAGAACTCCAGACAGGGGTTGGCAGGCCATGCTTCATGCAAAACACAGATGAATAATGTATCCTGCCTACCTGGAGTAATACAGATCCATTTCTCTGTCTTTTTCTTCCTTCGCCTGTAATGCTGTGGACTGTAGGAGACCCTAATCAGGCAGTAAATGGCCTACTCTACTGTCTCGTATGACCCCTGAGCCAGACAGATGAACCACAGGGTCATGTTTTGGCTGGTTAGCATGCCGTAACTATATCATCTGGACCCAGAAAGGCTTTTTGCACTGATGCCCATTCAAAATTAGCCATGTGAATTATGACCTGACATTTCTTCTTTTTTTTTCCCAGGAAACACATATATTGTTAATATTTCATCATATTATAGCAGAAATTCACGGGTGCCTGATTTTTATTAAAAGCACAAGTCCCTGTGATTTCTGCTTTGTACCATAGGAAACGTGGATGGAATTGCAGAATCTGATAAAAAAAAATGCTTTATTTATATGGAATGTCAATATATTTTAGCTAATATTGGAATGAATTAAAAGCAGAATGTTTGTGAATATTGAATAACAGTCCTTTTGAATAAGTTAAAAGGTTGGTTTATGTACAAAATACAAAATTCCAAACAAAACAAGATAAAAAATGTCATTGTTTAACTGTATTAATTCACTAAGGGAAATTGACGCAATAACAATTTCAGACAAAAACTATATACAATACGTTTTATTAGTGTTGTGCAAAGATTACAGTTACAGTTACAGAATACAGTTCATCTGGAAAGTATTCATAGCGCTTCACATGTTCCACATTTTTTATGTTACATTTTTCCAAAATGGATTAAGTTTATTTATTTCCTCTCAAAATTCTACACACAATACCCTATAATGACAATGTGAAAAAAGATTTTTAGAAAATGTTGCAAATTTATTAAAAATTAAAAACCTAAAAAACACATGTACATAAGTATTCACAGCCTTTGCTCAAAATACTTTGTTGATGCATCTTTGGCAGCAATTACAGCCTCAAGTCTTTTTGAATATGATGCCACAAGCTTGGCACACTTGTCTTTGGGAATTTTTGCCCATTCCTATAGCAGTACCTCTCAAGATCTATCAGGTTGGAAGAGAAGCGACGGTGTACAGCCATTTTCAGATCTCTCCAGAGATGTTAAGTAGGATTTAGGTCTGGGCTCTGACTGGGCAACTCAAGGACATTCACAAGTTGTTGTGAAGCCACTCTATTGATATTTTGCTGGTGTGCTTTAGGTCATTGTCCTGCTGGAAGATGAACCATCACCCCAGTCTGAGGTCAAGAGCACTCTGAAGCAGGTTTTCATTCAGGATGTCTCTATACATTAATTAGATTAAGCCTAGTTCACACTACAGGATTTTAAACAGCGACAGATCACTGTGCAGTTCACACTACATGACTTGATTTTGTGTCTTTTAATCACTGTGGTGTTCACACTATGCAACACTACGTAAATGATCCACAGGAGGGGGGTCACACACTACATGATCTGACAACAACTTGTTCGCCAACAGTTCAGTCAAGCTACCAAACCACAGCCAATGAAATTTTAAGGGGGGAGTCGTCAGAAAAAGATGAACACTATTGGCTGCTTGTGTGCTGATTACATCACTGACAGCGTTTCAAGCTTTCAAGGGAGCATTTAAAAACATCATCAGTCAGCTGATGCATCAGCAGATCAATCACTCATCTGCAAAGTTCAATTGGAAAGTTCAAGTGTTTTTAATTTTTGTATTTTTATAACTCTGAAATAAAACTAACATATCTATAACACCCTGACGGTTTCTAATTATCTGTGTATTTTTTTCTAACATTGTTATTTTTTTTCAATTACAAAACAGTAAACAACTGAGCATTTCTACCTTTAATTACCATATTGGTCAAAACGACTGCATGCATGTCTGCATCTTTTCGCTGTGACTTTATATATGCATGTATTTTTTACCTAGCAACGTCCTGCTGAAATAAACAAAAATTTCTGATAGCAAAAACATAAATTTTCTTCAGATATAGATTTCAAAACAGCATATTCTGTGCCGCGAATTAGCTCCTGTTTGAAAGTGAAAATGAAAGCGAGGCTCAGACCTTTGCATGTTCTAGTATCTTAATTACATATTTGTAGGCTGTATTGCCAAAAAAGATAATATTTTAGGGTAATGCTGTCAAAAAATATGATGACAGACATTCAAAGCTTAATTTTAATATCTCAATAGAAGTTTTAAATGTAAATATGATGTGAGAAAGATCAGAACGACCACTATGGTAATTCTAATAGTTACAGAATTCTAGTTCCACTCTTAATATAGCCTACTCTTGTGTCCTGTTAACACAGAATGAAGCAAGTGCATCGATGTCTATTCTGGCCAATCACAGACGTTTCTGTTCAGCTCCTGAACACACAGCCATTCCAACGCAATCTCACAGCAATTCGTAACTTTTTGATTTAGTGGCTAATTCGTATGAATTTGTATGATCTAGTACGATTTGCTCATCACCCAATGACAGTTGGGGTAAGGGGTGGGGTTAGGTGCCACGCCTCCTTTTTAAAACCGTACATTTTGTACGACTGAACTCGTACGAATTCGTACGAATTAGCCACTAAACTGACAAAACGTAAAATACTTACGTTTCCTTGTGAGATCAGACTGGCCATTCAGCTCATGCTGATATGCTCTCTCATTGGCTGCAGCTCGTCACTGCATCTGACCACACGTGGGGTCGAGTCGGCCGACTGCTTTGGAATATTCAGCATGCTAGATATTGGATTTCCATCTGCGAGGTGTCGGCGAAGCTTCAGTAAGCCTCTTTGACTTGTTGTTCAGTAATTCACACATAAAGACTGCCGAGCGCCGTGCAACCACAGATTCTTCCCCGATCACAGCCCGATCTGTCAGCGAGCTCGTTAACTTCCAAATCGGGCTCAAATCAGGCTTAAAATCCTGTAGTGTGAACTAGGCATTAGACAGTACATTACCACCAGCAGGGACTTTGTAGCTGCCTGTTACTCTGGGTGGCGACCTGTTGCAAACGCAGGTCTGTGTAGGTCTACAGCATGGAGAATACAACCGGCCCCTGAATGAGCTGAGAGAGGATCACGTGAGCTCTACTGATGCTTCTATTGGCTGTCACTCAAGAAAGTTGATCTTCATTTGCATAAAGTTGAAGGATTCACAGCTTTGTTGTGTCACTCATCACACCCACCTGATCGCCAATGGTGACTGTTGCTCGAGTAGACGTAAAGGCTAATTTATATTTTCGCCTGGTGCCGCATCGCGCACCTCCGCTCAGTGTGCGCGCAACTCGCGAAACGTAAAATCTGACGGAAAAACAGACAAGTAGTTTTTAACTAATTATTTGTTATAAATTATTTAAAATTATTTTTAGGATTTTAAAGATTTTTTATAGTCATTCAAAAAATTTAAAATCAAACTTTATTGCATCACTTGCTTTTGTTCATATTCCGGACAGTTCTACCTATTAACATATCAATGACAACAGAACATGGGTTACTCTACAAATTTATATTTATTATTATGGTAAGAATAAAAGCAAAAAAACAGTACACTTACTAAAAAATACTGAGTTTTTTTTTTTTAGATTTTTTTTAGATTTAGCCTACTCAGAATTTACATTTTAATGTCTGGCTAGTGTCTTGTACTTATATTCTAAAAGGCAATAATAGTCCAACATTTGTGACCATTATCACTAATAAAGTCCAGAAAAACAGGGTATCCGTATGTTGTTAATGTTGTTCAATTATTCTTTTTCAGTTATTAAAGAAATAATTTGTTTCTTAATTATAGTTTTTTAACTATTAAATTGTTTTAAATTCAAAATGTATAGTGCAAAAACATATTTCTCTAATTGTGTATTAAAACCCCCTTTCTCCACTTTTTGCCATAGCCTCTTCTGGCTTTAACAAATTTATCCCTCAGGTTTTTCCAAACTTTTCCAAAACTTTTCTCCTTTCCCACGTCTGTTGCCATTTCTAGCAAAGAATTATTATGTAAACGTGAAACTTTTTTTTATAAATTGTTAAAATGCCTTTTTGGCTACATCACTGTCTTGTAAACATTTTTTTTTCAGTGAAATCATCGCCAAATTGCCCATGACTTATATTTTGTACATTCTTAGCATGTTAACTTAGTGGTTAAGTGCATCAACCCGAGTGTGATTGCCAGCTTATGGTCCATTGTCGATGCTTCGTTGCATTGTCTACTCCCCATGATTTCCTGTCAATACTCCCCACTTTCATATCTATTAAAATAAAAAATAATAATAAAAATAAATGAGTTATTTAATTAACTTACTAACTATTTCTAAGTCTCATAATTTTCATTACACTCCCATGTGTCTGCATTACAGTGCAATAATACCTTTACTTACAATAACTATGACTGTAGCTGCAACTGTTTCTCTCTCGCTAAAACAACTGCGGAAATTAAATAAATCCCAAATCGACACCTATCCAGTCTGTGTGTGTGTGTGTGTGTGTGTGTGTGTGTGTGTGTGTAATGTGATTGCCAGAAGCACGGAAAAGAAATAAGCACCACAGCTGGCCGATGTGCTGTTCTGTCAGGAAGCCTGTGGAGAGGCCCTTAGCAACTCTCTATCTCTCTCGCTCTATCTCCCTCACTCACTCACTCATCTTGTCCTCCAGCTTCTCTTATGAAAGCTACACCATATCTGGACAGGCCCTCAAAATCAGTCTAATTGTGACATGCTGCTATTAGCAGCAAATAAAAAAAATGCAAAAATCTGCAGAGTTGAATCAAACAAGATACCCGTCGATCTCTATTTCTTTCATCAGCCACCAATCTGTGCTAACAGCGTCCTAATCATGCGCTAAATAACATCCATTGCATTTTAATCCATTACGTCTGCAGGCGTTGGTTGCTTTTTTCAGAGTTTTCCCCTCAGAAAATGACTTCAGACTCTGGGTAGGACGCGGCGGTTCTCTTCCATCCTCTTGTCGTCCTTTACCTATTACATCACATGACATTTTTCATCTCTTTTGACGTGCCAAAGTCTGGCAATGGTGCCGCTGGAGATGTTGACCTCTGCTCTGTGAGAGTCATCGCTTCTTCACTTTAAATAAATACAGATTATTCATCTATCATGTCCTTTCCAGGGTTGTCTCTCTCTATGTGTGTGTGTGTGT
>CAIGQZ010001492.1:10050366-10078734 GCA_903798205.1 Danio tinwini | reverse complement strand
TTTGTTTGTTTGTTTGTTTGTTTGTTTGTTTGTTTGTTTGTTTGTTTGTTTGTTTGTTTGTTTGTTTGTTTAATCAATTGTTTGTTTAATCAATTGTTTATTTTTTTCTTTGTTTCTTTTTTTGATTGTTGGTTTAGTTTTCTATTAAATGAAAATATTTCCTATTTCCTATTTTTGTTTACAAGTATGATTATTAGTATTATTGTTATTATTTGTAAATTTAAAAATATGTAGTAGTTCTATGGTTAGTGTTTTATTTTCTATAATATCCCTATAATAAAGAATAAATTACATATTATAAATAAATACCAATAAAATTAATTATTATATTATCAAACTTTCAAAGTAATTCTTAATTTAATTGTATGTAATATCAATTGTGGCTATTTTATATTGCTATTATATTGTAATAATAAATATGTATTTATGTATTTATTTATTTATTTTGATTCATTATTTAATTAATTAATTCATTTATCCATTCATTCATTTGTGTGTGTGTGTGTGTGTGTGTGTTTATATTTTATGTATTTTAAGCTCAAACAAAAGCTTATTTATTGACTGTCTTTTCAATTTAAAATAACAAACACTGTACATCTCTCTATATTTAGGCTAAAACACTGCTTTATTTATGTATTTATTTAGGCCTACTTATTTGTATGTAAGTTTGTATTTTTATTTTGGATGTCTTTTATTTCTTTAATTTTACTTTCCAAAATGAATCCTCCTGTCACTTAACAAGTTTACAATGATAATAAAGCCTGTTAACACGTTTTTAATGATTAATTGAGTTATGGAGTAATGGAATTATGCTTGTTTCATTGTTTCATCTATATTTACAAATAGCAGAGTATTTACAACTACTGTATATTTTTGTCTGTTCGCATCCCATCCCATTGTGCCCCCTGGTGGCATAGTCACAAACTGCGGTTATATCTGAAAACACATTCTTATTCCTGTATTGCGGCGGCGATACCACTCGCGGCAGTAATGCTCTTTTTAAAGTGTCACCCACTGTACGGTTGTTCAAAATTTTAACCAAGCTACAGATGTGGTCATTGAAAATGCATGTTTCTTCATGCCTAGTGCTGCAATTTGATACACACAACCACGTTTCCATTATCGGGCCAGTGTGATCGAATGCCCCCCAAATCAAACAACCCGCACAGGGGTGTGTTTCCAAAAACCATTGTTAGCCAACTAAGGTTGCAAGTTCCATCATTATAATAAATAAATATAAGGGAAAGAAAAAAAATAGCTACTGGACAGTTTACGATATTCCATAAAACACCTTATAGGCTAGGAATATTTACCTTTTTTTTGCTTAAGATTGCCCTTATTTATCCCTTTTAAATTTAAAGGTGTTGCATGAAATATTAGTAATATTAGTAAAGTAGTTTTAATTTATTAAGTGATATTTCTTTGCTGCGTCCGCATTGATTTTTTTTTATAACGCATAATAATCTTTACACCACATGTCAGAGCTCTGCCCACAAAAAAACTGGCTCCATTCTGGTGCTCAGTTTTTGTTACTCAAGGAAGTTCTGTGAAAAAGAAAATCACCTTGAATTTCAGCAGTGATGAATACTTGACACTGTTCAAGATAGGAAATAGCCTCATGGAAGCACTTTAACAGCACCTTAACATGTCAGTGCTGACTTTGCAGGCTAAAACGATTTTTTTTCCTAATTTCTCATGAATCCTCAATTCCTTTAGCATCTACAGAAAAAAAGGCTCATTCAACAACATCTGCTTATTGTCATCTAGTTACCTTAAAAAACAGACCTAAATCTTTATTCACAGACCTTATGTCAGTCATGAAGGCAGGAGTTCAGCAGTTCCCTGCTCTCCTCATGTGTTTCTGACTCTATTATGATTTAGTATCGAATGATGCAAGTAACTTTTCTGTACTTTTCACCCATGTTTGAATGTGAATAGCTCTCTTTCACTCTGCCTTTCTAAAGCAACTCTTCCAGCGACCAAACCACCAGATCTGGGCTTGAGCAACGCATTATCATAGCCAGAGGTTATGCTGTAAATAATCATTATCTGTCACTTTGACTGACTGCGTTGTAGATTTTCCATCATGCTCTATTTATAACTGTCAGTAAAGCATTGTATTGTTTGGTCTTTTTATGTTGCATTAATATTACAAGATCAGTCTGATGTGTTTTGACTTTTCTTCTTCTTCTTGAGTCTGTCTATTCGTTGTTTGAAGTTGAGTGCTAAAGGTTGAATGCTCCATATGTTGCTGTGCTTGTGACTGTCTCTCACCTAGACACTCGGTCTGTCTCTTCCAGGAGCCCAAGGCCAGGTCCCCATAGTCCAGAACATGACTGTGACAGAAGGAGGAACAGCCAACTTGACCTGCCGTGTGGAACACAATGACAACACCTCCCTCCAGTGGTCAAACCCTGCACAACAGACACTCTTCTTTGGGGACAAGAAAGGTGAGGGAGTGAGTGAGTGATGGCCACTGAACTCACAGGGATTCATATCTTTGTCTTGGGTGTTATCAGGTGGATGAGAGACCTCAGCTGAATGAGATTTTTAATGGAGGAACGTTAAGGGATTGTTGTTTTTTGCTAGTGCTCAGATGGATTGTGGTGGCAGATTGCTAGCAGCTTTAAGTTGTAGTATAAACTGTGTGACTTCTGGTCTAAAACCTATTGAGGTGTTATTTAAAGGTCCCATGAAATTAAAATAACGTTTTTTAGATCAATAACCATCAGTATGTTAGTTTTAACGATGTTTATAAGCTAGTGTGCTTCGAAATTTGCGTTTATAAGGTATGAGCCTGATATAATGGATCTACATGTGTGTTTATACATGTATAGCCTACATGGATCAATGATTTTTTTTCACATCACCTAATACTTCAGTCAAATCTTGAGCAATCAAATGGTTTCTAAAATCTGACATGCCCAGCCCCTTTCATCTCATTTGCTTTTCATTTGATGGACTTAAGTCCAATCACATGGCATGAGCAGTGATAAAAACCAAAG
This sequence comes from Danio tinwini, assembly GCA_903798205.1. Lineage (NCBI taxonomy): Eukaryota > Metazoa > Chordata > Actinopteri > Cypriniformes > Danionidae > Danio > Danio tinwini. Next base: position 10,075,729 of record CAIGQZ010001492.1, on the reverse strand, counting down.
GCTATTGGCTGATTTGTTTTTTAAAGAGGAGGAGCTACTCTAAGTCACACCCTCTCTTCGAGTTTCAGTTAAGATTACGTCAAATTTCGAATAAAAATGCTCATTTCAAAGCACTTCATGGAACTTTTAAGGAGTCATAGGTGCACAAAGCTTCATTTACTAAATGTCTTAAAGGGATAGTTCACCCCAAACATTAATCAGCCTTATTTTGTTCCATAAAACTGCATGAGTTTTATCTGTTTAACAAAAAAAAAGATGTTTTGAAGAATGTTGGTGACCATACAGTTGATGGTAACCAATGACATCCACAGTATTTTTGAATATGGATGAAAATCAATATGGAAGACAAAGTTAATGAATTCAACATCCATGGTGGGTAATAATATTCATTTATTCACTTTCTTTTCGGCTTAGTCCCTTTATTTATCTGGGGTCGCCACAGCGGAATGAACCGCCAACTTATCCAGCATATGTGTTATGCAGCGGATGCCCTTCCAGCTGCAACCGAACACTGGGAAACATCCATACACACTCATATACACACATACAATTTAGCTTACCCAATTCACCTATACGACATGTTTTTGGACTTGTGGGGGAAACTGGAGCACCCAGAGGAAACCCAGACGAACACTGGGAGAACATCCAAACTTCACACAGAAATGCCAACTGACCCAGCCGGGGCTTGAACCAGCGACCTTCTTGCCGTGAAGCGTTATGCTACCCACTGTGCCGTCATAATAATAATAATACATGAAAGGTGCCGGAAGCACTCTGTGGAAAAACTATGTAAATTCCAAGATGGCGATTGAGCTACAAATTAATCATAATTAATAATTAATCATCTAAAAAGCTGTATGAATTTAGTTACAAAATAAATAGATAAACATAAAATATCACCCTGGACCACAAAACCAGTGTCAAGTTGCAAAGGTATGTTATGGCAATACCTGAAAAATAGAGTCTATTGGTAAAAATTTTAGATTTTACTTTTATGCCAAAAAACACTTTAATATTAAATAAAGATCATGTTGTATTAATACATTTAGTAAATGTCCTCCTAAAATATATGAAAACTTATATTTTATAGAGCTTAATTTTTAACTTTAAAAGTGATTTTCACAATGTTTACAATTTTTTTACCCTCAGATTCTAGGTTTTTAAATATTTGTATGTCAACCAAACATTGTCCTGTATACGGTGGTGGAGAGAGCGTACCGTGCTGCAATTTAGGAAAACACATGCAATTACAAAAAACTGCTGCAAATTGAAAAAATATATTTGTCTGTTTGCCAGCACATGTGCAAGGCAAACACATTTTTTAAAAACATATTGCATTTTCTCACACTGCAAACAATTTACGAAAACCAGCTACATTTTCTCACACCACTTTCAAATAGCACGAAACACAATGTACATTTTTCAAGGATACCCTAAAACATGACAGACCCGGCTATTTAGGTTATGGTTATTTAGGCTAATAAATAATAAAGACACAGGAATCGGGATGTTATAATAAACAAACAAAAAAACTCACCTTTCAAAGATCACCTACAACTTCACTGATCAATAGTCACGGCACAGCGGCGTCCGTCACATTTTTGGGTCCACTTAAAACTTTTCAGTTGTATAACAATATTTTTGTGTTGTGAGAAAATGCAGCACATTTTATTCATTTGTTTGTGTTGTGGGAAAATGCAGCACATTTTCTTAAAGTGTATGTGTTGTGAAGATTTGCGGCGTGTATGCTGTCAAACAGATTATGATCTTCTCTTAATTTGCTGCTGTTTTTTGCTCTCTTAGGCAAGAGGGGGTTGCTGGTTTGAGCCTTTCTGTGTGGAGTTTGCATGTTCTCCCCGTGATTGTGTGGGTTTCCTCAGGGTGCTCCGGTTTCTCCCACAGTCCAAAGACATGCGCTATAGGTGAATTGAATAAACTAAATTGGCCATAGTGTATGAGTTTGTGTGTAAATGGGTGTTTCCCAGTACTGGGTTGCAGCAGGAAGGGCATCCGCTGTGTAAAACATATTCCAGAATGGTTGGCGGTTCATCCCGCTGTGGCGACCCTTGATAAATCAGGGACTAAGCCAAAGAAAAATGAATAAATAAATAAAAACCCATCATGTTAGAAAATGTAAGAACAACTTGATCAAGGATGACAAAAAAACATGATAAGTAAATGTAATTCAATCTAAAAATTCAATCAAATGGTGTAATTTGAAATCTGTATTTTATTCTCGCATTGTCTTGCGTGTGAAATTATTTTGAGTTTGATCATTACCAATTCATACAAGGAACTCTATGTGTAGTCTGACGGTTAGGTTAGCAGAATTGTATCTAAAGGTGGCAGACACAGTATCCAGTGCAGAAACTCGCTATAAGTTTTTGGAAGAAAGCTACAGAATCACATCTGTATGTACAAAGATTTACAGCATCATCTCATTGTGTTGGCTAAAGACTGAATACATCATCTGGATGTTCTTCCACGCGGGGCTAGATGTTGTAAAATGGCTTTGTGTTCACCTGTTGTATGATTGGTGGGCTATAAATTCTTGTAGAGAATCAATATTGGTCGGAGCATAGCTTTATAAGACACACTTTTCCCCGTAAACACCCTTAATCAAGAGCAGACGCAAAATCAACAAGCCAACAATCTCCCAGACTCCCACATACATGAGAGTGCATAGACGCACATACACTGGAAAAGTGGGACAGCGGCTTGATTAATGTTGCAGAATACTAACAGATTACATTTGATAAATGAGGTATGGGAGGTGAGCCATTTAAAGAACTCTCCACTGCGGCGTTAAAGATATCTACTGTTCCCAGATCAGATCAATACAGAGCAGGAGCATTATCACAGGCTCGGCAAATGCCCCGTTCATTATGTCAGCAGAGCTTTTCGCATGGAAGTAATCATGGGACGTATTCGATACACCCGGCGGATTGGATTTTATAATGATATTGTGGCGTTCCATATCTGGAGAATTCCCCGGGTTGTTTGTACTGAGATAATAAATGTCCTTTGATTTATAAAAGATCCATGTGTCAAAGATAGCTTAGTGCTTTCTGGCCCACACAGACTCAGACGTGTATGGTGTGATCAAAGAATACAGAGAAGCAGAATAACAATTAACTTTGAGCAGCTGATTTTATGCCTCCAGATGATGACTTTGTGTTCAGAGGCAGCTTACTTCTATCTCTACGTTGAGTCACCTTATGCAGTCACAAATGTGAAATCCAAGGAAGTGATGGTTTCCTTATTTTAGAAGAATAAAAATAAAGAGATCATTTAACATTAAGGAGATCATCCAGAGGTGAAAAAAAATACTGTCATCATTTGATCATCTTCAAGTCACAGAACTGTATGTTTTTCTTCCTGCTGCATGTGATATAATTGTAGTTTGATGTGCTTAGAAGTTTCTCAACGACAATCAGGTGGTACACTGGTTCATCGCAAATTGTTGCAAACAATTTATATAAACTGAATTTAAACAAACAAATTATGTTGAACATTACTAAATTTAATCTGTTTGTTTAAACTCTGCACCAATCTGCCTGTAAATCTCATGCTCCATCCTTCCCTCACTTGTGAACAAAACCCCAAGATACTTGAACTCCTCCACCTGGGGTAAGGACTTTTCTCCTACCTGGTGCAGCGGCAGCAGTAATGCGGTCAATGTACTGGTCTGTGGTGGTATAGAAGGAGCTGAGCCAAAAGGCAAAGCTCTCGATTTACCGGTCAATCTATGTTCCTACTCTCACCTATGGTCATGAGCTTTGGGTGAAATGAGTTTCCTTTGCAGATTGACAGGGCGCACCCTTATAGATAGGGTGAGAATCTCTGTCACCCAGAAAGAGCTGACTGCTGCTCTCGAGACCCAGCCAAGGAAAAGCGGTTGAAAATGAATGAATGAACGATGAATGTTTAAACTCAGTCCATATACAGCTTAGCATAATTGAGTACACCCCATTTTGAAAATGAATATTTTTATAATATTTCTCAGTGAATGTAGGTAATATTTTGGTGCATTTGAACAAAACAGATTTATTAAACTGATATATTTATTAAAATAATATTTTAGTCACCAAACATATTGAGAAATGGAAAGATAATACAATTAAATTCATGCACAATATTGCAAAAATAATAATACAATTATAAACTACAACATTTCAACAAAATTGTATATATGTTTTGTTTCTCTTGATTTTTGATTTTTTTTTTTGCCATTATTATAAGTTATTTTGTTAGATAAAGCTCCAGATTTGGCTTCAGTACTGACTAAACTAATGTATATACACAAATAGAATATTGCATCCCATAAAAAAATATTAATTTAAGATTTGTGTGTGGTGGTGGGGGGGTACTCATATATGCTGAGCACTGTAAATAGTTTACAACCACTTATCTTTAAATTATTTAGTAAATCCAATAAATATTTTTTACTGTACTATTGTACAGGCTTTTCAATACTCTGATTCAATAATGTGTAAATCACCTTGGATAAAAAACAATAATATTAATTTTGTTGATTTTATGGACACTCAATAAATACAGAATTCAAGTTTAAGGGGATAGTTCATGCAAAAATAAATAAATAAGTATATTTTAAAACATTAATTTAAGTAGCTGTTAAATTACTCACCCTTGGACCATTCAAAATCACTTTCCTATTTCATTAAAGAAGATTTGTAGCTGAAACGTTGGCCCTTGAAAATACAAGTAAACAGCTTGGGGTGGCCATGGCTCTTTGAAAAGTTTTTAAAATATTTTTAATAACAAAAGACCTTAAAAACTTAAAAAAAGCATTGAAGTCCAGTTCAATAGATCTTAAATTGTTGGTCATGTTACCACAAATATGTATTTAGCCTGATCGACCCAATAACTGTTTGCAATCATTAAACAGACAGATTAAGTTTTTTCCTACAGTAGTTCTTATGTTATCAGATAGGACTGAGGTAGCAGATTAAAGCACAGTGATGGGATGTGCAGTGTTTAAAAAGAGCTTGCAGGTTCCCGTTTTTGTGTATGCAGATCTGTTGTCCTCTCAAGGAAGGGGCTTTCAGCAGACATTTATTATACACTGAACTTTAACTCTGAACTAAACTGAACTTCAACTCTGAAAACTGGACTGAAGCAGTTTCAGTTAACTAGAACTTTAAATTCAGTGTTAAGCTGCTTTGACACAACCTACATTGTAAATGTGCTATAGAAATAAAGATGAATTGAAAAGGAAGCAATCTACAGTGCGTGGAAATATAACTGGTGCACTCTGTTATGTTTGTCATAGAATAGAGAAAAAGTAATGTTTGTGCACCTACTGCTGCTTTCAAGAGCTCAATATAAAACTAGTTTGTCTTTTTGTAAGCTGTAGTAGCCACACTTGCTTTAATCAATCATAGAACAGATTATAAATAGTACAGTATATTGTAATAAAGTTACGGCCACCTGGCCGCCGGGAAGAAGGAGGCGGAGAACCGACGCTGTTTTAATTAATATTTATTAATAAAAGGGACGGCAGCTCCTCACGGAGACTGCCGTCTAAATCAATACAAACAGACGGCAGCTCCTCACGGAGACTGCCGTCAAACTGAAAGCAAAAGTAATATGTCCGGGCCCGGTCCTCTCTCCCTGTCCTCTGCCATCGTTCCTCCTCTTATAGTCCAGAGCTCCTTCCGCGGGATTGAAGGCAGGTGCGCGCCACAGGTGCATCTCATCTGTGGCGGGCCTCGTTTCACTCCCATGGCTCTCGGCCACGCCCCCTCGCCACATATATAAAAGAACATTTCTCTCAGCCCGTAACAGAATGCCCAAAACATGATGGATTTGAATGTAATGTAATTTCTACCATCAAAAATCTCACTGTAAGAGTGTGAGTGAAGGCTGCTAGTCGATTTGCGAGGTAAGAAAATAAAATTTGTGCAAAATTTTGTCTGACATGAAAACTAGCCTATGCTATTCATGTCATGTTCCTATAAAATAACAAATAGCAGAAGAAACGGAAGAACAACACTGTTAAGTTTTATTTAGATTTTAGCAAATAGCAACTGACTCCACCTCTTCCATAGCAAGGCAATTAATAAAGTCAATTTTTTTAAAAATGAAAAGTTATGTTGAAAAAACTGTATGTGTACAACTTTATTTGGCTTGTGTTTACACTGTTTTAAATATGTGACTAAGAAATAAGTATTTATTATTTTTTTTTATGGTAGGGCCTGAATTTTGACAGGACAATAAAAAATCGGTATCAACCTGTGCGTTTCCGAAAACCATCGTTAGCCAACTAAGGTCGCGAGTTCCGTCATTACAAACATAGTTCATTGATTGGCGTTTCTCAAATCCTTCATTTCAACGAACATCTGCAAACTGCATCACAAAGTTGTACACTTGCAACTACACTGTTACACTGGAGCTGTAGTTAGAAACATAGTTCCTGGCTGCGTTCTATTCCCAGTTATCGCCCCTACGCCCTATTCGTTAAAAAACAGTATAACATTTAAACTTGGAATGATTTAAAAAAAAAAAAAAAGCTTCTGCCAGAAACAGCGCGCAAAAGTATAAATGCACGGCTACGTGCGAGGCTTGCGCCGTGGGTCACGCTGATCACCTTACGCAGAAGTATAAACCAGGCTTAAGAACTAAATGTATGCTGTGTGTAGTTTTTCTGTAAGTGGTAACATATTGGAGACTGTAAGGGTCTGTATGTGTTTATATATGTTGCAAATTGATTTATTTATTTTATATAATTGCAGATGTTACAGTAGGCTATTTTGCATTGTCATTGATCATATAATCAGCTCATGTTCATAGAAAAGTTAGTAATAAACATTTATACAAAAGTATTTATGTGTGTAAAGCATCTGTTTTGTCAGAAGTGCTTCTCATTCGATATGTGAGCGACCCGTACAGCTTTACTGTAGACATTTTCTTGAGTGAAAATGACCTTGACTGCAACTTTTTGTCGTACACCACGCCCACCAAAAGAGTACCATTGGTACCCTTTTAGCAGTGAAAACACAAGCCTGATAAAGATGACCTGTATCGACCCGTACCGTACCGTACTACTGTACCAGTCAGTGGAAACGAGCCATTAGAGTAGTAAAAAAACAGGCAAAACAAACTTAATACATGTAGCTCCTGACGATACATTGAGGTTTTCAGTCTACCTGTTCAAGAAACTGAACATTATTTACACTCTTATTTCAAGCTTTTATTTCTGCGAATCAATAAGTAACACTGACTTTTCACAAAAATCCCATACTTTGCTATTATCAAAATATGTCACTGTCATGAACATTGTTTGCTCAGGATGTAAACTAAAGTTAATAATGATGTTAATAGTGTTCAGTGTCCTAATCATTTCACTTCATAAGACCTCAATTATGGAACAAAATCAATGCCAAAAGTATTAAATTAAAAAAGCGTGTTAAATATCACAAACAAAAAAGAAATAATACACCAAATTAACAAGTTCTTGCATTTTAATTACTTCAATTCCAGAGTTTGTATTTTTAGGTCCTGAAATTTAACATAGCTGTGAATATTTCAACAAAAATTATTTCAAACACGTTTTTACACTTGTAAATTCAATCATTCATATTCAATTTCCAGGTTTTACTTACAAAATATTCAGTACCCTTTAAAAATACAATGTAATATTCAAAGGCAATTTTCAGTTAATTTTATTTTAGTTCAAATATTCACTTCCATAAATTTAGTGGCTCAAATTTGACTGTTAAAATTTGACATTACATCCAGGAACTGCAGGATAAAGCAATAGATTGCAGATTGAAAATCGCCAGCTGCTTTTTCACCAGCAGGTGGAGATAGAATAATTTAAGTAGGCATAGGAATTTAATTTATCAATGTATTGGACATTATAAGTAGTAAAATGAGTATGAGTAAATGATGTTTTGGTCTTTTATATTTGACCTTATGTAATGGAAGCCAGCTGGTGATCGTGTAAACCATAAACCGGATCCAGCGACAGACATTGTTCTGCAATCTTTAGCCTCCTCAGAGCATTTGTAACCTATGCTGGTCTTGCCGGCTCGCGCCTTGCTCGGACCTTTTGATAAACATGATGTTACACATTCTCTATCTTTATTAACTATTTCTTCCATAGACGTAAAGTATTATATTGACTGCTAAAGAATATAAACGTAAGAGAAACAGAAGAGGAAATAATATAATAATACAAAATAGATAAACATAATTGCCAGGGCTAAGGACAATTAAGAACAAAGGTATTAGTTTCAAAACCAGAGAGATTTTATGAGAATGTCACACAAAACAGTTTACTTGGAACTGTAAGACGTTCAGGTAGATTTAAGGTTGGGTATGGATGGGACATTTCATTTAAAATAATTTAACATAACGTGTGAATGCATTAAAGGAGCTTCTTCAGTTATAGAATCGTCTAATATATGGCGTAATCATTAAGGGGTTTTTAGAAGTGTTTGCACTGTTTAAACGCAGCTTTTTTCAGGATTGGGATAGGCTATATATTTTCATTATTTAAATTATTATTATTATTGTTATGATTATTAATATTATTATTAATGGGAAATCAACACTCAATTAATTGAGTTGACCAAATGTGGTCTCTTCATTGAATTAGCCTAAATGTTTAATTACAGATAACTTAAATGTTTAAGTACAGATAACTTAAAATGGCTAATAGACTAAACGTCAACATTTTTCAGCTTTTATATTCTTCACTTTTTTATATCAAAGTTATTTAGCCGCACCATGTTGGTGTTTCATAACATCTCATTTTTACGAGGTGGGTCTATAGCCCCACGCTCAACCCCCAACCTGATGGACCAGGACATACAATCATATACTACAGACAATTTAGCTTACCCAATTCACCTCTCATGCCAACATGGGGGGAACATGCAAACTCCACACATAAATGCCAACTAACCCAGCCGGAACTCGAACCAGCGGCCTTGCTGTGAGGCGACACTTGCTGTTCAGAGAACTTAAAATATTAATTAAAAGTTTTTGTTGCTGCCTAATAAGTAAGTTAAACACACCTGTTTAAGTTTTGATACCAAAACTTAGTATTTTAGGTAATGTCCGATTATATTAACTTAATGACAACAGCAGGGTTTACAATGTGTATTAGTCTAGTTTTGTCTGTATTATAGTTGTATTTTGTTTGTATTGTCATTTTAATCAAAAGTTTTGCTTTCAGTCTTGTGGGTGGAAATGACACAACTTCTACACTTCTATATCTTCATCAGTTGTAATCCCACACTCATCATTAAATCACGGTCATCTTTGTGTAACATTCAGCTGTGTAATTTACCTCATCACCTTTGCCCAGCTTTCATCCACACCTTCCTGCTTTTCAGCATTGCTCTATACTTAATGTGCTCTCATGCTGCGCCAGCTCAGCGTTTCCCACAATTATATTCTCCTGAAGATAGTTCAGAGATTGGTCCTGCAGCACCTGCGAGGATATCCGTGTGTGTTTTTTATCCATGCAGTAGAGGAGGGTTGTTTGGATATGCTGTTTTGACTGCAACAAGGAGTATAGATCAAGTCACTCGACCGCATTTCGTGACAGAGCAATGGCTTAATTATTAACACCACAAGCTTCAGATCCCACTGAAAAGTTTCACATTTGGGAAACAGTGTAATAAGAAACACATCAAGAGGTGGCGATAGCAAAGGGTTGTGAAATCCGCCTGATATGGATGGCATCTGTTTTGATTTAGAGCTTGGTGCAATGTAGCTGAACTAGGAGGAAATGTCTCTAGTTTGTCTGCCAGTTGCTGGTTGAATACTTTATCTCCACAAGCTGTCAGTCTATCCGGTCTCGGTCTTGACAGAAAACATCAATCACTCAGTCATTCGCAAATTTAATTGCCCATTTCAGCCTGTAGATTAAAACACTGGTCTGTTGTGTTTCGGTTTTGCCTTTTCTGAGCAAAATAAATGATTCTTTATCTATTAAAATTATAGTTTGGTGCAAACTAATTTTGGAAATTTAAATTTTAATTTAAATTAACTTATGTTAATGCACCTGTTTAGAACCTTCATATGCCACTAGTTTTGTAAATAAGAAAGGGCTGAATGATTTTTTTGTCTTTGTTTGCTCATTTATTCTTTTAATTATCAAAATTAGTTTAAAAAGTTTGGCAATTTTTATATGCCATTATAGCTATTAAAATAATATTTATAAGAATACATATAGCTACTGTTTTTGAATGTTCAGTTCAATGCCAAATTGCTAAAACTTCAAACTTTTTTTTTCAAATATTTCCCAAGTGCTTTTTTAAGGACAGGATTTTTTTTGCATTATTTTTAAACCTAATAGTTTCATAACTATAATTTCTAATAACTAATTTCTGTTGTCTTTGTCATGATGGGAGCACATAAAAGTTTACTAGTTATTTTGCAAAATACAAGTATACAGCTAGTATAAAGTGCAATTAAAAGACTTAACTAGATTAATTAAGTTAAGGAAGTTAGGTTAATGTCATTGGACAACAGTGGTTTGTTCTGAAGCTAATAGTGGTCTGTAGTAAGTACTTATTTTAACACATATTTTTGAAAGAACTCAACAAAAGAATCTGGACAAATTTACAACCCTTTCGTTATATTGGTAGCTGGTTTTGCCCCATCGACTTCCATTATAATGACATTTGTTGATTGCAAAGCCATGACACTATAATCATGCATTTCTGATTGTTGCTGGTTTTCCCTGTTGAGAAGAGGTACAGTTTTGCACTTGGATTTAATTAGATTAAATGCGACACACAAGTTGAGAAAAGTATCAGTTGATAGAAACCCATCTATCGACATTATCTTTTCAATAGTTTTTCCAAAACAAACTATTGTGGTAGACAAAAAAAAAAGCTCATACTGAAGCCATTTGAAACACAGACCTACTAATTTGTCACCAAAAATTCCATTTAGAACAAATAAGAGAAATAAGACCAAAATAATTACAATTTCACAGGGGTTACTAGATTGCCTTCAACTGTATGTATCAACATAGGCTCATTCTGAAAACGTAGCCCTATATACATTTCTGGATATTGCAAATTATGCCAGAGCTACATATGGCTGCATTTCATCTTTAAAACGAACGCGATGGGGAGGTATGATGCTGTTCTTTTTTTGCTGACCAGCTGACCACTTACCTCCATGTGGACAGCTTTTCTGCTGTTACCAGTCTGTCCGGTAGCTCGACACGTACATTGACAGACTTGAGATGCAGAGGCAAGATGACAATGGGGTTCAAGTCCGGTGAAAAACCGTTTCAGAAAGTAGGTAAGACAAAAACCGAAGCCAAAAAATAAAATAAACAAGTAAATAACAGGATGAGCATGTGATAGAATCTGAAAAAAGTGGTAAAAATCAGGCTGCCCTAAAGGCTTTTTATATCCAGGAATGCTTTTGAAAACACTGTGTTTGGGTTTATGGAAGGGGGTGGGCGAGTCAGTTGGGGCTTTTTAAAACACTATTGGTTGCGTTTAGGGAAGGGGGAGTGTGGGGTAATTGGTCAGTTGGTCAATCAGTCGGTTAGTCAGTTGACATCGGCCTCAGGTGGATTTACGTAAAAACAGCAGGCGCCAATGGCACTCGCAAGAGAAACTTGAGATCTAAAAAAGTGTACACAGCGGCCTCTGGTGGATTCACGAAAACAAAAACTGCAGCTTCTGAGATGTATTTTGCTCTCTACAGGAATGTATATTGGGGTACGTAATTAGAATGAGCCTGTGTTGGTATGTATTTATAAATGCCAAAAATATAACAATTACTGAATCCTAACACAACATTCCCATTTCAAAGCATTCTGGGATCTAGAATTCCCTGGCCACTTTCACTTAAAGCCAGTGAAAATTATAAATGTGGTTTCAGCACAAATGATTTAAGTAAACATCTACTTCACAAATTTAAGTGGCTATGACTTTTTTTCCAACACGCTGAAAGGAAATCCTGCTTTTTAAAGTGTGAAGTTTGCTCTTCTGCTCAAATTAGCAGTTTGTTGATTGCGATGCTTGTCATGTTTTACAGTATGAAGTTTTGAGGTCTGCATTGTGATTTAAGTGTTTTATGAGTGTTTTGTGACTCTTGAGTGTTTAAAAGACAATATATACTGTTTATGCATGTTCAGTTCTCATATAGAAGATGTGATTGAAGCACAAAACACAGAGCGATATAAAATGGTGTAAACAAAGGAAACAATTTGCATAGTTTTAGTTGACGTGTCTTTTAGATCTATAGAGGCAATTGTTACCATGAAAGCAGTGAGTCATGAATAAAGTTTAGTTTTTTAACCTGTGAGCATTTCAGATTATCACTAATGGTACATCATTAATTCTACAGTAGTAATACTATGTGAATAATAAAATTAATAGTGCCATTAATATTATATTTATATGATATATTAAGTCTATATTAAGATAAACAATTTTCATAGACTCGATATTGATGTGTTTTCCACAGTTATTAAAGTCTCATTAAGATTTATAACACTTCAGGCAAGTAATTTTTCATTTTTGGGGTGAATTATCCCTTTAACATAATAAATACTTTTATATTTTGTTTTTATAAAAAGAAAAAAGTTTAATATTGCCCTGGCATTACATTAAATAATAATAAGGAAGGTTTTACCAAAAACTAGAACTTAAAATAAGATTAAATAAGATTTTCATCAAAAACTGAGCAATTTAATTTGTTTGCATTTTAACAAAGAATTTCTCTCAGCAAACACTTCAAATAACATCATTTGTTGTTAGCATTAGTGTAACTAGTGTGTTTCTAAGACTTTTTTATTGTTAAAAGACAATATGTACTTTTTATGCATGTTCAGTTTTCATATAGAAGAGGTGATTGAAGCACAAAATACTGAGCAATAGAAAATTATGTAAACAAAGGGAACAATTTGCAGTTTTAGTTGACATGTCTTTTAAACCTATAGAGGCAATTGTTACAATGAAAGCAGGTAATCCAATCCCAATTCTATTTACCCCTACCCCTTCCCTTTCCCCTTGGCCCTTAAAAATGAGTGTGAAGGGGAAGGGTTTCAAAATTTACCCCTAAGAATTGGGACAGCACTTCAACACCTGCATACGTCATCATATGTCATCGCAATCTCTTGCTTTTTATGACATCAGACAATCACGATTGCTGAAGTTATTCCAGTCTTGTTGTTTTTTGGCATTTATCTTCAGGAAACCACTGAAGGCATATATTATGTTATCATAACGATCTAATGTGACAATAAGATCGTAACTATACTGTGTATTTACACAGTGATATTCATCTATGTAAACACACCAAAAACAACATTAACATTATAGCAGACACTATATAAGCTCATTCTCAGCCACTAGAATTTTCTGACAGGGTATTCGAGTGTCATCGAGTGTCAGAATGTTGTGGGACTGCTGTACAGGAGTTATTATTAGGGATTATAGATTGCGAAATTTAGCGTTTTTTTTTATTTTAGCGGTTTTTATAAAAGCATGACGGTAAAACAAACCCAGTTATGAATATATTAAAACATGTGTTTGTTTGTTGTAAAAATTTGTGTAATAATTTGTGTCTCTCCTTACTTCCGGGTCCAACAAAACTGCCGCTGTAGTTGGTGCATTCTGGGAAATTGTCTTACCCCTTGGTTTTAAGTGTGGTCCTGAAAAATCTTCGTTCAAAGGGGTGTACACCCCTTCCCCTTAGCCCTACGCCTTCAAGCTAAAGAGAATTGGGACACCACTACCTCTTCACATGAACATGCAAAACGAGGAGTAGGGGTAAGGGGAAGGGCTAAGGGGTAGAATTGGGATTGGGCCTTAAACTCATGTTTTTTTACTGATATGGCAAGCCATTTTTACAAAAATATATTTTTTTTACTAAAATGGCAAGTCATATATGCATGTACTGTATTGTATTAAGCAATGTATTAAGCATTGTGTTTTTTTTTTGTGAAGATTTAAAATGAAATTAAGAAAGATTTTCATCTAAAACTTTGGTCCTTTATGGTTCATAAGATACAAGTCAATGGGCAAAACTAAGGAATTCCCATTGCCCCTGTTAATACATTGGAGATATATCCAGCTGCAGAACCACACACATTTCAGCACACACAATCCAGCACACACAATCTAGGCAGGGACGAACCATAAATGGTTAATGATGGATCCGTCTTCTTCTATTTTTCTTGTTTAATGACGACTAACTTCTTAGGAGCATTATTACCACCTACTGAATTTCACAAATATGGCGATCGAGACCGTCTGTGCAGCCATTGCCATTCATTAGACTGTGAACAGATTAGGATTTCCCATTTCAGTCATTTTTTCATTATTATATCGTAACAATCATTTTAACATCTTTGCAGTTTTGGTACTCAATTTATGTAAATAAAAACAGTTAGTTAAAACACTTATGACTTTATTCACATACCCACATACACAAAGAAAACATAATAGACTGCCTAATTGTAGGATTAAGTGTAATAAAGTAATTCAGTTTCAATAATTACCAGTACTTTATGGTGCAAAAACAATATATTACTTACTATAAATTACTGTAGTGTTTAATGTAGAAAAACATTAATAAAAAGTTTTTAGAAAATTAAGCAAATAAATACTTTTCAATCACTGCTGTAAAATATTAATAGAGTGTTATACATTTATTAAATGTAAAAAGATTTGTATTACATATAAAGATGTATTATAGCCTATACATATTAACTTGCTGTTATTTCCTTCATTATAATGAATCCATTACATAAATGAAACCTGTCCAATGTTTATATATCCCTGACAAATGTTTCAGCAAAGCCAGCAAACAAGTATCTGCTATACTGACTCTGAGATAAATAATGACTGATCATCTATAATGACTGATAGAAAACTGTTCAGTCTATTATATTGAATGGCAATCGGAAACAACTTTCCCAATTTGCTCATCTCAATCGCCATATTTGTGAAATAGTATACACTATTGTCTATTGTGTACATTATTTATTAGCAATATATACATAAATATATTGATGGCAAGGTCCAAGAAGACCTTAATAACATTAACATCCATCGTAACCATATATGGTTCGCCCCTGCCTAGATCGTGTGTGCTGGATTGTCTGTGCTGAAATGTGTGTGGCTCTGCAGCTGGATATTATTGATACATTGAGGCCTTATGAAGTGAAACAGTCAGTCTGAGCATGAATATCTTTTTAAAAGTTACTCAAACAGTGAGTGTTTCCAATAATAATACGTGCAAATGCAACAAACATGATAAGTATAATTTTGACCTTGCCCAAATAGTCTGTCAGCTTGTAGCCAAATTTTAAAACTTTGTATCTTAATCTCCCAACAGTTTTATCACTTCCTCATGTGACCCAGTGTAAGGTTTGTGAAGAATACGCATGCGTGTGAGTGGTATAAGTGTTCTATTGTGTTGGTCTTTACAGGTGTTGAATAGTTTTGCAGCCTCAAGAAAAGTGAAAATGAGCGAAGGGAGATAGGGAGATTTCAGACATTTTGTGCTCGGCCAAAGAGGGTTTGTGGGAAATATTTACAACTGCTATTTTCTTATCATCTGCCAGCAAAGGCCCACTTGAGTCCATGCACAGGTGCAGATGTGCTTTTCTCAACAAACGGCACTCAGGATAATCACTGCGCTGCCTCAATTATGCATTTGTTCTGCACAGGCGAGGTTCTCCGTCCTCTCCAACTCCACAGTGATGTTGGAGGACAAGGTGACCTTGAGAAGGTGATTATCAGAGTAAAGAGTGTGTGGCTGTAGACCACAGGCCTTCACTCCCTCCCCCTCTTCCTCCAGTCCCAGAGCACTGATTTTTGTTACTTTCTCAATGAGACACAACAGAGAAAATGAGCACGATAATTCCTCTCGGCATCTACAGGTGCTCCTTTATTCTCCAATCACCACATTCACATTATTATTCCAGCCGTCTCTTCTATGCATTTCTGCATCGTTCTTAATTGCGATGTGTATGCGTGCCTTGTATTCCTTACATTGTGGGGACCAAATGTGAGTATAGCACTACTAGTAAATTTACTAGTAAAACCTTGTATACACTGAAACAATTATTTTTGCTGCTTGTTCAAACTACTTATTTAAAATGATCTTAAATAACACACTTTTTTTGATTTTTTTGTCACAACTTCATTGTTTTATGTTCATTCATTTATTAATTTTCCTTTGGCTTAGTTCTTTTAATCATCAGAGGTCACCACAGCAGAATGAACCGCCAACTTGTCCAGCAAATGTTTTACACAGCGGATGCCCTCCCAACTGCAACCCAGTACTGGAAAACATCCATACACACTCATTCACACTCATACACTATGGCCATTTTAGTTTATTCAATTCACCTATACCACATATCTTTGGACTTGTGGGGGAAACTGGAGCACCCGAAGAAAACCCATGCCAACACAAGGAAAACACGCAAAGCCCACACAGAAATACCAACTCACCCAGCCAGTGACTTTCTTGCTGTGAGTCGACAGTGCTAACTAGCCACCATGTCGCCCTGTTTAATCTTCAATCTTCTTCAATTTTTGAAGTTAACTTAAACTAAATAAAATCTACATTATCAATGCTGTAAAAGGTCCCTTAGGAAACTAAAAATAGTCACAGCAATCTATCGCCAGAAGATTTCAGTGGCTAAACAACATTTCTGTGCATGTAACCCATTTGTAACAACAACATCTACATCAGCTTTGCGTGAAGCTAAAAGAGTTTTAAAACATAGAATTACCTGTCTAAAAGAAATCCTTCAGCCATGGTGTCATCCTTCCTCCAGCGTGCAAAAGTAACTCCAATATTGATTCAGGTTTTTTTTAAGTTTTGATTATGCATGTTTTTGCCGCTCACGCACACTCTCTCTCTCTCTCTCTAATGCACGCAAAGCGCATATATGCACAAACGGCGGATCTGCGTACAAAATGCTGCGCAGCTGTTCAAATCTGCATTTGTTGACAGACAGTTTGAGCTACTTATCGGAATTATGAGAGATGTCGGACCGACAGCATTTTAATTGGATGAACATTTTTTAGTTCTATGTCTTACCCAGAATATAAAAATATATATGTATTTATATATAAATATATAAATACATTTAGATCATTTACTTTAATCGATACTATTGGAATGTGAAAAGTCTTTCAACCAGCACAAAAAAAATGTTTCTGAAGACAATCACCTACTGCCTTTAACTAGCAAGGTCTATCAGCTGCAATTAGAAACACAGGGTCATTCTGAAAAAGTAGCCCTATATACATTTCTGGAGATCGCAAATTATGTATCCAGAGGAAAGTACAGCTGCATTTAATTTTAAAAAGAATGCTAAGGTGCGGTATGTCACTGTTCGTTTTCTCGATTAACAGCTCAGCCTCCATATGGACGACTCCGTATGGTACCTCCCTATGGACGGCTTTCCCGATGTTACCAGTTTGTCCAGTTAGCTTGCCATGTACGTCAGTGGACTTGAGACGTAGAGAGGAGTTGACCAAGACGACGGGGTTTGAGTCAGGTGAGGAACGGTTCCAGAAAGCATGTAAGACAAAAACAGAATCCAAAAAATTTATAAAACAAGTAAAGAATGTGATCAATCTGAAAACGTGGTAAAAATCAGGAGGCTTTTGTTTTTCTGGATTGCTTTTTACAACTGTCGGTTGGGTTTAAGCAAGTGGGTGGGCGGGTCAGCTAATCGGTGAGTCAGTGAGTCAACAGCGGCCTCTGGAAAATTTACATGAGAACAGCAAGTGCGAATGGCATACACGAGAGAGATTTGACATCTTAAAAAGCGGCCTCTGGTGGATTCGCAAAAACTGCAAAAAAAGAAAAAAAAAAAGGTCCTGTGACAGATCAAGAAATAGCTCCTGTCTTCAGAAATGTACATATATAGACGTACATTTTCAGAATAAGCCTGGGTTGACAACTAAACTACAAACATATGCTACTTCTTTATGACCTGGTGAAAACATTTTTGAATTTTTTAAATAATTAAAAAGTGTGTGTCATTATTATGTTAGTTATGACATTATTACATTATTTTAAATGAAGTAAATTATTGTGCAGAATTTCACATAAAAATTTGTATAATGATCTACTTTTATATTTTAAGACAGACCCTGGCAAAGAGAATCATCTGTATTCATTCATCCATTATTTTTTCTTCAGATTAGTCTCCTTTATCAGAGGTCGCAACAGCGGAAAGAACTGCCAACTATTCCTGCATATGTATTACGCAGTGGGCGCCCTTCCAGCTACAACCCAGTACTGGGAAACATCTCTATTTAATAATTGTATTTTATTTTTTCAATTGTTTGCATTTTAACAAAAGATTTCTTCCAGTAAACACTTCAAACACCATCATTTGTTGTTAGCATTAGTGTAACTAGCGTAGCATTACTGGCTTCAGGCTGTAGCTGTTCTGTTTCTGCGGCAGTTGGCTTTACACAGCTGAATCTCAATGCATCTTTTATCCAATGCTTTTTCTCTGGCAGCCTGTCTCTTCCTCTCGACTTGTCTTTCTATTCTCACTCTCCATTTCATTTTCTTTTATCCGTCTTTCAGTCTATGAATAAAATTAGCTTCTCTAGCTACAAAATATCTCCAGCGTTCATTCCACAGCAAAGAGACCTGAAGTGAGCGGGTGCAGGAAAGTGTGATGGAGAACAAGCGCGCCATCTTTCTATTCATCTATCTATCTGGCCCTTTCTGGCCTTGTCGGGCGTTAACACCGTGTGTAATGGTGCGTCATCAGCCAAATCCCTCTCCATTTAAAAAGACAATTTTATGCCTCCACAGCATCTGTTTATTACAAATATGGGTTTATTATGAGCCGAGACCTCATTTATTCCCAGCCTGACTCGTGTCGATGCGTCTCACCCCATTCTTACTCTTTCTCTCGCTCGCTTTTCCCTCTCTCTTATTCACCCTGAAATTGATTGACTGTTTAATTCGACATTTAGCAGCTCGCGGAGAGTTCAGCTATCTCTATAGTTCTCTCTAGGGCTCCAGCAGTTTTCCGCTGCTCAATATTTCAGCTTGCCGAAAGTGCATCAATACCCACAATTCCTCACCTTTGCGCTCGCGCAGTCTGACCACTCTTTGAATTACACCTTAACGGGATTTGTGTGCTCACCAGACCAACAAATTAGCTCATTTGGAATAAGTGTTATGGCATATTACACCGAAATATTCCACAGAATAGCCATTAACCACATGCGAGTATGTGTCCATGCTCTCATTTAAATGCTGCCTCGTCTTTTTTCGGCCAAATGAAAGGTGCGTGATTGTATAAGCCACCATTTATGCTGATGACTCACTTCTCCTGACCTATCAAGTTGTTTGAGTGGGTGATGGTGATTGGCACGTTGGAGGAGGAGTAACTTCTCTCTATTGCTGTGTTTGAGGTGTTTGTTGCAGTTATTCTTCACAGTTGGACACACAGATCGATGAGAGAAAAGTGGCTCCCTGAGATCACACTGGGATGAACTGGTTCAGAGTAATGGCAATCGCGACACCGTGGTCACCACAAGAGTTTAGCGTTAGCTTATTGTGTGCTGAAAGGGTAAAGTAATATTGTTTCGATTCTCATGTGTGAATGCATGTAACTTTATTTCAAGTTAAAGGGCACCTATGATGAAAATCTTCTTTTGTAAGCTGTTTGCACAGAACTGTGTGTAGGTGTAGTTTGTCCACAGTCATATTAGGGTGATATAAAGACAATAAGTTTCTTTTTTTTATTTGCTGACGTTAAAATAGGATCCAAATCCCTGCCATTTTGAAGCCCACCACAAGGTGATGTAGGAGTGCGGTTTCCCCGCCCACCAAATTGATTGACAGCTGCGTATTGGCATGTCTCTGTAGTAGCGCGGATAATCATACACTATAAAACATTATTTGATCAATTAGTCCTGATAGTATATGTTTTTAGGTCATTGTAACTTATTAAACTAAGTTAATCATGTTCTGACTTAATTTTATAGGTTACACAAGCTGTTTTAAGTCAGTTTAACATAAGTTTAATGAACTCATAAGGTTATTTGACAAAATATTTAAGGCAACCAGGATTTTTTTATAATGTATCGACAAGACAGGACGTGCGCAAAGCAACCTGGATTAAAAGATCTGTTCAGCTCGCTGTGATCATCAATCATGATCAATCAGTTTTACAAGATTTAAATGTTTTTAAAACCGTGCATGTTTGTAAACAATTACAGTGATTTTACCGTCTTTATCACCACAGCCGCATGTCAGTGCAATTATAAAAGAAGACACTTCAATCCCAGTTTGTGGACATTAAATCAGGTTTATTTTGTACATTAACATAACAGATATCCATGCAGCAGTGGATATTAATGTGCATCCTGTCTCATTTGCATGCAAAAGCAGTACAAAGTTAAAACGAGTGTGCTGTGTGTGTGCGCAACTCATCGTTCTCATTGACTCATTAACTCCACAACAAATACATCAAATACTAATCCTTGGGAAAGTTTTTACTGTAGTATTTCTCACAAACATTACGTGAGATCTGCTGTCACTGTGCTGTTTATCTGATGCAGTCGGAGACGGAGATTGAGGCACACTCTTATAGGCACATGGGAACGGTAGGTGGGGAGAACTAGCATGAAATGCACAGGCAAGAAATACTCCTACAATGTGTTCAGAGCAGAAAATTCCAATATTTTGAAAGCTATATTAAATAAAATAGACTGATGGGTGTTTTGAGCTGAAACTTTACAGACACATTCTTAAGACAAACAAAACTTAACTTAGGTGCCCTTTAAATGAAACCGATTGTATGTGAAGTTACAGCTGAAAATACACAACAAATATATATATATTTTTTTTGAAACTGCCTCTTTTAGTCTTTGATTCAATCTTTGTCATTTTGGTGACTGTCGCTTTAAATTCAACTGACCTTGTGCTTACAGCCTCTTTTAAAAATTACCTTCGGCAGGTACGGTGTGTAAACTCTAATGGCGGATGGCTGCTTCTCACTGAGGACTGTTTATGCTAATTAGGGAGAGTTCTTCATTAATGGAAGGGGGTTTCCTACTCTGATGACATGTGAGAACGTCAATCAAAGTGTTTCTGCGGGAGTTTTTATCAAGTGTCGTTATAAAAAATAATGAATTTTGATCATTAGAGACTGACTATATTCACACACTGTTTCCACACAACTGTGTTTAAACCGCTTATAAA
Source organism: Danio tinwini (assembly GCA_903798205.1). Lineage (NCBI taxonomy): Eukaryota > Metazoa > Chordata > Actinopteri > Cypriniformes > Danionidae > Danio > Danio tinwini. The sequence goes on along the minus strand of CAIGQZ010001492.1, from coordinate 10,054,516 downwards.
ACTGATTTTTGCATAATAGGTCTACTTTAAAATCAAAAGGTATTTATAAAAAAGAAATTGTTTTTCAGAGTCATTTTTCTAAATATCTTGTTTTACAATATATTTTATGTACTGCGAAACAAGTCATTCAAAATTGAAATGATGTAACAGTATAAAAATTACAACCTGATTAAAAATTTTGTGATGAACTATCCTCATTTCTAGTGATATATCGACATTAAGTTTATTATTATAACTTATTTTGGTGTATTTGAATGTTAGGATTTATTACTTGCTAGCTGATTGCAAGTATTTGCCTAATTTAATTAAAAGAAGAAATTAAAGTAAGTGGAAATGGTTAGCTAGTTATCATTATTGAATATAGAATGCTGAGAATAGCAAAAAAAATCTTGTTGACAAAGGTTTTTTACTGTCATGTGTAAATGCCCTAAATACTATTCCCATAACATATTTATTAGGTAGAATATGTATAACTCAATATTTGAACTAATTACATGAAATCTGAGGCATACGCTAATTTCCAGCTTCTGATTGAGCAAACATCTGTGCAGTATGAGTCCTTTGTTTGTTTTTCTTGGAAGAGAAAAGCATTTGACGTGTGTACACTACCATTCAAAAGTTTGATATTGGTAAGATTTTACTAATTTGTGCTCAAAAATATTAAGAATTTGTCAAAATGTGATAATTATATATTTATTCTTTAGATTTTTAATCAAACAAATAAATTTTTGCTAGAAAAAAGTATCAATGTTTTAGAAAATATTACTCACTTCAAACCTTTAAGTATAAATGTGCTAAAGGATAATTGCAGGTTATGGTTCCTTTAAGAGCTGAATTTCTGTTACTTTCTGGGGGGCTTTTAACGAATGTTCTATGTTGTTAGTACACAGTGTGAGTTCAGAGTGAGAGTTTTGGAAAGTTACCTCTCAAACAAGGGACATAAAGCCCTCACGTCTTCTCTTCCAGGAGGCAGAGGCACTTGAAAATGATTGAGGGGAACGTCTTGTTACACAGGCCTGAGTCACAGGTTTCTTATTAGAGAAGTGACCCGTCATCTCACAGTATCACTGAGGCAAGCAGAGAGAAATATTTGGAATTCATTATTTTCTTACCGTGTGTGCCAAACTGTCACAACCTGTTCCTCAAAAACACGAGCCTAAACTAGCATGCAAAAAAAAAATACTCTTCTCTTCACACACACTCAGACAACATTCACACTTTCTGTCTACTTATTAAGTTGTCATCATGCAGTCCTGCTCATTGGTGTTGTCAGTTATGAAGTAAAAGAGGGAAGAGGGGAGAATTCGGAAGTAGCCTGCTTGTTTTGAACCAAACAGCAACATTTGTCAATTGAATTGTACTTCATACTACATTGTACTGGCTGTCATTTATATATCTAGTACTGATTTTAAAAACAAACTCAAGCTAGTTATGTCCCTAATTGGAAAAATTTGAAATTCTCGGCTAGTTTATCTTAACACACCATAAATATACAGTGGGGAAAATAAACATTGAATACGTCACAATTTTTCTCAGAAAACCTATATCTAAGGGCACCATTGACTTGAAATTTACCCCGGATCAACCAAAACAATACATATATACCAAATCTAATTAGTTTACAAATTAAGTTATGCATAATCAACTGAAATGAGGCAGAGAAAAAGTATTGAACACATGAAGAAAGCCCTGACAGCAGTTGAAATCTCTCAGTAGTTCTTCAGCAATGCTCTGCCTTTTGTCATTGTAAACAATTATTAGCTGCTTCAGTCCTACATTATCAGCATGATGAAGATGAAACCAGGGTGGACATTTCAGCAAGACAATGATTCAAAACACAACCCAGGACACATGGTCAAATTACAGAAAGGGATTTTTTTTCTGCCTGAAGCTTCTACTATCCCACAACGACTAATTTTCATGATTTTGAAATGCTCCAGTGTCCATGTATCTGTCTTTGCACTTGGTGAACAGCGGTGACTGCCACAGCCAATCACAGTCATTTCTGTTGAACAAGTGAACACAGTGGCAAATCAGCATTGTTAAGGAACGCACTCAACAGCTTATTTAGTTAGCAAGAAATGGGCATTATTTTTTAATTTCAGTATCGATGAATAAATGTACAATGAATTACAAAATATATATTGTATGAAAATACATTACAGATAAGAATACTGTAATATATATATACAGCAAGATACTGTTTATGCTGTAATTAGATTAACAGTAAGTTGCTGGTAAACTGCTGCCAGTAAGTTACTGTAAATTCTACAGGATTTTTTTTTACAGTGTGAGCAACTCATGTAACTTCATTCTCCATATGAGAGGAGTCTTTAAGCTGCAATCACCAATAACATTTTAAATTTGTTTGTTTTTTTACATTTTACATACAAAAAATGTGACATTTTATTTAAAGTATTAATATGTTTCAGTAGTTCAGTACTTTCTCCTTGTGTGACTCTATTATTATTACACATAACTCATTTATCTTTTTATTGTTTTGTTTTGTTTTATTTTTATGTTTGTCTTGTTTGGGTTTTTACCAAAAAAAAACTGGATCAATTCCATGCCAACAGCTCCTTACAGAAATGACAGAAATATTATTCCTAGGAAAAAACATGACGTGTTCAATACTTATTTTCCCCGCTGCATATACTTAAATGTATCATTGTGGTCTTAAATGTTATCTATTTTGTTTCACTTTCTGAATAGAGAATATGTAGGTGTGTTATGAAGACATTATTGAAAAGGAAACGTTTTACAACTGCATTTAAGTGTGCTATAAAGATGTCACTGAAAGGTTAATTTCATGAAGTGTACTTATACAAGTACAGCTACATGTACTGCTTAAAAAATTCAAAAGGTATGCATGACGAGATGGAAAAAAAGTTGGTTTGCATTTTTATCAGGCTATATCTAAAGCTGCCACATTTCTGAGAGTCTTACTGTGCTGACCATCTCACAGTTAATTAATAATAGCCTGCTAATTAAAGCACTTCAACTAAACATATCAGAACCCAACAAAAATACACAAAAATCTCTAGAATGTCATGCAAAGTGAGTGCATACAGGATGGACAAAATAACATCTGTTTAAATAAAAGTGGTTTTGCAGTGACATCTGAACTTTTGGTAGTTATTTAAAATGGTTCCAAACCAGTTGAATGGCTCATTTCTTTAGATTCATGTCAAAACATTTCTCTTCCCCTTCTTCCTTCGCTCTATCTCTCTCTCTCTCTCTCTTTCTCTGCATCGCTCTATTGAGCTGACATGTCAGTGCATTATGATTGCCTTCCTGTTCTATTAGATTTGTGATGAGTATTTTCGGCTCTTCTAGTGCTATTTCTTATCTCGCCCACAAACAGCAGAAGGAGGTTCACCAGGGCTCTGTGTCTTACATATTGTGGTTTTTGTCTTCATTTAGGTACAGACATACAACAAAGAGTGGAGCTTCTACTTGCTTACATGAAAGTCAGCCTATATTAGTGTCAATAGGGACTGATGTTGCTATTTACATTTCATAATTAGATCTTTTCCACATCTAATTTAGCACCTAAATATGGCAGGCTTTGGCAAAAGGCGCCAGTTAGCCTTTAGCACAAGAGTTGAATCATATAGAAGGCAGCTATTAGGTACAGCTTAAACAGAAACAAATCCATTCCGATGCTGATAAAAAGGTTTTTATCGGTTTAGTTTTAAGTCTAGACATTGTGTTCCTGTTGTGCTGCTTGTGTGGACTTTATTTATACTGATCCTCAAGCCAAATGTGCTTCATCATACTATTGGGCAACAAAACTGTTTTTTTTATTATTTATCTTGCAAGTGAAGATGCATAGTTAACTGAATAATTTTGTTAAATTTATTTTGACATTGTTTTTCTATTTGTTATTTATTTTGGCACCAAAAAAGAAGACATTTAATTACCTTATTGGTTAGTCGGTTGGTTGATGGTGGCTGGGTGGGTGAGTGGATTGATTGATTGATTGATTGATTGATTGATTGATTGATTGATCAATTGAGAGATTGATTAATGGTTGATTGGTTGATTGATTGGCTGATTGATTGGCTGATTGGCTGATTGATTGATTGATTGATTGATTGATAGATTGATTGATTGATTGATTGATTGATTGATTGATTGATTGATTGAT
>CAIGQZ010001492.1:10017649-10034222 GCA_903798205.1 Danio tinwini | reverse complement strand
TATACATATATACATATTACTTCATAGTGTGTGTGTAAAAATGAAGGAAGGGCATATGCCATTGGGGCAAAAGTTATATAAATATAAGTTATATTTAAGTAATAACTGAAATATTATTTTTGGGTAATCTATTGTTTAAACAGCCATGAAACCTTTTTAATTAGCAAAAGTATTAAACTACAAAAAAATCTCTTTTTAATGCATTTTAATGACATTTTTTGTAGTTTAAGAAAAATAAAAAATCATTAAAAATAAATGTAATATTAAAAAATATATACAAAGACATGCAGATCAGTTTAGACTTAATGGCCCGGTTCAGAGGTCCCAAATCTCTTAACCAAAGCCCCGTGTTAACAAATTTCTAATTAACCATCATTTTAACAGTTTAAAGGCGTGAATTGTGTATTTGCAGCAGGCACCAGCTGTTGCACTGCAGAGCTTACAGCTTTAGTCAAAGATCATTAAGCTTCTGCAACTTTATTTTATTACAGAGATTCAGCAGATTACTTTGACTTGTATACCTGTGTGCAATGGGTGATGTTTACTTATGATTTCTATACTGGCATCCCTTAATTCCATGTGTCATAACTCAAAAATAATGTATTTAATTTGTTAACTAGCCTACCTTTTAGTTATACTAATATGCCCAAAACACTAGTGCTTGGATGATGCTGTTGGCACAGATGATGCAGTTTTCATCCGTCTGGCTCTTCAACTCATTGACTTTACTGAACATTCAACCCAATCATACCCCAGACCCCAGTTAACAAATGAACTTCACTTAGACTGAGCACCTCAGTCAACAGCTGCATCCTTTCTGGGACTTCCTGAGACCAATCCACACATTCATTCAATGGGTCATTCCACAAAACTTCCCTTTTTTGCCCCTTGTATGCATTACTGTACAAAAGTTTGCAGATAATATTTTTATTTCTTTATATTGGGCATTACATTGACAATCAAGACATTTAAAGGGGTCAGAGAAACTAAAATCCTCTTCATCTTATGACATATAAGAGCACACACAATACTACAGAGCTTATTTCTAACAAGCTGGTTATCGGAATTAGGTAGCAGACAGAGGCAACTAAAGTTCTCACAGACAATTCATATTAACCTAAACGCATTAATACCTTGTCCATCCATATAAAATAAACAATTTTACATACAACAAACCAAAAACATATGGGCATGTTAAACATTAACTTACCAACGTAATCCATGGGCCTTTACCGCAACTCCATCCCTGTTCCCGCACGCTTCATGACCGCCGGCCTGCTAGTGCTGCGGGGGAGGAAAACAAAAAGTTAGGAAATTCAAATGTTTTAGAGAAAGTTAGAAACTTAGGCGTGTTTATGACATAATAATATAAATTCCCTGGCTTTACAAAATAATATAAAAATAAAACAGCAACCAAGCAAAGCTTTCAATTGTATTTTACCATTAACCTGTGTAACTTCACTTTGATAAACCTTTCAGGACTCTCTTCCCACCTGCTTTACCGCCAGGTTCCTGCATTGTCCTGCTGCTTAAGTGAAACGGAAAAATAACATTAGAATAGCGTGTATATCAATTAAGAAGAATGTACATAAGCACTTAAATCTCTACTTACTAATTTAACTTTTCTCTTTCATCAGATGAGTTCAGGTAGTGCCGCTGTGCAAAATTCAGCATCACAAGCAAAATGACCACCTTGTGTCATATAGCATATTGACCAATCCGCGTGGTTGTCAAGGCAGAATTTTAAGCGCAACCAATAATTTTAAACTGAGACATGGTAAATCTATTAAACAAATTAAAATGTTTGTTATTTGTTTTGTTTGTTTTTTGCTGCCTAATGAGTAAGTTAAACACACCTGTATAAGTTTTGATGCCCAAACTTGGTATTTTAAGTAATGTAAAGTTATATGAACTTAATTTCTTTAGTAATGACACCAGTGGGATTTACAGTGTATAAAAACCTCCTTTGAGTTTCAGAAATCAAAATGTTGTCATTCATCCAAAATCAGCTTATATTGAAAGTGGTCTGACAAAACAACAGGTTTAAGAATGTTCTACTCTGTGATGTAATAAGGTGGATAAGTTCCGCCTCAGAAGATTGACCCCCACTTTTAATTTGATGCCTGTTTAGCTTTGTAAATATGCAAAACTGTCAGCCAATCACAGAAGTGGGCATTTACTTCTGAGTCTACAATCTGATTAAGAGTCAAACATGTAAACAGCGATTTTTGATTAATTTAATCTGATTAAGGTCATAATCGAACTAAACTGAAATGGAATTAAGACATGTGGAGTATGCCGATTTTAGTCACATTATTGAAGTGCAGTACATACATGTAAACACCAGATGTTTTTCCCATACGGCGTGCAGTATCAAATTCCATTAAAACAACACTCTTCCAGCAGTTCATATTCGCATCCAATATCTCGTTTTGTCACAGGAGCATGCATGAAATGTTCCTGAATGACAGTGAAAATGCCAAACTGCAGTTAAATTCCACAAATTAAAAATGAAAAACCCCAAATTACATGAAACTCTGGAGGAAATATGGATAGCATGTTGACGCAATGACGTTAGTCAAATTATGTGCTAAAACATGTAAAACGAGATCATGAAAGGAACATTCAAAAAGCAACTCATGTAAACACCTTAATCATATTATTGTCTTATTCAGATTAAGGTAAATAATTTGATTACTGATGTCCATGTAAACGTAGTCAATTATTTCTAAATTATGATATTTTTATGTACAAATCTTGATAACTTCATACGTAGGTCTCAAATAACGCAACAAAACTGAAGTGGATCATGAACCCTTTAAAATGTTAAAATGTCTTTTGAAGTTCCCATTTCTGAAAAACAGCATCACAGTGTACCCTATTTGGAAGCTTGGCTGTTTTTAACATTGATAGTGACAATAAATATTTAATGAGCATCAGATCAGCAGTCATTTATGAAGGATCATATGACAGTAGTTGAAAATTCAGCTTTTAAAATCTATTCAAATAACAGTATACATTAATAGTACTTTACAGTGTTTATTTTTTAATTTACAATGTCAAATAAATTAAGTTTTTAAAATACTGAACTAATACTGAACTATTCTACACACAAAAATAATTGATTTCAGGGAGCAATTTAAAATGTCACCCGTGTTACAATTGTTGGGATATTAGCAAATATTAGCATCATTTTTAATATATTTTTGTTAATATTAATATTATTTATTTTTTCTTTTAACTTATGAAACTGTAAAAGTCAGTTGTTATCCTCTTTTTTTGCTCGTCAGCGAAACAAAAAAAGATGTTTTTTGACTTCAGATAGACACAATCTTTTCGCCTGCTGCACTTGGGTGCTTTTGTGGAGGAAGCAACATATATCTTCAAGTTACTTGGTGTCCATTTCACTGACAACCTTTCACAGGCCCTGAACACCTACAGCTTTGTGGAAAAGGCGCAACAGTCCATCCTCTTTCTAAAAGCCTTAGTAAAACTGTAAACCTGACAACATCCACTTTTTGAACTGTAGTAGGTGGTGTTCTTGCGGTGAAAGTGCTGCAGTCCGGTTGTGTGCAGATAAATAAAGATTTTGAAAGAAGACCAGCAGCGTCAGAAAGGATCTGTGGTGTATTCTTACGCCTACCATTCCCAAACTCTAAACAGCATCCAGGCAGAAGCAATCAGACTACAAGCTGTCAGTCTACTCAAGCCTGTCTTGACAAAAAAAAATGATTTGCCTGAACTGAACTTTCCACAAAATCATGCAATCTCTTTTCTGTCTAGTCTTGTGCATTTGACTGTTATGAGAAACATCACAATAAGCTCGACTTCACTCAGCTCCTCTTTTTTTTTTAAGCATTGCTTCCGATAAAAGTCTCTCTGCATTGCGGTTCTGCGTTCCTTCAGTCTCAGGTGAGGAGGTTTTATTCATAGATGCATTTAGAGATAGAAGCCTAGCTGTCTCGCGCCTCCACAAGCTTCTCTCCTCTATGTGAGGCTTGGCAGATTTATTGAAATATTTCATGGTATATTTCTCACAACTGGACCATCGGAATTTGAGTTATAGATGACCAGTGAGATGCGCGGTCAAGCCACTGCTCAAATGCAATCACAAAGCAGTCCTCTGAATATGAAACTCTTCAGAAAGCTAATATATAATTCAACTGTATCAATCTCCCCGTGCTGCAGCTCTCTGCGCTCTGAATCCTGCTCAGAAATCTATTAGTCAGGCCTTTGATGCATTCAAAATTTGCTCTGCCTGAATAGAGTTGGAGAGTCTTCTTTCCAAAAGTTCTGAAACTTGGAGATGCTGGACATCGTGTCCCCTTTCTATAAAACCACTATATACCATCTGCCCTTTTTTACGATGGTTTTAAAAAGACGTAGGTTCTGTCTTAGCCTCGACTTTGCCGGCATTAGTTTTGTTATAAATCTCCCAGCGTGCCGAATAAGCCCTTGTCTCACCCAGGGCTGTAAAATGCTCACGAAAGGGGTGCAAAAGAAAGATAAATGAAAAATTAAAGGGCCGTTTTATGGAGACCCTCTCCTCACATCAATGTATGAAGGACGAAAGACAAGGAGAAAGACTTCTCTTTCTGTAATCGTCAGCTAAACAGACAATATGGTGGTGCGAATTTGCTAACTCTGCCATGCAGAGTTTCAAACCTATCACAGGTTTGGGTAATAAGTATTTGCATTAGCATAATGTGACGGCAGTAAGAGCTTCTTTTCCATTCTCCTAGACTTTCTGACAGTGTTGTGTGGCTCTGCAGTAGACACTCTTACCGACAGGGCCTCATTAGCTCTCAGTGTTGGCAGAAGCAAGGCCTGGGCTCCACATAGACACTGCATACTGCTGGGAAATCTCACTCTCTCACTCCCTAAGGCAAATATAAAAAAGTTACAGGGATGACTTCCCTCTGACCTGAATTCAGGTTTTCCCCAGCCTCCATTTTATGGTGACTTTACAGGACAAAAAATGCAACTCATGTTCTAAGTGGGTCTGCACATGGGATTAAATGGCTTTTAACAACTGTGATTGTGTAGTGCACATGACATAAAAATTTACCCTATTAATTAATAATAAACATTTACTTACTTACATACTCTCAGGGCCGTTTATATTGAAGTTGATATTTAGCCGCACCATGTTTGTGTTTCATAACATCTGATTTTTACAGTCGTTAGCCCAACGCTCAACCTCCAATTTGGAGCACAAGGGCATACACACATACACTACGCAGTTTGTAAGACAAAATAAATGTTGGCGGTATGGTCGCGCAGTGGGTAGCGCTGTCGCCTCACAGCAAGAAGGTTGCTGGTTCGAGCCTCAGCTGGGTCAGTTGGCATTTCTGTCTAAAGTTTGCATGTTCTCCCTGTGTTCGTGTGGGTTTCCTCGAGGTGCTCCGGTTTCCCCCACAAGTCTAAAGACATGCGGTATAAATTGTTTGTAGTGTATGTGTGTGAATGAGTGTATGGGTGTTTCCCAGTGATGGGTTGCAACTTGAAGGGCATCCGCTGCGTAAAACATATGCTGGATAAGTTGGTGGTTCATTCCACTGCGGTGACCCCTGATTAATAAAGGGACTAAGCCGAAAAGAATATGATTGAACGAACGAATGAAGTAAATGACAGGGTGAGAATGTGGTAAAATCTAAAAATGGTAAAAATCAGATGAGGGCTTTTCTTTTTCTGGATTGCTTTTTAAAACTGTTGGTTGGATTTAGGGAAGTGGGTGGGCGGGTCATTCTGTGCTTTTGAAAACACTATTGGTCACCTCAGTCAGTTGACAACGACTTCTGATGGATTTATGCAAGTACAGCAGGTCCGAATGGCAGAAATTTGAGATCTCAAAACGCGTACACAGTGGTCTCTGGTGTATTTGCAAAAAACAAAAACTGCAACAAAAAAAAAGCCTCCTGGGACATATTTGGCACTCTCCAGAAATGTATATATTGGTATGTTTTTTTAGAATGAGCCTGGGTTGCCTAATAAACTGCCATAAAATATCAAATAGAAAAATGGAATTTTCTGCAGCAGGAGAAGCCACGGTGTGCTTTTTTTATAATAAATGACTTGTGCTCTTTAGGAGAGCAGCTGCTCAAGACAGTTCTGGGAGGTAATAATTGAAAAATAATTTGATGTCAGACTTTAGTTAAGGGACTTTGAAATGGCCAACACAACATTGTTTTACAATGTGGTTGGTCCACTGGTTTGTCTATTAATGCTGTCCTGGTGCACCCATTCCTTCATTCATTCAGTCATTTTCTTTTCAGCTTAGTCCCTTTATTAATCAGGGGGCGACACAGCGGAATGAACCGGCAACTTATCCAGCATATGTTTTATGCAGCGGATTCCCTTTCAGCTGCAACCCATTACTGGGAAATACCCATAGATCCTCATTCACACACATACACAGGGGTGTCCAAATTTGGTCTTGAGGGCCAATGTCCTGCTGAGTTTAGCTCCAACTTGCTTCAACACACCTACCAGGAAGTTTCTAGTATATATAGTAAGAGCTTGATTAGCTGGTTCAGGTGTGTTTGATTAGGGTTGGAGCTAAACTCTCCAGGACACCAGCCCTCCACAACCAAGTTTGGACACCTCTGCTTTAAGCATTCATGTGATATTCCAGAATGTGTTGATGGAAACTCTAGTGCTGATCCACCTATAGTGGTGGTTTATTCAGTATATTTATAGCTTAGCTGAATTATTTGAATCAGTGCTCTGTTTATATTCTTCCTTTAGAAACATGTTAGCATATTGCAAATATCTCACATTGTTTTCTCATCGTAAATCTGTCAACAGTATATTTTCATTCAAATCATTTAATTACATTCCTGATGTGTGCTTTTCAGCTTACTTCTATTCCAAATTAAAAATACCCTTTGTCAACAAACAATTTCATCTGGTAGTACAATGATATCATTGCGTTAAGCCCATTAACGATTTAATCCGCAGCTTAAACCTGAGTTGTTGAAAATGTATGGCACGACAGCTCATACATCTGACAGCAAACAATGCTTACGTGCCACATAATCCATACGATCTCCGCCGAGCTCAGCTCTATTAATGAGAGTTAAACTTTTCACCTCATCCTCATGTTACAGGCATGAGGAGCTCTAGCAAGCCCATGTGTATGAGTGTGTGTGTGTGTGTGTGTGTGTGTGTGTGTGTGTGTGTGTGTGTGGTTAACTAAGCATGCCCAGCGGGGAAAGATGAGCACAGTTAATTCAACATCACACTTTAACAGCAGTGAGGCACGGCAACTAAACATTAAACACGTTATTTAAACCTTGCTCAGACAGAAAAGCGAAGCGGCCTTTAAAACCAAGCATTACTTTGGGCTCCTCTCATATATGAGATGTGATTTCATAAAAGCGAGCGCTCTGAAGTCGCGCAACTTGCAGAGCTTGTCATATTTCTGTCCCTTCCGCACCCAGTCCTCCATTTCTAAGCCAGAGAGACACAGGAGAGGGAATATCTCTGGATCGTAATGGGCCAATGTACTGTCAGATTTTATGACCCAAGGCCAGCGTGGAGCTTGTCTTCTCAAGGCGATCCTGAAAGCCTCTAACAAAGCCTGCTCTTTGAATGACACCCAAATCCCACTGTGACACCCCATCACTACAGCCAATGGTGCAGTAAATTCCCCTGCCAGTGTGACTCAGCCTAGCAAGGTATCAGCCACAACACCTGCTGTCTTCTCTGGCTGCTGGATTCGCCGTCTCGGCCGTGCACGCGCGTGTGTGTGTTCGAGGTCAAGCGTCTGTGCGTATGGAGTACGTGCACTTTGATGGATAGTGCGTGTAACGACATTACCTCTGGGTTGTTTGGCAGGCGTGTTCGGCTGGGGAGATGTTCGCCGCATCAGGCTGCTCCGGAGCAATCTGCGAAGCCCGCCACTTAATGCCAGCGGAATACAAATCACCATAAAGCCATGCTAAGTGCTAGTTCAGCAATGCTAACATAATTTACTGCAACAATAATAGCTGCTATCTTCATCGCCCTGTGGGAAATTGATTTAATATAAACTATTAGCTGGTCATTTTCGAAGAGATGTGTTGGCGTGGATTCAGAACGCAAGGTCACACTTTGTAACTGAATTTCAGCCTTTGGGGTTTTCCTTTTTTAGCGGCCTGCTAACAGACATAAGTGCTTATTAAAATCAATTTGATGCTGTGAAAACTCATTAGTAGCTCTTGTTTTTTATGTATTTCTGGTTAGAAGTTTTGACACATTAAGCTGAGTTTGTTTCTTGTGTATATCTGTGATTTTCTGGATAGGTGGATAGATACAGAAGCATAAAATATTTGGCATGCTTATCAGTTACTCATTAGGTAGATATTAAAGTAAATAAATATTATTTGTGATGAATATGATGTTTAAATTCTACATTTTTTAAACGATCCAGGGATTAATTAAGTGTTTATTTTAGAAATGTATCCAAAATAATTTATTATATTATGTTAAAATATTTGTAAATCCCAACATAGACTTATTCTGAAAAAGTAGCTCTATAAACATTTCTGGAAATTGCAAATTATTTTACGTTTTGTCAGTTTAGTGGTTAATTCATACAAATTCGTACGAGTTCAGTTATACAAAATTGTACGATTTTAAAAAGGAGGCATGGCACCTAACCCCACCCATAACCCCAACCGTCATTGGGTGATGAGCAAATCGTTCCAATTTGTACTAATTAGATTGTACGAATTCATACGAATTAGCCACTAAATCAAAAAGATAAGAATTGCCATGAGATTGCGTTTGTTTGTCCAGTAGCTCAACACATGCATCGGAGAACTTAAGACGCAGAACAGAGTTGACCACGACAATGAGGTTCGAGTTTCCAGACGGCAAGTAAGACAAAAACAGAAGCCAAAAAAAATCTTCTTTTTTTATTAAATAATAAATAATTGCTTTTGAAAACACTATGGTTGTGTTTTGGGAAGGGGGTGGGAGGGTCAATCTGTGCTTTTGAAAACACTATTGGTTGTGTTTAGGGAAGGGGGAGGGGAGTATTGGTCGGTTGGTCAGTCAGTAAGTCAGTCGACAGCGGCCTCTGGTAGATTTACATGGGAACTGCAGGCGCAAATGTCACACATGAGAAATTTGAGATCTGAAAAAGTTCACACAGCAGCCTCTGGTGGATACGCGAAAACAAAAACTGCAAAAAAGCGTAGCTCCTGAGATGTATTTTGCTCACTACAGAAATGTATTAGGGGTACATAATCAAAATGAGCCTTGGTTGTGAATTTCTGTAATTTTCTGGACAGATGGAGAGATAGCATCAAAAATTGCCATACTTATCACATACTCTGGTAGATATAAAAGTAAACAAATTTTATTTGTGATGAATACAATGTTTAAATTCTGAGTGGAGTTGACCACGACAACAGGGTTCGAGTCCGTTGAAGGACGGTTCAAGAAAGCAGGTAAGAGACAAATAGAGGTCAAAAAATAAAATAAACAAGTACATAACAGGGTGAGAATGTGGTAAAATCTGAAAACGTGGTAAAATCAGGCAAGGTCTTTTCTTTTTCTAGATCACTTTTTAAAACTGTCGGCTGGATTTATGGAAGGGGGCGGGTGGGGGATCGGTTGGTTGGTCGGTCAGTCAGTCAGTCAGTCAAAAGGGGCCTCTGGTGCATTCGTGAAAACAAAACCTGCAAAAAACGTAGGTCCTGGGACCTATTTTCCTCTCAGAAATATATATATAGTGGTATCAGAATGAGCCTGGGTTGGTAAATCCATATATTCCCAGATGAAAATGTAAGATAAATTAAAACTTAATTCAAAATGTCTACAACTTTTATTAAATAATTATAAAATTAGAATGAAAACATTGAGGTGCACCCTGTTTTATCATGGTGTACTCACTTTAAAAAAAGTTTTACTGTGAGCTGCACAATATGTTTGCTTTAAAATAGTGCCAAATAATGAATAACTAGTGGGCTGAAACTTTTGATGGATTGTTAACATCGTCAAAACTGTACATAAAATAAAGTCAAGATACATAGATATGAATGGTTTTATTTATTTATTTTGAAGGCATTGCAGAGCAAAAATCAGTTCATCCTCTTTCTGATGTTTTTTTAGCAAACTGGACAGTGTTGACCACTAACATGTTGTCTGATCTGACATGAGAGAAAAGAGAAGAAGATGGAGAGTTGAAATGACAGACCACAAGAGAGGAATAAGAGTGAAGAAGAGCAAGAAGCTAGAAAGAGCTTGTATTTTGTTGTTTGGACTGGCAGCCTCATAAAAACAGAGTGGCTCTGAAGCCTGGTGCTTCTCTTCTCCCTGTGGAGGAACTGCTGAGATGTCAGCTAGAGTTACTGAGATGTGACGGCCTTGGGAAGAGTCCCGTCAGAGGAGATTTAGAAGCCAGAGCTGACCAGGGAGAGCTGGGAAGGTTAGTGTAGTGAATTTATTAAGAGAAGGGGCACTGGGAGACAGGGAACAATGTGCAGTACTTATGTTTCTTCCACTCACATCTATAATACAATGAATTAAGTCAAGCAAGCACAGTGTAGTACTTTTTGTAGTACATGACCATAAGGTATTATTAAATGAAATGTATGAATAATATATATTTTACAGCATTTACTATTCCATGCTTATGTTAATGTTCTTTTTCATGTTAGTATACAGCTCATCAACTAATGTTAACAGATTTAGCTCATGTATTTTAACCTGTGTAGTTAATTTATAATATTTTATTGTAAAATATTACCACACCAAGTCGTGCCTAAAATTATTCATATGCCTTCACTGTAAAACCCAACAGTCAGCTTAATAAAATAAAATGAGTGTAGTTAACTCTGTCTACCTAACTATATACTTTTTTATGCATACTTTTGTATATGTGTAATTTGTGATGATTATTTTTAGTCTATGTTTAAAAAAATGGATACAATTTTTTTTAAACGTGTTAGATGTTTTATGTACTTACTACAAGATAGTGTAATTACAGTTATTTATGCATAATTAGATGCAACTAACCCTAACCATACAGTAAGTACATGCAAATACAATTCAGTATTTAAATTAATAGTAACACTGTAACAAAGACACCTTAAAATGAAGTGTAGCAAAAATGTGTTTAATGCAACTCAATTAATACCTAAATTATTGTCCACCGCTGACATTTTGAATGATTTTCACCTAAATTTGTTAGGCCTCAAAATATTTTCTGCAAGGAAAATATAACAATGTTATAAATCAAATAAAGAGCCAAACCTCTGCACATACACAAACACAAGCAGACATACATAAAACTTAGTCCACGTGTACAAGGGCAGATCTCACTGTGGTGGACCTGTTTAAAATATGAGTAAACCAAAGGAAAGTTGTATAACTCTTTGTCTAATTTAGGATCTGATCTGACACTTTCTCTTATATTTTGCTCCCAGGAGACCCAAAAGTCTTGTAACTCATTTAGTACATGCACTAGGGCTTTCTTTACTATAATATAATGAAAACACGGATTGCCTTAACAACTTAATGGCAGGGAAAGAGTTAAGTAGGAGTTTATCAAGTTTTTAACTGTTAAAAAATGTGATTCATTGCTAAATATTTGATGAATACTGTTCATGGAAGACCATTTCTTATTGAAGCAATTTGCAAAAAAGACAGGACAGGTATAGCTGAGGGTGCAAGATAGATTGTTGCGGTCAGAGTTGAAGGGCTGAGATTTGATATCAGAAAAGTGTCACTCAGACAGCGCAGATAAAAGGTTAAAGAGGCTTCCTCCTCCATTTGACTTTCATTTCCGTCTGTCCATGTCAGAGCTGGAGTTAAATCGTGCGCAGAACAGGATGGATTTCCTCTAAAAGAGGCTGGATACAGTGCGATGTAATGAAAGAGCTCATTAGCCATTCTGAGGGTGGTACTTATTTATCAATCATGCTCTGATTTATGGTATAATTAAACATGATAATTAGATGGTTGTTCAATCACTGCTGAATGGATGGCACTATTTTTCTAACGAACATCATTTGTTAATGAGGGGAAAGAATGGGTGTAGCTTTATGATAACGGCTTGTCAGACTCCATATAGACTCTGATAACTTCCTCTGTCATTATCACACCCAGACCAAACTCCTTCACATTTCAGCTGCATGCATTAAACTGGAATACAGTACAGTGCCCTCAACAAATATTCAAACCCTTGGTAAATTTGAACAAAAAAGGCTGTGAAAAACAGCTATTTATTGCTAAACATTTTGATCGACAAACAAAAAAAAAAAAGAGAACAAACAATTGCACAGCACAGTTTATTCCAAAAATAAACATTGGTAATAGTTTAGGTTACATGTATTAATATTATTTTTGGATTAAACTGTGCTGTGCAAATGTTTGTTCTCAATTATTTTTTTGTTAATGATATTTTGATTACTATTGAATAATACACATATAACAGCATGTACATCTTTGTTAATGTTAATGAAAACAAAATAATTTATTGTTAACAGGCTTAACTTTCAATTTAAATAAAATATTCATATGATCAATAAATGCTGTACAAAGTATTGTTCATGCATATTTTATAAAAACATTTAAATAGCTCAGTTGCAAAAACCTCTGAATGCTATTTGATGCAGTGCCATTTTTCTCAGCCTCCAATGTTTTATGCTGTTATTTTACCTTAGACTCAATGAAAATAACATTTTCATCACCATAAAAGTGAAAAATCTGAACCTATACACAGGACAAATTAAAAAATGCTCATTTAAAATTTGATTTCTGATGGAATTTAGAGGCTTTTGCATCTGCACTATTCATTTAGTCCCCATGTACACAGTTAATGACTCCACTGCTGTAGGTGCCCTAAAACAAACTTTTTAGATAATGGGTTACAGAGTGGAAAATTCTGCTGTTTATTAGCACTATTACCACAAAACCCGCTAATGCTGAATCAACTATAGACCAGGGGTTCTCAAACCTTTTTTTTTTACCAAGTATCACCTTAGAAAATAATTGTCTCTCCAAGTATCACCATAATAATCGGTATTGAAATACAGTAGCGTAGTAGGCCTAATTAAGTAGCTACAGCACTGCACAGTTCAAAAACCAGGCAGATTAATTACTATTATTAAGAATATGTATTATTGTCAGCCACTTTAAACATTATAAATAGTTTGAACATTAACTGTGGACCTGATAAATATAGGCTTACACACACACACACACACACACACACACACACACACACACACACGCGTATACAATTTGTAAAAATCTGCAAAACAAATGATCATTACCATGTGGATATAGCATAATACAACTAACACAAATGGTAATACTTTACAGAAAAGTTTGTATTAGTTAATGTTTGTTAATGCATTTACTAACATAAACAAACAATGAACAATACATTTATTACAGTATTTGTTCACTTTAGCTAACGTTAGCTAATGACAATAAGATTGCTCATTGTTAGTTAATGTTAACTCAAGGTGCATTAACTAATGTTATCAGTAATTAACAATGCATTGATAAATGTTGAACTATAATTCATAAATGATGTGCAATTAGGACATGGTGGCGCAGTGGGTAGCATGATCGCCTCACAGCAAGAAGGTCGCTGGTTTAAGCCTCGGCTGGGTCAGTTGGCATTTCTGTGTGGACTTTGCATGTTCTCCCCATGTTCGCAGCTAAATTGACTGTAGTGTATGTGTGTGAATGACTGTGTATGGATGTTTCCCAGTGATGGGTCGGGCTGGAAGGGCATTCGCTGTGTAAAACATATGCAGGATAAGTTGGCCGTTCATTCCACTGTGGCGACCCCAGATTAATAAAGGGACTAAACCAAAAAGAAAATGAATGAATGAATGTAGAATCATTGTTCATAGTTAGTTCATGTTAGTACAGTGATTCTCAACCACCTTCCTGGAGGACCACCAACACTGCATTTTTTGGATGTCTCCTTTGTCTGTCACATCCATTACAGGTCTGTCAGTCTTTGCTAATGAGCTGATGATCTGAATCAGGTGTGTTTGGTTAAGGAGACATGGAAAATGTGCAGAGCTGGTGATCCTCCAGAATCGTGGTTGAGAAACACTGTTAGTAAATACATTAACTAATGAACCCTTATTGTAAAGTGTAACCATGTTAACTACTGGAACCTTACTGTAAAGTATGATCCAAATACCTTGGTGTGTACCACAGTTATGATTGCATTAGCAAAATATGTTTAAAGTATATTTTTATTGATATTTTATCATTTTTGTGCACATGGATAACTAGAAATGGTGTCCAACCATAACTTTCTGTTTTGCAGGGGAATAATATTAGGTAACACACACACACACACACAGGCCAGACTCGGTCATTCATCACAATGGAAAATACCAAAAACAGAGCTGTGATTTGGAGCAAAAGGTTGTTGCGCTTCACAAAATGACAAGTGGCTGTAAGACAATAGCAGAAACACTGAAAAGGCCCATTTCAACCATCAGCCTGGGAGAGATAGTGTATCTTCCTTGTTGATGGTTCGAGTTGCCAAAAACTCTCCAAGGATCACAGCTGGAGAACTGCAGAACTTAGCTGGGTCTTGGGGTCAAAAAAAGTCTCCAAAACTACAATCTAATGTCTCCTACTTCAGCACAAAAAGTGTGAAAGAGTTTCCAGCTGCTCTCATCCAAAACAATCCCAGTTTTACCGGTAACATTTTGAGCAAATAATCAAAAGGTAAAACAATAAAGACTTTTATTTCCCTGCCTTCTTTGCTGGTATTTACAAGGATGAAAATATTTGTGGAGGCCTTAGTTTTCAGCAGCCTCAAACTAAAAAACAGTGCCAAAAGCTTTAGCGCTAATAAACAGTTGTTTTTTACCGTTTTAGCCCCAATGAAACAGAAATCAAGCACAGATGAACTGACAGCGTGACTGTTATGTGTTTGCAAGAGTGTGTTTTTAGCTCTAGGGAGAAGTGAGAGACCTTTTCTTCACTCCAGCAGGCCTTTTTTCTTCTGTAATCCTGTCTGTTTGAACTGTGTCATCTTTGATGAGAGGTTTTGTAGATGAGAAAACGGGCTTGTTTGGCGCGTTCGTTATGCTATGAGAGTTTATTATCAATTATAAGAGACATTCTTCAGCTTGTCTTATTTTACTCAGGCTCTAATGACCTTCCCCAGCAATTTGAGGAGACGCGTCATTAATTAATGGCTTTGGTGCAACAAAATTAGCACTTTAGAGACTCAACAGGAAACTTCATCAAAGTGTGAAATCCACCGGAGAGCAATCTGACACCGTTTCCCTGCCGGCTTGGGAAGATCTGTGTCTTAATCAAAGGGCATCTGTGTTTTCTCTCGTTTCTGCAGATCTTTGGTCAAGCCTTTTGTGCGATCATGTGTTTTTAAGGGGCTTTTTGAAGATCAGCACAGCTTCATGAATATTACAAGATCAACGGCGTCAATAAATGAAACAGATGTCTCTCTTGAGAGATGGTAGACGTGTGTTTGACGGTTCACCTCGATCGCTGTGCCAATATGGCATCGCATTCGAGTGAAAACACATGTCACGCTGTCGCTGTCATTCCGGATGTGCCAAGGACCGCATATATTACATTTTGATAGATAAGCATCATCACAGATTCAGGCTTGTTTTTGTGTATTGATTTGCTGAGCTGCAGTTTAACATGTGTCAGCTTGACCTTCTCCCTGTTGATTTGAGAAAAGTTGTTGATGACGTTCAATTCTAATTCTTGCAGTTTAAAGGGCAATCTTGGGTCTCACTTTATACTAGGTGGCCTTCATTAATATGTACTTACATTAAAATGAATTATTTGTTGCAATGTACTTATATTGTAAATACATGTTTTTACATCATACTTATGATTGATTAAATACACACATGTAATTACATATATGATTAATTTCTGTAATTACATTTGTATTTAGACTGTTGACCATCTCTGGCAACTTAATCCACCCTTAAACCTTCTTATAACAACAAACCTGTCCCTAACCGACCTATAATCACATCGGGAAGTGTTCTGCAATACCTTATGAACACAGCAAGTACATTGTATTTCTTTTTTGATGCAAGTACATAGTAGTTAAGGCTACCTAATATAAAGTGGGACCCAATCTAGCAATGTTAGCTGGTCAGTTTCAATCTTATTCAGGCAAAATGACATATCCAATATGCATTTAACACTTGTTAAAGCATTTGTTCACCTGAACAATTGCTTTAACAAAAATTCTGTTATACATTACTTATCATCATGTCTTTCCAAACTCGTTGTGTTCTTTGTTCTGAGATCTGAGATCTGTACATTTTTGGAACACAAATTAAGATATTTTAGATGAAATCCAAGAAATCTGTCCCTTCATAGACAACAAGGAACCAAAAACATATTTATATTTGTCAAAATAGACTTTAGAGGTTTAAATGTACACATACAATAACACTTTTGTGCAACAAAACTGTAAAAACAACTTTGTTTGCTTATGTCTTACACATCAGACTGAATTGAATTGGATTGAATTGAATTGAATTGAATTGAATTGAATTGAATTGAATTGAATTGAATTGAATTGAATTGAATTGAATTGAATTGAATT
>CAIGQZ010001492.1:9999150-10017464 GCA_903798205.1 Danio tinwini | reverse complement strand
AGTGAGTGAGTGAGTGAGTGAGTGAGTGAGTGAGTGAGTGAGTGAGTAGTATATTAAATACATATCTAAATATATTGACACTGGTTATGCTGGTTTTAGGAAACCAGGAGGGCAAGATTTCACTAAAAGGAATAACATTTTATAAAACATTTCAAATTTTAAATATTAATGGCACAAAATAAAAAGTATATTATATAAAATTATATAAATTATAATTATATTATTATATATTATATAAAGTATTATATATATATATACAGTTGAAGTCAGAATTATTCAACCCCCTTTAAATGTTTCTTTTCTTTTTTTAATATTTCCCAAATGATGTTCAACATAGCAAGGACATTTTCACAGTATGTCTGATAATATTTTTTCTTCTGGAGAAAGTCTTATTTGTTTTATTTCAGCTAGAATAATAGCAGTTTTAAATTTTTAAAAACCATTTTAGGAACAAAATTATTGGCCCATTTAAGCTATTTTTCCAATAGTCTACAGAACAAACCATCATTATACAATAACTTGCCTAATTACCCTAACCTGCCCAGTTAACCTAATTAACCGAGTTAAGCCTTTAAATGTCACTTTAAGCTGTATAGAAGTGTCTTGAAAAATATCTAGTAAAATATTATTTACTGTCATCATGGCAAAGATAAAATAAATCAGTTATTAGAAATGAGTTAGTAAAACTATTATACTTAGAAATGTGTTGAAAAAAATCTTTTCTCCGTTAAACAGAAATTGGGGGAAAAAGTAAAGTGAAAATTGAAGTGGGACGCTGATAACAGAATGCGGATCCAAATGCAGGGTTAATTAGGAGAATAGTCAGGCAAGCAACGGTCAACACAGGGGCAAACAGATGTATAAAGGCAAATCCAGAGTCATGGTCATAAAACAGGCAGATGGTCAAAAGGCAGGCAGGGGACAGGGTAAAACAAACAAAACAAACCAAGGTTCAAAAACGGAAGGCTAGGTAAGGCAAGGGGAAGGCAAGGAAAATGTGTTGTAATGTTCACAAACAGTATAACAAGACTCAGCCATAATGTTTGTGTGTGCTGTCTGTATAGTTCAATTCAATTAAATTCATCTTTATTTGTATAGCGCTTATACAATGTAGATTGTGTCAAAACAGCTTCACATGGAAGTTTATAGTGAATTGAAACAGTGTCAGTTCAGTTTTCAGAGATAACTGGCTCAGGTCAGTGTGGGTTAATAATCACATACAGTATAGTCTTTATAGTCCTTAATCAGTCCATGAGCAGCTTCAGCTGTGAGTGTTTGCAATCAGACAGGATTAGGAACCGGTTTGTTTGTGTGTGCGCAGTGCATAGTCCATATAATGTCAGATTTGTAGTTCTATGTGATTTGTGTGTTTACCAGCGATCTGCAGCCGCTCGATTGCTGGGGATCGTAACATATATAGTTGTAATATATATAAAGCTGTAATATATAATTCTAAAGTTGTAGAGATTACAGTAGTAAGTGTAACAATGTTATTTTTTTATTTATTTTATTTGTAATATTTATTTACAGCACATTTAAACAGTGGTGAAGCAATTTTCAGCAGAAGTAATAATATAACTAATAAAATAGTAATATTATTGCAAAATGTTATATTTAACAAGTATTTGACAATCTTATATAAAACTTAAAAAACTTTTCAACTTTTCTTGTAAAGCAGACCCTAATGATCTTTGTTTTATCTGGGTTTTTTTAAATAATATTTGAAATAACAAATAAATAAATAAAAAATGGTCTCAGAGCATACTTTCATCTCGGTATTAGTCCAAGATAAATAAATCTCCTTTTCCGCTCCACAGAGTGGAAACAGAATGTTTGTTTGGCATTTCCAGAGCTGACAGAAGTTCCTGGCATTTTCCTGAAGTTCTTAGTTCTGTTCAGCAGTCGGATTCATGCAGCGGGATCGGGCTTACTGCCCAAGAATAAGCAGCATAAGCTTCCAGACATTTGTGGAGTGAACAATGGTCATCTGAGCATGTGTACAATTCAGAGTCTGTTCAATATGTATGTGTGTGCCCAGCAAAGCCTTCGTTCCACTGAATACTTGTGATGCATTAGATTCAGTAGAGAGAACATCTACGCCTCAACTCATGTAGAGCCAAATATCAGAGGCGCTATGGTTAGAATTCTGAAGAGTGTTTGTGTGTAGGAGTGAGTGTCTTTGATTCTTTCGATGTGTGTGCATGTGGCATGTGGTATTTGTTTCAGAGGTGGTTTTGAGCAGTGCCTCTGCAAACAAACAAAACAATAATTATAATAAATAAAATATATTAAAAAAGAAAGAGTGCATGTAATATGTGAAATCCAAGCAAGATATTAAATTCTATGTAAAAAAAATGAAATACTGTAGTAATTAAAAGTAAATACTATTGTGCTTTTAAACTATACTATAGTAAAGTGTTTGAAATAATCAGTTGTATTAATTCTGTACTTGCTGTGGTAATATAAAAACTATAGTAACAATAGAACGTCTGGTTACGTCCGTAACCCTCGTTCCCCGAATAAGGGAACGGAGACGTGTGTCTGTAAACAGACTTTTGGGAGTACTTCAGACGACCAATCGCTTCTGATGATAAGAAAACGGGCCAATGAAATGCCAATTGAATTGGCGGAGCTGAGCTCCACAGCTGTGGCTGATGAGCTCATCAGGGCTATATAAGCCAGCTGCTGGAGTCAGATCCTCAGAATTGCCCGCTGAAGAGCCGATCACTCAGCTCCCAGCTGGAGACTTAGGTGCTGTGGCAGTGGAGACACACGTCTCCGTTCCCTTATTTGGGGAACGAGGGTTACGGACGTAACCAGACGTTCCCCTTCATAGGGAACTCCAATGTGTGTCTGTAAACAGACTTTTGGGAGATGTTCTGGAAAGCGCCACAGCAGCTAAGCCCGTCACGCTCCTGATGTGCAGTTTGCCAAGCAATGCGTAAGCGCACTGACATCACCAAAAGCGCAACCTTCCAACGTCCCCTAGGCCCAAAAATTACCATTACATGGGAATAATACAATTTAGATCGGGGGTCGTAATTGAGCTTTTACCTAGCTATTATAGACTAGGGATTTTAGAGATACGACAGTACGTTGGGAAAGCGTGCCAGTCCCCAAAGGGGGAGGACGCTGCGGAGACCACCTGCTACCCGGAGGGGGAGACTTGATGGTAAGAGAGCATATGGACTAGCCCTATTGAGGGGGAGTGCTACATATGATAAGCTGGTTAGTGGTTAGGGAAGACATGGGTCCGCCTGAATAGGGGGAACACACCATGGTGGATAATGCATATGGCATCACCTAGACAGGGGAATGCACATAGCTGGCACCGAACCTCAGTATGCGGGTAGACCAGATGGGCGTACCAGACTACACACTGAGCCAAGCACTCGACTCCTCCGCTGAGTCAGGTGCTGGGGGCCTCGGAGGAACTCTCTAGGGTTCGCCTGAAAAGGGAAACTTACTAGTAGAATAGAAAATGCGCACGCATCTCCGGGTTAGGGAGCCTGGCGCAGCAAGCGTTTATTGACACCGAGCTTAATTTCCTCTCGATTGACTGGGGTAACCAGTAACCAGGAGGAAAGTGACTCCACTCGAGAAATAATCTCGATAATGTGTTAGGTGTCGCCCAGCCAGCAGCTCGACATGATCTGTTAAGAGGCGCTGTTTACTCACGCCGAAAAGGAGGCACCGCTTATTATATTATTATTATTAAGTGTGCTCTCTCTCCCTGGCACATGAAGCGAGGGTGATGGCATAGATTAAAAAATGGACCAACCTCTATTTTAATACAGCACTTCCCTTCTGCTGATCATAACAGAAAAGAGCTGCGTATGCTTACATGTCACGTTAAGCGCAGTGCGCGGACATAGCAATGAAAAGGCTGAGTCTGCCTCCTCCGCAGGCAGCGCTTGCAGGCTCACCACCTAATAAAAAAAAAAAAGGGGGGTGATAGAAGCCTTGGCACAAGGTGAACCGAGGTCTCAGGTATTTAAACGTGAGAGTAGGTCGGCCCAATTACTGGCACAATTCGCTGACCGAAAATGCCACCGGAATCTTAACCCCCCTGATACCAGCGCGATCAGCAGAGCTGCCTAAAGGGACAGAACGTATATATACTGATCGAGTGGCTCAACGGACCTAATCATAACTGCTAGGGCTAGACAGATCCCAAGAGGGTGAGAGAGGGGGCGGGGATGGATTACCATCACGCGCCACGCACCTCTGAGAAACCGGCTGAAGAGGTTATGCTTTCCCAGCGCGCTACCATCCGCATTAAAAACGCGGATGATCACACGCCAAACCTTCAGTGCGGAGGGAGACAGCCAGCGCTCCAGCTATCCTGAAGGAAGAAAACACAACACTAATCTGGCATGTCCGGGGGTTTTCTCAGAGAGAATTCCCACACAACGAATAGACTCCACTGCAGAACATAGGCATACCTAATAAGGCGCTCTAGCCTGTAGTGATGGTGTTAACTATCACACTGATAAGTCACCTAAGTCCACCGCGCTCTGTCTGGAAACCATCCAAAGAGGCTTCAGAGCCCTGCACGGGTGCCAGGGGGTGCCCGTCCCAGAAAAAGGAAGTGCTTTTTCCGGGGAATTCATCAGGGAGGGCCATCACGAGGAGTGTGAGTTCTGAAAACTCGGGTCCGGTTGGGCCAGAGAGGCGCAACGAGCAAGACCCGCTGCTCGTCTTCCCAACTTTGCACAGTGTAGGTAGTGTCTGTGCGAGCAGGCTCACTGGGGAAAGAACGCATATTGCGTAACCCGGGGCCAGCTGAGAGCCAGCGCCTTTGTGCAGAGCAGAAAAGGCAGCCAGCGAAGGGCCGCTCGGGAGAAACAGCAGGATGACCTGGGCTTCTCTGAAGCGTGCCCATAACAGCTGGAACGTGCCGGGGTGGAGTCTCCGTTCTCCTGAAACATAGCAGTCCTGAGAGCTTGTAGCTGGCATGGAGAGCTTGTACAGGATATGAACGGCGCGCAGCTATTTAGCCGCAAGACTCCGGAGGAGCGGATGGCGAGCGAACTGAGTCATGCTGAGGTGGCGAACACCGCCCGAACGGTTGATGTATGCCATCGCAGCCATGCTGGCCGTCCTAACCAACACGCGTTTCCCCTCCCGCTTCGGTAGTGACCGGCGGAGAGTGAAAAACAATGCCAACAGCTCCAGGCAGTTGAAATGCCAATGCAACCTGGGTCCGGTTTACGAACCTGCAGCTGCATGCTCGATACACACAGCCCGCCAGCCCATACTGGAAACATCTGTCAAGATGACAGCATCACTGGATACTTGTTCTAAGGGCACTCAGGCCCGTAGAAGGCAAGATCCATCCAGGGGCTGAAGGTGCGGAGACACAGCGTGGTGACGTAAACCCGGTGCCTCTCCGCGTGCCATGCCCATCTGGGGACCCGATCGCGAAGCCAGCGCTGAATTAGTCTCATATGAACAATTGAGCAGCGTGATAGCGGCTACAAATGTCATATGCCCCAGGAGCCTCTGAATAATTTCAGTGAGACCAATATAACTGCCGAATTAATCAGACAGGACAGCGCTAGCCCAGCGCGCTAAGAGCGCACCGTGATGCAGACAGAGTCCAGCTCCAACCCGAGATGAGAGAAGCTCTGCCCGGGGGAGAGCCCGCTCATACTCGGTTGACCCAAAACCCAAACAGGCTGAGGTGCCGGAGCACCAGGTCCCTGTGCATAATCGATCAGTTCAGAGATCTAAAAATAGTCAATGAATAATCAAAAAATGCAGATGCGCGTGCGCTAAAGACGCACAGGGCATCCTCCACGCATGGAAACAGGGACAGCCCGAATGGGAGGACTGTTGCCACCCTGTTCGCCCCCCCCCGTCGAACACCGGAAAAAAAAAAAATCACAGTATAAGGAGGGAGAGAGTGAGACATGGAGCGAGCGTCCTTCAGGTCTATAGCTGCAACCAATCCCACGGACGGACGCACTGGGGGATGCGTTTCTGCATGAGCATCTTGATAGACATCCTGAACAGATGACAGATCAAAACACGCAGATAGGATTGGTATAACCCACCGCTTTCTGGATACGATGAAGGGGGGCGTAACCCGCTCTTCATCTCGGCTGGAGGACTGGCTTGATTATATCCTTCGCCAGGAGGATAATAATCTTCTCACGCGAGACAGGGAGTGGCATAGCGATGATCGCTTAAATACACACTCGTGCACTCGGGAGGCCAACAGCGAATTGAAATGCATAGCCGAGTCTGACCGTCCCCCTGAGCTACTGCGCGGGCTGAGCAGCGCTAACCAGACTGACAGAGCCCGCTAACTAGCAGCATACCCGGAACGATCGCTGACGTACCCGCGGAGGGACAGCTTCGGGATGGGGAGTGCTCATCCCGGGAAGCAGAGCGTCCCGAGGAAGAGGTGAAAATAAGAGATTGACTCTTACCTTACTCCCAGGATCCCGCGGAGTGGCTGGAGGTGCGAGAAAGGAGCTCATCCTCTGGCGCCCTCAAGCCTGTGGCGAAATGCACCAAAGCTGAGAGCTGGAAGGCAGTGCGTCCCATGCTGGCAGCAATTGGGCTTCCACACCCAGAGGGAGGAAAAGCCGCTCTTTTCGGATCGCTACTCATTATACATTCGCGGGGGAGCCCCGGCCTCCACCGGGAAAAGAACGGTTCTCCTCCTCTCCAAGTGGCCCGCCTCAGGTTCGCTTCGCAGTCCAGTTATTGGACTTAACGGCGACCTGTGACAGGAGCGTCAACTCCCCGCGGGCGGGAAGAGCGCACTCGGCGAGGAGCAGCCAGCGCGGACAGGTCTGATGGGGAGAGCCCACCAAGAGATGACCTGCTCCATCGCGCACGGCTGATCTTTCACCACTGAGGATTCCTGGGTAAAATCCCAGATGGTGTCGCCAAGAAGGCCTGCCTGGGATATGGGCACACTAAGAAAGCGTACTTTGTCAGCGCGGCGCATATCTACAGGGCAAGCCAGGGTGGCATTTCCGGACCACTATGTGGCCATCGTCTTCCCCAGGGCACGGACGGCCGACTTGAATGTCATGAGAGCATAGTCGATCGCCGTGAGATGCTTACGCATAAGCCTGGGGAAGAACCGCCCCTGTGCAGCACAGCCAGGAGGCCGTGGGGCATGGCAGAAGCGGCATGGCCCGCAGCAGTGTGGGCTCTGGCCTTGATAGACACAGATAACCCACCCGCCTTAGACGGGGGTCTCAGCTTACCCCTCCAGATGGCGGCGCCCACCACCTAAGGAAATAGCTTCGTACCCACTGGCCGCCTCGCCATTAAGGGAGGTGAAGGCGGAAACACACGTGAACCGGGCAGAGAAAAACGCCCTCTATGCCAGCGTGTGCTCACTGTGCGCCCCTGGGAAGAAGGGGACGGGAGCTGGAAGATTAATCTTAGAACAGCCCGCACGTCACACCCTCTAGTCGGTCCGGCGGTGAGACTGGGGGACAAGCCATCTCCAGCCGCACTGCCGAAGCAGCCCAGGAAGCGCAGCTGTTACGTCTGATTCGAGAACCGTGACTGCGCATTGCACCCCGTGGGATGGAAGCGAGCCCAGTCTGTCATCCGAGCATAACAGCTCGCCCTCCGATGTCGCGATGGACCTTTGATCTCCGGTGTCATCAGGCGGAGGCGCGGGCATCCCGGGGGATGAACCGTACAACCGCCCGAAGCTTGGATGGGGCACGCTGTGGAGGAGTGGGGGGTCCGCGGGCCCGGAGGCGACGGATAAACCCCCACTGTGATCCTCAGATCTGCCCGCGTGCTAACCGCTTTCACTGGGAGCAACGGGGGTGGCCGAAGCCGCGATCTCAGCAATGCAACAACCACGCCCTCGCAGTGAGAGCATAAGCTGTCCGCGGGCACCGCACCGACATGCTGGACCCCCAGACCTGTCATGCGATACCCGTGCCCATCATCCGGAGATAGGAACCACCGCATCCAGAAAGGCACAGTCAGAACAGCGTCTTGAAAAAGACGTGTTGATTGACTGTGTTGCTCTCTTAGGAAAATCTCTTTTAGATCACCAGCGAAACGCCCGGAGGACGGGAAACCCAGCCCGCCACTCGCACGTCTTGCTTCCGCACTGGTGAAGGTAAGGCTTCCTTCTCTGGAAGTCAGCTCAGCAGAAGTTGTTCAGCTCACGATCGGCTCTGAAGCAACAATTCTGAGGATCTGACTCCAGCAGCTGGCTTATATAGCCCTGATGAGCTCATCAGCCACAGCTGTGGAGCTCAGCTCCGCCAATTCAATTGGCATTTCATTGGCCCGTTTTCTTATCATCAGAAGCGATTGGTCGTCTGAAGTACTCCCAAAAGTCTGTTTACAGACACACGTTGGAGTTCCCTATGAAGGGGAACACTACAGTTTACTACAATATTTTTTCATATGGGATTAAATTTATCGTTTAAATATAACAGTGACATCAGCTATTTTGATTTGATCATGATCAATTTCTGCTAAAGCTGTAAAACACAAGAGGCAGTATGTTTAATCATTCATGCCAAGAATCATTTTTAATAGTTTAATAGTTCCTGCTTGTTATCAAACTATTTGATAACTGTAACAAGAGGCAATTCAATCATAACTTAATGTTAAAACAGATATTATAACATTATTTATCAATATGTGGTAAATAATGCATTCTCAAAAGCTATAGACATAAAAAATGTAAAACAGGAAATACGTTGGGATCATCGGTTTTGTTTACATCCTTCAAAAAGGTCTATACATTTCTGGAGATCATAAAATATATCATAGGAGGTATGTTTTTTTTTTTTTTTTTGAGGTTTTGGTTTTCGCAAATCCACCAGATGCCGCTTTGTACGCTTTTTCAGATCTTAAATTTATCTTGTGAGTGCCATTCGCGCCTGTTGTTCTCATGTAAATTCACCAGAGACCGCTGTCGACTGTCTGACTGACTGACTGACTGACTGACTGACTGACTGACTGACTGACTGACTGACTGACTGACCGACCGATATCCTTACGTAGCTCTGGCTACATAATTTGTGCTCTCCAGAAATGTATATAGGGGTACGTTTTTACATTGAGCCTGTGTTGGTCCTACTAGATTAGGAATAGTCCTAATCATGAATTGGACTACACTGTTTATGTTGTATGTTTGTAATTTTCTACAGGTGAACTGCTTCTTAAGAATCTTCTGTTTGTCAAAAAGACTGTACTTGATTTGCTGAAAAGAACTTAAGTCATGCTTAAGAGTCATGTTTGTGATTCTAAACTGGAATTCTTGTATGCATTTGATTCTGTAAAGAAACACTTGCGCATTAGAATCATTTGTTTATTATTGTTACTTTTGATTTACCAATAAAGAACCAGTTCATAAGAATCAAGTGTTAGTGAAATGGACTATTTTTGTTCTGTTAAAGGTGTTGTGATAATTTTTTTAGATGTTTGTTTCAGTCTTTTTGTTTTATAGATATTTATTAGCTAGTTTGCTCCAAAATTCACATTTAGAATATATAAAACAAATATAAACATGTAAAGCTTGCAGTTTGTCACTTTCATAAATCGGTTAACGATTTTTTCCACATCACCACATATTACGTTTTCTCATCAGATCTTGACCAATTAAATACTCTCTAGCATCGGACATGTCCTGCCCCCTTTAAGACACTTTTCATTTGATGAGCTTGAGCTCAACCACTCTCACTGGCAGAACTGTGATAAAATATAACTAATGGCTGTTTTTTTTAAAACAGGGAGGAGCTACACTATGTTCCACCCTCTCTACATCACAAGATTACATCAAACATCGAGTAAAAAATGCACATTTTGACAGTATGGCAAATCTATATACGTGACATCAAAGAAATTTTAGACACTTAACACTCATAGGATAATATAAAAGTCAAATTTAATTAATTTATTTACCTGCTTGGTCTAAACTACAGTTAGTCTGTGTTTCCTGATGTGCATATAACAGGGTGAAGGGATGGTGGATATATACAGGGTAATAGCTGTTAAAAGTATTTTTCTATCTAATTATGTTTCAAAGCACTTCATGCGACTTTTAAATACAATTTAATAACTAAAAAGAACCACTTCATAGGAATTATTTGTTTGTAAATTGGACAACAAAATACACTGGTCACATTGTAACCTAATGATTAGTTTTTTAAAGCTAAAAATATTACTTTTTACACAAGTAACTGTACAATAAAATAATAATTTTGTGAGTTTAATAATTGGTAATTAATACAATTTAAGATTGTATTAATCAGCATACATTATTTAAACCAAAATATTATAAATTTTTTTTTTTTTTCATAATCCACCTCACAACCATACCAATTGTTTTTTCTAATGTCTTGCAGTCTACTTTCCTGAATAAAGTACATTTTAAATAAAGTGACCACCGACTTTATTTGAAATGCACTTTATTCAGGAAAGCGGACTGGAATGCATTAGAAAAAAAAGTGTGTCCCGCAAGTTATTTTTTCATGGTGGCATTGGCTTGACTCTTCCTGTAATGAAGCTCATTATGTTCAATTACCTCAGAGATGCTGCTGTCCAGAGGGAGCTGCACTCAGACCTCTGGGGAAACGTGTCTGAAAACACGCAGTCAACACACAACATCAGTTAGGCTGTTTCATTACAGCTATGCGAGGCCTCGCTGAGGTGTGTAGGTGGCTTTGTGGGATGTTTGTTTGGATACCCGGAGTGTGTCTGCATGGTTCCACTTTACACTTTCTTTAAAGTTCCTTTAACATCGTAATTGGAGTGCATGGCTTGATCTGGCTGAGAGCTTTAACCTGCTGTGATCGCAAAATGAATTTCATCTCTTAAAGCTTCTATTTAGACTGTATATTTAGACTGTATTTCTGCAAGTGGAAATAAACAACATCACAAACTTTAACATAGTATCAGTTACTTGACAAAACATAAAGCATATAAAAATAAATGAAATAAAAAAAGTTTCCAACTGCTGTTGAACATTTTATTAAACATAAAATTTTAATAACAAATTTCTTATGTCTTTGCCATGATGACAGTACATACTATTTTACTAGATATTTTGGATGACACTAGTACTTAGTTTAAAGTGCAATTTAAAGGTGCAGTATGTAAGTTTGACACTCAGTGGTTCAACTAGGTTTTGCATTCCTAGTTTAAAACAAACACAAGCACAGGTTGCCAGGTTCGAGCCTAAAAGCTGTAAGTCGTGTTCTAAATATATACCACAGCACGCGATAGAAGGTATATATTCCATTTTAAATGGGTTTTTTGTCATAACCAACTACTTGAATTGATATATTAGAAGCGGCTTCTATTTCTTGCAGCTGAACAACAGAAAACAATGATCACCTCAGATACACCCAATGTACTTTATTCAGTGTTAAATGCTAACAAGTTGAATTTGAATGTCCTATCACATGACATTTATTGCCATAACATTACTAGTAATTTTTTTATGCTTTAGGAGAGTTAAAAACGTACATACAGCACCTTTAAAGTCTTGACTAAAGGTTAATTACTGTAGGTTAACTAGGCATGATAAGGTATGTCATTGGCCAATGCTGGTTTGTTCTGTAGCTAATCGAAAATAAATTGTGCTCAACTGATAACATTGACCTTAAATATATTTATTTCTTAAATAAAAACTGCTTTGATTCCAGCTGAACTAAAAGAAATACAACTTTCTCCAGATGAAAAAAAAACATGTAGGAAAAAAAACATTTAAGAATTTAAATCTTACAAGATTTGTCTAATAATGTGCCTTAAAATGCTGTATGTACTGTATTGTAAAAAAATAAATAAATAAATAAAAACAGTTTTAATACTGTTAAAATAGTTGGGTTAAAATGCCCCAACATATAACCCAATTATAGATTATTATACTGTGCTCAGCATATATAAGCACACCCCTCACAAATCTATCTTTTAATTCATATTTTAATAGGAAGCTATACATCTGTAGCTTACCTAACAAAATAACTTACAATAACGGTCCAAAAACTAGTGAACCCAAATTTATGTTTTTTTTTTTCATACATTATATGAAAAATATTAAATACAAATTTATAAAAGAGGAAAAATCAAGAGAAGCAAAAAATGGAAAAATTGTTGAAATTTTGCTGGTTATAATTATTTTTATTATTTATTTTTTTTGCAATATTTTGCCTGAATTTATTAGTTTTATCTTTTAATTTCTAAATATGTTTGGGGACTAAAATATTATTTTAAAAAATGAATCTGTTTAATAAATCTGTTTTGTTTAAATGCACCAAAATACATTGCCTTTATTTACTGAGAAATGGATAAAAATGTGAGCTGAGCACTGTAGTACCTTTTCAATATCATTTATTCCAATGCATTGGGTTATTTTGATTAACTGTTAATTTATCCAGTCTGATATAAATATTATTACTAGTACTGGATTTATAAGTATGGCTTTGTACATAAATAACAAATAGTTTACAAAAATATAAAAAATGCTTTATTTACATTACATTTTAAGTTCTAGACACATTTATTAACATAAAAGAAGAATCACAAAGAATGAAGAAACAGGACATAATACAAACAGGTATAAACTGTGCATGAAAATCATGTGGTAATTTAGCAGAATATGGAGTTCTGTGTCCTGTAGAGACTGTCCAGCAGCTGCAGCAGGCTTCAGTCAGTGTCCACAATCTAAAATACATTTTAACCACATTTAAACGCTTCTAAAAGATGGTCTTGCGTTGGTGCTCTTCCTCCAATGATTATGAGGATTTTGTAACATTTTTTTATATATTGAAAACTAAGATATTGAGATATGAAATATATTGCGATATTAAACACATTTTTTAATAGTAGCATGTGTTTGTTCAGAAAAGAGAACCTTGACAACAGTTGAACTGCTTTAAAATACGTGTGGCTTGTAGATTGCAGTTTTACATTATCTGCATTCAATTGAAAGTTTTCTGATGGTATGACAAGGCTAACGGCTAAGCCATTGATCAACTTTTTTATTTATTAAAAGAGCTTTGAAAGGTCACACTGATGATCGACCACAAGGATGTGTTCTTTCTATTCTCCTGAGAAAAAAACATCCATAAAGCCATCCGTGAATATTTCGGCGGGTTGTTACAGAGGGTCAATGAGCCTCAAAATGTCTGAGTGAGTTTTATGGAAAGCAGAAGGTTAGAACTAGTGACCTTGTCTGCTTTGATTAAACTGTGCCGCCACATGGCGAATATCTTATGATCCACCAGACTTTTTTTTCATATTGTGGTAGTTATCATTAAACAATGCGTGTAAAAGATGCCCAGGAAATTGTGGCCCGTTTCTGACGTTAGCCTTTGACCTTCGCATTAACACTTTGACCTTTTCATTATGTCTGCCTGATGACGGACACTAAAAGATCTAATGACTAAAACCGCATCCTTAAACCTCCTTTGCACAGAGGTCACAGTCATAATAAGTTTGAACTTTACTTTTATTCCTACTCGACTTGCTAAAGAACCTGTAAATGTCATAAACAGTGAGTTTGTAAAAGGATCCAGCATGTATTTTTTCAGATCGATCCTCATTCTGAACGCCATTGACTGAAGTGATGTTAGACTTAAATCTTGACTGATCCATATTCCATTTGCTCTCTTGATTGAAAGGCGTCACAAAATAATTTTCCACATAGCCAAGAAATTGATCTTTACCCTCTGAACATAATTATGGAATGACATGTGGTTTGTGTATTATCTTTTAGGTTAAAATGGTTTTTTTTTTCAATAATTTCTTGTCTTGTGTATCTAGAATGACTTTGAAATATTTGAAAATTCTGCAAAATACACCTATGAGGAGTGTGTAATATACATAGTTACTGATAGACTAATATCATATTTGGTGTTTAAACAATATGCCAGCTGACATTTTCATAAGATGTGATATAGTGAAGTAATATCACACAAGCAAGTGGGTTGTTTTCTCAAATAGCAGTGTGATCTTGATTGCTATATTAGCAAGAAGTACATTTTGAGGAAGTTATATTGTCTCGCAACACTATCTCGCCAACATAAAAAGCCAGAGCACAACATTTGTACATTTCAGAGCAACACTGCAGTTCTTTATTCAAGAATAAGTCAGTTTTGTAATTAATTACTTGATTAGAGATGCACTGATTGCAATTATCTGATTTCCAATATTTTGGTAAGCATGACCTGCCTACAGATTTTTAGCTGATTCAGATTTTTTTTTTAATTATCAGCATATACTGTATGAACTAGGGCTGGGCGATGTCGTCCAACTTGGCATTTTGCGATAGATGATCAATGCAGATCGCTGGAGAACTGCAAATCTGCCAGCAAAAGAACTACAAGATCATGCACCATTCACACACCTGGCCTAGATCCTGTCTGATTGCAAACACTCATACAGCTAAAACTGCTCATGGACAGATTACTGCACTATTTATACAGCACACAAACACACAGAAGTTACTGAGTCTTGTTTACTGTAATTGTGACATTGTAATGCGATTCCTTTGTCTTGCTTTGCCGTGTGTTGACCCTTGCCTTGTTTGTCTGTTGATTCCTGTCTGCTTTTTTTGACCACAAATTCTCACCTGTCAATTACTTTTTCCGTGGGACTCTGGCATGAATAGGCAGAGTTATCTGAGTCATAATAATGGCGTCAACAAACTTGGTTGGTAAAAAAGGGGCACAATTAACAGGAACCAATAGTATCTGAGGTTTTTGCTAAAATGACTAAGTACAAGTGTAAAAGCAAAAGATTAAAGCAGTGTACTGATGCTGTGACATGTTACCTAAAAGATTCAAAAGACCAAAGAGTCGTTAGATAGAGACAAGATTAATTAAATTTCACATTTAACAACTATAGTGAGACACGATCCAGCGGTACATCCTTGATAAACTGTCCGACGTGCACTGCTCTCTGGGGTTTTTTGTGCTCAAAGCACCTGATGACTGCTGGAGCTCAGACATGTATGTACGCTGCAGTGCATGTGGTATAGTAGTATAGTGTGGAAGGAGGGCTTTTCAGAAATGCTAGATGAAACGCCAATGTGGACGTGGATTGTTTTCGTTTTAAATGCCATTTAAAAGTACATTTTATTCCTGCCAAGATGTACTATTATAAACAGGGCCGTGTGTATTTTTCGCGAGCGGGTTGCTGCTGCGTAGGGGGCGTGGTGGAGGATCGCGATACCGCCTCAGCATGGTGATGTCTATCGGCCATCGCCGATGGACAATGGCTTCGTCTATTGACCTAACCCTAATATGAACAAAAATATACGGTAACACTTTCTATGAAGCTCACACTTATAATGAATTACAACTCTGTTTATTATTATTTATAATCAATCATAACAATTCTATACATGTATCTATTAAGACCCAACAAACCTTATATTGTATTAAAATGACAGTTATACTGTAGCTATATTTATAACAGTGATATTAAACGATACTAGAGATGCATTTTAAACCTTTTATACATGCATAGTGAGCCCATGAGCATAATGACCTAACTTTCGTTATATGGAAAATTTGCATCCAGTTTTCACTTTATAAAGCCATCAATTATGCATTTATAAAGGTTAGTAAGTGTATAATGACTCACAATAAGTACTTATAAGGCAAAGGGCTCTTATCAACAATATTAAACCATTCATTTTTTTTGACAGAACTAAACCGGTCAGTTTGTGCATCTCTATATTTGAGTAAATGATTCAGTACTCCATTCATTAAGATACTAGATGCACAAAAAATCCTATACTCCCCAACTACAGTATATAGTCCAAATAATATTGACAAAAGTAATTTTAAAGCAGCCAGAATGAGATAAGATAATAAATAAGCTTAATATTTAATAAGGTAAATAAATAGTAATGATACTGCAACCTGATCATATTTATACTTCACCTTTTCATTATATATCTAACATACTTTATCACTGGTTTTAAAGTAATCGAAATACCTATTAAAGTATGTAAGTATGTAAGTATGTAAAGTATGTGATTTCAGACGCAGTCAGTCATTTGATTATTTTTTAAGTGAATCAGTCATTTTAAATTAATCGTTTTAATGTATGATTAGATGAATCACCCACTATAACAGGGGCTTGTCACCACCTACTGGTTGGTTTTAGTGTTGTAGCCATTTTGTATCCACTAGTACGTTTTCAATAAATAAAGTTTACTCTATAACTAATTTCGAGAGAATCACATGCTTATGATTGTCCACGGCTGGTCCCACACTAGCTAACATATGATTCACCAATCAGACGATTTCAAACTCACTATCAATAACCAGAGATTCTTACCTCAGTATCTTCATCTTGAAGAAACCTCCCTCCCATTCCTACTCCCTCTTCTTTCTAGATTGGTTGACATGGCGACTCAGTGATTAGCACTGTTGCCTCACAGCAAGAATGTCATGGGTTAAAGTCTTTACTGAACCAGTCAAGATTTCTTTGAGTCCGAGTTCGAGTTTGCTTGTTCTCCCACAGTCCAAAAACACGCAACCTAAGCAAATTGAACATTCTAAATTGGCATTATAGTCAAACCCTTAGTAAGCCGTATATCTCTCTTTAGCCATCCCTTTATTTGTCATTAGCCAGAAATAAGTCAGGCGAGTTCATCGAGATCTACCTGAGCTCAAACACCCCCCTCTCACCCTGCACATGGGAGGTAGCTTAGGGCTCAAGGATCTTATAAGCTCAGGGCTCTCTCACAGGACAGCATGCCAAACAAACTTTATTATCAATCATCAGTTACTGTAAGTGTGAACTCTTAAAACCAGCATATTCACTAGAGGGAAAAGTTATACACTGTAGCTCAGTGCCTTTGTGAAGATGTCATAATGAACTAGGTATCGCAGAAATGTCACAGTCACATATTTCCAATGATTTAGATTTGGTCTTGTCTGTTAAGTCAGTTTTCATGCAATTAAACTTTGGGTTTTTGGGAAAAGCAGGAATATTGCCTTGAATCATTATGCTGCATGCTTATTAGGATGTCATAATTAATATCAGTGTTTGAATTGTTTGTTTTCCGGCAGCTCTGAGAGATAATCGGATTGAGCTGGTCCGAGCCACGTCACAGGAGTTGACGATCAGCATCAGCGAGGTCTCGCTGTCAGACGAGGGGCTCTACACCTGCTCCCTCTTCACCATGCCTGTCAAAACAGCCAAGGCTTTCCTCACTGTCCTGGGTAAGACATAATTTCATTTACATCCTAATTCAACCAGCTGGAGCTCTGAGGTAGTTAGTTAGCCTTGACTTGTCACATCACTAAACTGGAAATAAACATTATGTTTGTTTCATATAAACGTTTGTTTCATATTAATCTTAAGTTTGGTGGAGTCTACTTCAGGGTTCCCATAGGTCATGGAATTTTTTGAATATCATGAAATTTTAGAAGGTCTATTCCAAACATTGAAAGTCGTGGAATTTTATTCAAGTCATTGAATATTAGGGATTTTTGGTTGTTGTTTGTTTGTAAAAAAAAAAAATAATAATATTTCTAATATAGTGCACTGTTTTCAGCTTTATTTTATTCCTTTCAAACTCATCAGCTGGCAATTTACATAATTACAGTACAAATTTTAAGAGTTTGGTCTTTAAAAAGAGCCACTTTAAAGACTAGGTGTTAAAAAGTTTACTTGGCTCAACTTATTGTACTTAAAAGAGTCAGCTGAACTCATATTTATTAGTTAACTTTTTCAAACATCTGACCTTT
Organism: Danio tinwini; assembly: GCA_903798205.1. Taxonomy (NCBI): domain Eukaryota; kingdom Metazoa; phylum Chordata; class Actinopteri; order Cypriniformes; family Danionidae; genus Danio; species Danio tinwini. Next base: position 9,999,747 of record CAIGQZ010001492.1, on the reverse strand, counting down.
AAATAGTACAAATATATGCAAATAAAAGTGAATAAATCTTTAATGAAATAAATTCCCTTTAAACTTTTGTTTGTATGTGTTTAATAATTTTATTTATATAATTTATAATATTTACTTATTTACTTAAATTTATATTTGTCTACTTTTGGATGATGTCAGACGATGAATGTCTTTTTGTCAAGTGCTGTCAACTTTGACCCGAGTTAAGACAACTTCATTATTTAAATGAAGTAAACTTAAATTTTGAAGGTGACACAAACACTTACTTTTTTAAATTAAAACAGCTTTTTTTAATAGTGCACACACACACTGCTCATCCAAAAAAATGTATCATACTGCATGGTTTCAATATGCTTCTGCATTGTCACACCCTTTATTCCTGTCCAGAGTAACATAAGTTTGTCTTCAAGATCTTGCATGATTGATGGGAGAGTCAGACCAGTGTGCAAAGTCTTCTTCAGCACATCCCACAAAATTCTCAATAGGGTTAAGTTCGGGGCTCTGGGGTATGCCATTATTGACTGTATAAATTTTTGACGAATACAATTTTTTAAATTCATGTTTAATTCATGTTTATTTCTATAACGCTTTCACAAT
>CAIGQZ010001492.1:9972915-9994150 GCA_903798205.1 Danio tinwini | reverse complement strand
TAAGTAAATAATATTTTACTAGATATTTTTCAAGACACTTCTATACTGCTTTAAGTGACATTTAAAGGCTTAACTAGGTTTATTAGGTTAACTAGGCAAGTTAGGGTAATTAGGCAAATTATTGTATAATGATGGTTTGTTATGTAGACAGTCGAAAAAAAATAGCTTAAAGGGGCTAATATTTTTTACCTTAAAATTGTTCATTAAAAAAATAAAACTGCTTTTATTCTAGCCGAAATAAAACAGATAATACTTTATCAAAAAGAAAAAATATTATCAAACATACTGTGAAATTTTCCTTGTTCTGTTAAACATAATTTGGGAAATATTTAATAAAGAAAAAAAAATCCAAAGGGGGGTTAATAATTCTGACTTAAACTTGATCATTTAAATGCAGTCCACCTCATAAGAATTTTTCAAAAATGTACAAATTCTTACCAGCCCCAAACCTCTGAACAAGAGTTTTTATGAATGTTCATGGACGCATTTATTGGTGGAGAGAGCTATTGGTGTGTGCAACCAGTCTAAACTAGTTTACAATGAGCTACACTGAACCATTAACAAGGCGATAGAAAATGATCAAATTTGTCGTTTCCAGAAAGTAGATAGATAATTAGAATTTTACCTCAGTGGGGGCGTTTCAAATCTAACTTTGGCCTGGATGAGGATTTAATTAAATGGATTCACCCGGTCGCCTTTAACAAAGACATAGATGATCACAGAACAGTGTTGAGAAGTGACACAGAAAGAAGTTTAATTAGTTTCCTCTATCAACTTTTTACTACTTTTGTCAATCAAAAGTCAAACAGACTTTGTATCAAGTCCCAAACATACCAGAGTTAATGTCAGCTGCGACAGCCCACAAACAGTGCTTAATGCCATATTTCTGCATTAATTAGAAGCCCAATTAGCTAGTCTCGTTTTAATTAGTTGGCGCACACCATTAAAATCATTACAGTTGTACACTCTTGTCAACAAGCCTGCATTGCATTAGTGTTTTTTCTCATTGTGACTACATGAATGGATACAATTCATTTCAATGTTGTTGGAAAAACATGCAATATTAATTACACATTATGCTACATATGTTGTTATAGATATTATTTGAAATGGATATTGTGTTTCTGCTATACACTGTAAGGCTTCAGGAGTGACAAATGTGGTTAAATACGAGAGTGAATATCCTAAAGCATTTTGTGTGTATCCATAACATTCTGGCATCTACTAAGCACTATATTTAAGGGCCATGAAACCCCCTGTCTCAGCAAAGCGTTTTCACACCTTTAGTTTGAAAAAAGTCAGGAAAGTGGGTCCAGCTTTGTTTAGGTGGAAGTGTCGAGTGGTGAAAGTGGGAAGGGTTTGCAGGAAAATGAAGTTTCATTACATGCACTAAAGCAAATGTTCACACCGGCAACACAAACACAGACGCAGGGGAGATATACAGTGATTGACAGTGGAGAGCAGCATTTTCAGCGGATCTGAGAGCTCTGTGTAAGTGGAAGATTTTTAGTCCATAATATTGTAGTTATATTACTGTAAACTTTTCATTTTGACTAGGGTATTTCTTAGTGTACCACTGACAATATTAACTAACTTTGCCATCTGAATAAACATAAACAAAGAACATTGATCACACACTTACCAAATTCATTCAGACAGGACAGTCAACACAAACTGGAACTGCATTTTTTTTGTTGTTGTTGTTTTATAAGACGAGTGGCAAATCCAGATTTTACCATTTGCAGATGCTAAAAGCTCTCGGGTAAAAAAATGTTCCTTACAAACATATTTTTGTCGCGTGTTAGCAGACCACTGTAATCCACACAAGTGTGTCCACACAAGAGCTGTGCTCTCTTAGTGGGGAAATGGAAACAAAACCTTCGATATGGCACATTTATAAACACAACAAAAAAGTGAAAGTAGCTGCTCCCATTACGTCAGCACTGGACCTGGTTGAAACCATGGTTGAAACCCATACAGGCAGTCAGGCAGCATAATACCGAGAGTGGACCAAAGCACATCAAATGATCAGTAGTTAAAAGGGAAAAAATAAAAATAAATATATATTTTTATATTAGACAGACATCTGACGCTTGTTTTTGCACCAGCTCCACGTCCACAACTTCATGCATTGGGTTAAATTAGTGATAACAGTCTCCATGTTCAGTCGTTTATTTCCACTGTATCTGTTCAGCTGAGGGAACGGAACCAACCCTGTGACATCAGACACACGGCATTCCAAGATGGCGGCGCCCTAGGTCTAAAGGCTATAGTAAAACATGCCGTTTTCTTCTAGATGGTTACATTAATTGAATTTGTTTAATATATTTTCATCAAAGTGGATGAAATCAATGTACAAAATAATATAAACTTGACTGAGTGCTTCATTTCCCCTTTAAGATCAGTGTTTTTGAGTAAATTACTGAACCCTGTGTGTGTTTTCTCTTCGAATCCCTTGTCCATTACAATGGACATCACATCAGCCCATGTTTTCTGTGGTTCCTGAGCATTTCATGTAATTTAAAGACTGCAGTCCTTGAGAGTGGACAATTGTCATCCAATGAAATGGCGGTAAGGCTCAGCCTGTTGTAATTTGAACACACTGAAAAGCAGCATTCACTCCGGATGTTTGCCAATTTTTATTTTATGTAAAAAAGAGTGATTGCACTTACTAATTAAAGTTTTTAAACTTTTTTTAACATTGTAAGCTTTAGATCGGGATTTTTCAAAGATGTTTGTCCATTAGGATGTACAATGAGTTCAAGATCTGCTACTGAAAGTAAATTTCGTAATTTATAACTTACAGCAGATGGATATATCTCAGGTGTGGACATTGTGTGGAATTATAAAGAAGATGAAGATAAAGTTGGTTATAAACAAGCGGCAATCTATACAACAAAAATCTAATGTTTGTGATTTAGAAAATAATTTCAAGATTATACCAACAATCATGTATGTTTTTTGTATTTTATGTTGGTTTAATGTTCGGGACGTGCAACTGCTCTGACTTAATGTCCATTGAAATTGACCAAAAATATATATACTTATATTTTTTTTAATATATAATAATTTGGTCTCATTTATAGGAGCCTCAAGAACTGTGAAAACATACTTTTACATTTTTCAGGAGCTAGGAACATAATTTAGGTCTGAAGAGGTTAAAACCCTAAAACATTCTCTATTTTTTTAACTAATTACCACTGCCACAATCAATCAAATATATCCACAAACATAGAAATATGAGACACCAAAGTAGCACAATTGAATTTGACTTTACACGTTTTTCTCCAAAACCTTTGTGTATCAGATATCAAGAAATGAATCAATCAGCAGCGACAGCTCGGTATCTGCTATTTTCCTTTATGTCATCTTGGGACAGTATTAACAAACAGCACAGCGTCCAGCAGAGGTTACAGGCCACAATGCTGTGGAATGACTGATGTATTTACTCTGTTGCTTTTTAATGCACAGTACATTGTGGTTTGTTTTTGCTTTGATTTATTTCTCAGGAATGTGATTAAGGCCTCTTACTCAGGGGAGCAATAAGGCCTGTGAACTGAATGCCAAACGTCTGATCTCATCTTCAATCAAAGTGAACCCAATATCTAATTTTCCTGACTAATGTTCCCTATTGATTTTTCTTTGTCTCAGGCCGCTACCTCAGAGAGGAAGCTCCTGACACAGTAATGTATTTGTGGGCCACAGAGTTTCCTGTGTGCTTGAAACGTTTCATAAGATTGAAATACTGATGGCTTTTTTACGTGGAAACAAACGTTTGAGGTGTGTTATAAGCAGGTCCGCATGGAATCTGTGGCCACAGAAACTTTTTTAAGCCCATCATTCAATTTATTTATTTATTTGTTCCATGTTTATATTATTTTCAGTAATATTATTGAATTATATGCAAATATTTAGATGATATTTGTAAATGTATATATTTAATTTGAGTAAATTTTTTTGTTATTAATATTTTATCTGATCAGCTTTCTGCTTCTATATTCTCAAAATCATTCTGCATATATCCACAGATTAGTGTACAAGTTTTTGAGCAGAAATAGTAAAAAAAAAAAAAGTCCCCAAATTCTATTTGGCCTTGGTCATAAGTAAAAAATATATATAATTTAATTTGCTGTATTGGCAACGCAATTGAAAAACTGATTAGTAGTTTAAATGGGATTGTAGGTCAGTAGCATTTAGACAGTAATTCAGTGTTGTTGAAGTATCTAACTGTAATTCTTTCAAGCAATTATTGGTACATTTCTATTTACACGTTAATAAGTAGGATTTCTTTTTACTTACCAAACTTTTATTAAACAGACGAGCTATTAAAACAAATACTTTTTTACGTTTTTTCCTTATAAAAATAAAAAAATAAATAAATGCATTTTTTCCTGCAAATAATATGTCATGGTTTCATAATAACCATATTAGACTGATTGTTAAAGATGTCAGTGACTACATTTACATGGACATCAGTAATTGAATTATTTGCCCTAAACAGAATAAGACAATAATATGATTAAGATGTTTACATGAGTTGCTTTTTGGATGTTCCTTTCATGATCCCATTTTACATGTTATAGCACATAATTCGATTAACGTCATTGCGTCAACATGCTTTTTTCTCCAGAGTTTCATGTAATATCAGGTGTTTTATTTTTTATTTGTCGACTTTAACTGCAGTTTGACACTTTCATTTAGGAACATTTCATGCATGGCCCAGTGACAAACGAGATATTAGATGCGAGTATGAACTGCTGGAAGAGTGTTGTTTTAAAAGAATTTGATACAGCACTTAAAAAATAGGGGTGTCAAAATAATCGTTTCTTCGGTGCACCGCGATGCAGATGGGGACAATTCTATATCGGTTCAGTAATAGATCCTAACCGGTTATTACGCACTGACGTCATTTATCCCCTATGCGCGATGTCGCGGTAGAATACTATGGCGAAGGAGGCGAGGGTGAGTAAATAAAACACTCCCACTACTTAAAAAGCAAACCTTTCACTGACACTGAGGAATGGTAAAGCACGAGCCGCTATTTCACTACTAGGGAGAAATGCTGTAAAACTCCATCTCTGCCTCTCTCTCTCTCTCTCTCTCTCCCACACACACTCACTTTGAGCATTTGACCCATTGGCATGTTCGTGAGGTAAAGTTTTCTCTCCTCTTGGCTGTTAAAGTGATACTTGTGGATCCAGACACAAGCGTGTCTGTGATGTGAGTTTATTGTATTGTATTTACGGATTACCTGATAACCGCGTATTATGCACATATAGACTGACCTGCGGCTGTTTTTTCCACGTCACTCATGGGTGAACAGCGCTTTCGTTTCTAAAGCCAATCACGGCCCTTTCTGTTGAGCAGGTGAAGACAATGACCAATCATAGGGGTGTAAGAACTTGCCAGCGCTCAAAAAGCAAGCGGGATAATATTTACATTAGTTTATTTGTTATGAATGCTCATGCTGTCTTTTGTGCATGTATTGGAGTTTTGTCTAAAACATTCACAAAGAGTGTTTTTTTTTTGAGCAGGTAAAATTAAAGGTACAGTTCATATATATTACTGCTTGTATTAAAGGACAAAATTGTATTACAAGTAATATATAAATATAAACATATTTACAGATTTTGATAAAAAAAAATTATTGTGTTGTAAAGAAAAAAATCTAATTATGTATGGAAAGCATCGTCAATGCACCGTGATGCACCGAGATATCGAATTGAACCGAATCCATGGCATAATAATCGTAACCGAACTGAACCGTGAGACCAGTGTAGGTTCATACACCAGTAAACAATATCTAAGTGGATTTATTAAAGACAAAATATGTCTTTAATATGACAAACTTTATTGTTTTACAATGGAGGACAGCATTTTGTTACGAAACCAAATCCAATAAAGATCTGGAATTTATTGTTACATTTGTTTTCTATTGGCAAAATTTCACGTGCAGAAATCTAAATCATCTCCCATGTTTTATGTATTGATTTTGATTTCTTTTTTTCTTCTTTGAAACTTGCAAAGCAAAAAAAATCTGAGATATGAATAAAATTTTAGAATCTTTTTTTATTCCCCTGACAGTCTATAATGTCACTAAATGTATATGCTCACTGTATGACACTGTACACTATGCTCTGTTGATTGTATTTATTTATTTCATTTTATTTGTTTATTTTTTGCTGTTGTTTGTATATATTTTCATATAAAATGCCAATCAGAAACAAATCAAAAACTCTGTAGGTGTCTGTGGTCCTTCACTGACTCGGTAAGTGCAGAGAATAGTGTCAAACAGTCGTGTGTGTATAGACTATCCTGTCGCAAAATGCAGTGAAAATCCTACATGACAGTAATAGTACTGCACTTAAATAATGTGACTATAATAGGTATACTCCACATGTCTTAATTCAATTTCTGTTTAGTTTGATTATGACCTTAATCGGATTAATCAAAAATTGTTGTTTACATGGTAGACTCTATAATAATAATAATAATAATAATAATAATAATAATAATAATAATAATTCCTTACATTTATATAGCGTTTTTTATTTTTTATTTTTTTGGGACACTCAAAGCACTTTACACATTGAGGGGAATCTTCTCATCCACTTCCAGTGTGCAGCATCCACCTGGATGACAGACGGCAGCAATATTGCATCAGACCACACATCACACACCAGCTGATTGGTGGAGAGGAGACGTAATGAAGTAATGAGAGTAATGAAGCCAATTAAGATATGGGGATGGTTAGGAGGCCATGATGGTCAGAGGCCAGTGGGCAAATTTGGCCAGAATGCCGGGTTTTTGAAGGATTTTTCACAATCGCATAGTGTCAGGACCTCAGTTTAACATAACTATACTGGAGCATTAGGACCCACACAGACCACAGACCCCCTATTAGTCTCACTCACACCACTTCTGGCAGCAACCTAGCTTTCCTATGTGGTCTCCCATCTAGGTACTGACCAGATGCAGCCCTGCTTAGCTTCAGTGGGTGACCATGTGAGAGTTGCAGAGAGCAAGTCAGAGTATTGTCTTAATTGCATTAAAATCTGATTATTGGTGTCCATGTAAATGTAATCAATGAAGACTGTTTAACTGTCAAGCAGTTTTAAAACTGTTGTAATAAATTTTAAATTGTATCTTTTTTAACATTCTCTTTATTACATTATTTACATTGGGGCATATTATAACTTTATATGTATACTTTTTCTACAAGAAGTTGTAACATCATGTTAATACTGTATATGTAAGGGGAAAAATACAGAGGAAATGAGGAAAAATAAATAAATAAATGTGTGTGTGTGGGGGGGGAGGGGGGGGGGTTCGGATTCTAGGTTTTCTTTTGTTAAAGTACAAACAATCCAACAAATGGATTCCATGTTTTATTTTTAAGGGAAAGTCTAATCCTCTCAAGTTGCAGGCAGGACATAATATTTTTTTTTATCAATGTGGAGCAGTGGGAAGAGTCTTTTTGTTCACAGTTAAATCAATCTATGTAAATTGTGTCTTTAAATGAATACTGCACATGCAACCTCGGTAGGCAAGAGAGTTCAAAGCTCTTGAATGTTAGGGTAGATGTAATTAATTGTATTTTAATTTGTTAATTAATCAGCATATGTAATTCATTCGATTTGGAATCTCAGATTGATTGACATTCCAAATTATAAGCTAAATTTAATAATAAATACCCTGCTGCTTTTAAAAACTCTGCAATAATACAATCAAATAACCACTAAATGAAAGAGTCTAAATTTAAATTAATCCCGGTGAACAACAAAAAAAACCTCAGGCTAAAAAAATGTGGTTCACAGAAGATTTTAATAAATAAAATATCTCTAATCGTTTTCCATTAACATTACATTCACCTACCTTTGATATTTTGAACTGCCATAAAGTGCTGAGTTCCACCTTTCTGTCTAAATCACGTTGGCTTCTTTTTCAGGTGTGCCTAAGAAACCAGAGATCAATGGACTTACCAAGCCAGTCCTGGAAGGAGATCACATCACTCTGACCTGTGTGACCTCTGGCAGCAAACCTGCGGCTGATGTCCGATGGTTCAAAAATGAGATGGAGGTCAAAGGTGAGGAAAGCTGGTGAAATATGCTAATATTGAAAGTAAACTTTTAAAAGCTGTTTGGACAGACATCTATGTAGGTATAGTGTGCCCACTGTCATATTGGAGTGATATAAACACAACAAATCTGTTTTTTTTTATTTTCTGATATTAAATAAGTTATTTAAATCCCAGCGATTTTTGGGCCCACCGCATTGTAACATAGAAGTGCAGTTTTCCACACCTGCCAATATTGATTAACAGTCGCATATTACAATGTCTCAGGAATAATTTGCATTATCATGTATACAGGATTTGCAAAGAAACTGGGATTAAAAGATCTGTTCCAACTCTGTGTGATCCAACTGCACTTCAAGAAGCAGTAATTGGTACACTCTGTATTTTCATAACATTTTAAACTATACTTTTGAGCTACGTAATTCATCATTGCTGGACCAACTGCATAGTGTATACAGCTATAAGCGAGTTTGTGGACATTAAATTGGGTTTATTTTGTAGACTAACTTAGCTATACTGGATCTCTATACAGCAGCACCTTTACCTGTTTGGTGGGCAACCTGTCACATTAGCAATGAGCCAAAACAGCACATTGTGGTAAATGTGTGCATGTGTGTTTGTTCTTATGTGTATGAACATTGTTGTAACTGTGTGGCTCATTCATCTTGCAACGGTATTTGTGACTGTGGGGTTTCATCATGTCTAAGTTGCTGTTTGTCATTTTGCTGTGTTTATTTTGACATCCGAACCCTGGTTATCCAGATGGTGGGGAGAACCATCTTGTTTTCATTTAAAGGCACAGGCGCAAAACGGCTACAATTCTCTCTGACACCCAAAACTGACATATTAAGCTTGGTATAATAAATGATCTGATGGGTATTTTGACCTGAAACTTCACAGACACATTCTGGAGACACAAAAGACAAAAACACAAAAACACATCTTCTAAAAAGGTCAGAATTAGAGCCCTTTAAGTCTATAAGATAAAGTACAATGAGAAATGTAAAGCCCTTTGTAAGAAACTTCATGTTAAGTAGAACAAACAGCATACTATATAAACACTGTCTCCTCTCAGTCATATAGAAAAGAGAGACAATCAGTGACAGCATGTGAAGAATTCTCTAGGCAGAAATACTCTCTGCCATGCATATGATGCAGATGAAATTGAGCGCCTTTGTCATGTATTTGGCACACATCTAAAAATACAGCAGTTCTAATTAGCAACGAGGAGGTGTTTGCCATGCTGACTGATTATTGTGTCTCTGGTGGAAAGAACGTTGGGAAAAGGCCTTTACAGTGAGGAAGAAGTGAACCCGAGAGAATAAAGCATTTTTTATGACTTTGTTTTGCTTTTTTAATTTCAATTTGCTGTGCAAATGAAAATAAAGGTATCAAAATCCCATAGACCCAATCGCAAGTGCACTAAAGCATAACTAAAATATTATACAATCATAACTAAATCCAAAGAAAAATCCCATTTGTTGAACATTTAAGTATTTTTTTTATGTTTGTGTTTGTGTGTGTGTGTGTGCGTGCGTGCGTGCGTGCGTGTGTGTGCGCGTAAAATGTCATTTGTACATTTTTGTATAACTCAGTTACACCCAGGGTGCGAATTATACATTGACAATGGGGGTCAACTTTTTTGTAATGTTAGGTAAATTACATCTAATTTATTGATAAAGTTTTCTGTGTGTTGAGGTGTATTTAGTGTTTTCTGACCTACAGTAACCCCTGATTATTTATTTCAGAGGTGTTACGTTAGGTCAAACTATAAAAAACTATGCGTCTAATTTTACTTTAGGCTATATGTTACGTATAACACCTTTTACACCTTAGTGTCTTTTGAATACTTACAATGCCTATTGGTGCTCTGATCTGCCAGTTTCAGACTGTTGAATAATCTTTTTCTTGCGTAGACTGGCTGACACAATTGTGCATCCGCAATGCGTTAAAGCGTTATGGGGTGGTCAAATTAATTTTTGCATTATGTATTATTTCATTTATTAATGTTATTATTGAAGATACAGATCTGAGGAAACTACTTATCACTATTAAAGGACTGACCCTCCATACACCTTGTTTAGATGTCCTTCAGGGGGGATCAAGTGTTAATTAGGGGGGTCAACACTTTAAAAAACTTTAATTCACACTCTGGTCACACTCCAATCTAAAAAAAATTGTACAAATAAGAATGAGCCACAAATACACAAAAAAATTTAAAAAATTTACATTTTCCAATGAAATTGGGTTGAGTATAGTACATTATAGTACATAAATGTCAAAATTTATTAACACAGGCTCATTGGTATACCAGCATTACAATTAAGCTTAACAATGAGGGGTTTACAATCAGATTAGATGGCCTCACCTATCTATACCCATATAATAATTAATAATAATAATTCCTTACATTTATATAGCGCTTTTCTGGACACTCAAAGCACTTTACACATTGGGGGAATCTTCTCATCCACCATCAGTGTGCAGCATCCACCTGGATGATTTGACGGCAGCCAGATTGCGCCAGACCACACACCACACACCACACACCAGCTCATTGTTGAAGAGCAGACAGAGTGATGAAGCCAATTAAGATATGGGTATGGTTAAGAGGCCATGGTGGAATGAGGGCAGTGGGCAAATTTGGCCAGGATGCTGGGGTTAAACCCCTACTCTTTTTAAAAAAACATTTTATTTTTAATGACCACAGAGAGTCAGAACCTTGGTTTAATGTCTTATACAAAAGACAGTGCTCACTGAGCAGTACAGAGTTCCTGTCAATATACTGGAGCATTAGGACCCACAAAGACCACAGGTTGGGTTCCCCCTGCTGGTCTCCATAACACCACTTCTGGCAGCAACATTTTTTTTCCCATGTGGTTGCCCATCCAGGTACTGCCCGGGCACAGCCCTGCTTAGCTTCAGTGGGCAACCATTTGAGAGTTGCAGAGAGCTAGTTGCCGGCATATGGACAACTTTTATAGCATGGTCAGTTTGCTCAGTAGCTCACTTTGTTGTCCTTGAACTACGGTGTTGTACTTGTGATGCTGAGTGCTCGGGTTTGATTCCAGAGCAAAAAGACATATAAAAGCTCAAGACAGATAAAAGCAAACTAAAATCAAGGTAAAACTACATGGCCACAGTGCACTTGTCTCTTATTTCTTTTTGAAAACGCTATTGTTTGGGTTGAGGGGAGGGTTTAGGTCAGTGGTTCACTAGGTAATCTGTACGATAAGCTTATAGACAACACAATGTACTTCAGATGTGCAAAAATGTAGCAAAACCCTCTTGTCAGGTTTTGTGTTTCCCCATGTCATGTGTTCCATGTGCTTTTGTTTGTATCATGTGATTCCTTTGTTCTGTTTTCCTGAAGTGTTGTTGTATGCATTAGTACCACCTGTGTTTCACCCATACTTGTAATTAAGCTTGTCATGTCCTGTGTATTTATACTCCCCTAGTTTTGCTTAGTTTTGTGCAGTCTTGAATTGTTAACATCCTTGTCTGTTACCTGTTGCTGCGGTTTGTTGTAGAGCAGGGGTGCTCAACCCTATTCCTGGAGATCGACCTTCCTGCAGTTTTCAGTTGCAGCCCATATCAAACACACCTGCCTGTAATTATCAAGTGCTCCTCAGGTTCTTATTAATTGATTCAGGTGTGTTTGATCAGGGTTGGAGCCGAATTCTGCAAGAAGATCGATCACCAGGAACAGGGTTGGTCACCCATGTTGTAGAGTCTGTTAAAGAAATAGATGTTTTGATGTCCCTATTTCTCAAATAAATGAAAAACCATATTTGTTCTGCAGTGACACGGTTTGAGAGAATTTTCATTTTTGAGGCGAATCATTCCTTTAATCAATAACCAAAAAAAAGTAATAAGAGGAGTACCTAAAGTCTGTGCTTGAGAAAGTTTAGCTTCTTATCAGTGTCTAGTCAAGGGTTCTTATAATTTTGACTCCGCACAGGGATCCTGATTAGGCTTCTTATCAGATATTATGTCTGCGGTCAGTCCCTCTGGCCATTTGATAAACAGACGGAATTGGTGGGCAGGGGAGGATTTTCAGAGCTTATTTCATTTCATTAAGGGATCAGTGATGTTTCAGATGAGAACGGCAGAAAAGTAAGCTGCTTTGTTTAAGATTCCTTTAAGAAACTGATACCTGATCTCCTCACGCGTGACTCAGGCTCACAGTCACTGATTAATGATACCATCTCTGTATTCATTAACAAATGTGGTGTTTAGTTAGGTGGATGTATTCTTTAATTAAGACCGATTATTTAAAGCAACAAAACAGCACATTTGTAAACAAGAAGAATCTCAGTAGACTTTGAAAAATGTTTATGTTTTAAATACAAAAACAACTTTGCTACTTAATTTCTGCTCATTAGATCCAAATTATGGCATTTTCTTTTAATTAACTGTGAATTTGTGTGATTAATTGAGCAACATATTTTTTTCTTTGTCCATGAGGTCAGATATAAACACAGTATGACCATTATCACTGAAATGTCACTCTCTCTTTGACTAATTGGAGTCAGATCTGAATTTCAAGTAGTAAGTAAATCAGCATACTATCATCTCAAAAACATTGCAAGACATAGATGCTTTGTTTATAGGGAGGACTTATAGAAACATGTTCATGCTTTTATCACCAGCAGGGTGGATTACTGTAATGGACTCCTCACTGGCCTTCCCAAAAAGACAGTCAGACAGTTGTAACTCATCCAGAACGCTGCTGCCAGGATTCTGACTAGAACCAGAAAATCAGAGCACATCACACCTGTCTTCAGGTCTTTACACTGGTTCTCAGTTACATTCAGAATAGGTTTTAAAGTATTATTACTTGTAAATAAATCAGTAAATGGCCTAGGACCTTAATACATTACATATATGCTCACTGAATACAAACCTAACAGATGACTCAGATCTTTAGGATCAAGTAAATTAGAAATTCAAAGAGTTCAGTCAAAGCAGGGTGAATCAGCCTTCAGCTACCACACCCCCACTGCTGGAATCAGCTTTCAGAAATGATCAGATGTGCTCCAACATTAGGTACATTCAAATCAAAACTAAAAAACACATCTGTTTAGCTGTGTCTTTGCTGAATGAGCATTGTGCTACGTCCGACAGATCGCACTATTTTGTCTTTCTTTTCTTTTTCATTCTTTTATAACCTGTTTTTATCTGTTTTAATCATTTTTATTTTCTTGTTTCTTTTATTCTTGTTTTTGTAAAGCACTTTGAATTACCACTGTGTATGAAATGTGCTGTATACATAAACTTGCCTTGCCTTAAGTTATTTATTTGTATTTGCATGTTGGAATGTGGATGCAAATAGCATATATATCTGTAGCAAAGACATATTTTGTGTCAAAAATACAAAACAACATTAACTAAACATGGATGGTTTGAAAAAGAATGTGGTAAATATATTTAGATTATGCAGTGTGTAGCCTATATTGTGATCTCTGAAAGGGGCTTGCTGATGTGTCTCTGAGTCATAAAACATGGAGTTTATGGGCTTTCAGTTGATTGCAAAGTGTCAGTCCTGGATATTTTCATCATGAATGTGTGTTGTGATGGATGGATCCAATAAGACAACAACACATTTCAAGGATGAAAGAGAAAAAAAAATTGTGGACCCCAGAGAGCTGAAGTGCACATATATGATGTTTTGAATATAATTAAAATTAGTTTACAATTAAAAAATATTGACATTATTAGCGTATGTTACGTTTTAAGTTCAAGCAGAAATGTGAAATAGGCTATTACCAGTAGCTATTACCAGTAGCACTAAGAACAAAATTTTTTGGCACAAAATTATATTTATTTAATATTTTCTTATATAGTATAAAATAATATAATATAATATAATATAATATGATTTAATATAATATAATATAGCATAATATAATATAATATAATATAATATAATACAATATAATATAATATAATATAATATAATATAATAATATTAATTATTTATTTTAAAGTTTTCAAGTAATGATGTTTATGTATTCAATATTGCTAGCCATTCTGTTCATTTTTTCTGCTTGTCTGGGTTTCTTTGTCTTGGTTTGATGGCAGAGAGGTTTAAGGAATATTGCTTTTCGACTCACTTTGCTCACTAACTCCAATTGGTCGGCCTGTTGTTTTCCTGTAGTGCTTCTTTTCATCTGCTTTGTGTTTGCGGTTTTCTTGGTGCTGTGTTTGCGAGCAGTAGCAGCTGTTGTCATTGCTGTTTTCAGCACTTCTCCAGCGTTGTGTGAGGCTGAACTGCGATAAATGCATTTACTTCGGAGACCTGGACTGGGAATAGCAGTTGCGTTATTGTGGGATCTCCGGGACTGTGGCATTGCTCAGCCCGGTATTAAATTTGTACCGTTCTCCCGGATTCAAGACATCTCACACTTTCTCCCCCCCCGAGTATGCAGAGCCCAAGATGCTCTGTGTTTGTGTGTGTGTGAAATTGACAACTGTAATGGAATCCAATATCAGCACCTCTCACATGGCTCTCTCTCTCTCTTTTTCTTCCTCTCTCTCTTTCCATCTACAGCTCCTTATTCCCCTCATTGGAGAAAAATTGTGCATCTGTTTATTGCATGTTAAACTAGCCTGCAAATATCACATAGACCTCCTCCTCTGCAGTCCATGCAGCATTTGTGTATAAAGCAGGTTTAAATGTTTCCTGAAAATCCTTCTATTTTGGATTTTTTTAATCTACTTTTTAAATTGCAATTTAAATTGAAGGAAGTCACAGTGGCGCAGTGGGTAGCACAATTACCTACCAGCAAGAAGATCACTGGTTTAAGCCCCGGCTGGGTCAGTTGGTATTTCTGTGTGGAGTTTGCATGTTCTTTTCTTTGTTCATGTGGGTTTCCTCCGGGTGCTCTGGTTTCCCCCACAGTCCAAAGGCATGAGCTATAGGTGAATTGACTAAGCTAAATTGTCCATAGCATATGTGTGTGAATGCAAGAGTGTATGGATGTTTCCCAGTGTTGGGTTGCGGCTGGAGGGGCATTCGCTGCGTAAGTTTGTGGTTTGTTCTGCTATGGCGACCCCTGATTAATAAACAGACTAAGCCAAAAAGAAAATTAATTAATTAATTTAAATTAGTTTGTCATTTTGCCTTTAATAACATACTTGTCAAATTTGCTAAATTTCATTGCAGAGGCAGTCTTTGCTATTCAAATGACCGTTTCAAAAAAGTTGAGAGTGCAT
Organism: Danio tinwini; assembly: GCA_903798205.1. Taxonomy (NCBI): domain Eukaryota; kingdom Metazoa; phylum Chordata; class Actinopteri; order Cypriniformes; family Danionidae; genus Danio; species Danio tinwini. Next base: position 9,978,855 of record CAIGQZ010001492.1, on the reverse strand, counting down.
TATTTAAAAAATATATGCACATTTTCATTGAATCATTCAATTGAGTCAAGTGATTCATTCAAAATGACTAATTTATTCAGGGAACTTACAAAAAAGACTGTCTACATGAGTGCATTCCTACATTTTTTCAGTAGCAAAGCACCATTGTTGCTTGAAAACAATTGATTTAATCAATTGTGGAATAGTTTGGAACTGTTTTCATTGACAAGACTCTGAAAAGTCGGTACAGGTCACCTTTATCAGGCATGCATTTCCATTACCTAAAGGGTACCAATGGTGTGGTGTACGACAGAAAGTTACAGTCGACGTAATTCTTGTGTCTGACTATGCTTGCTTGGTCATCCTCTTTTTTTCTCTCTTGTATGTTTTTTGTATGTTGTTCACTTAAGCATTGTTATTTTTGTCAGTTGAGATGTTTCTTGATTTTAAGTCTGCATTTGCACAAATACTGAGAGATAGTTATTATAAACACTGGCCTGATCCAACCACAGACAATCCTGTCTACTGTCCCGAGCATCTCCCACACTGGCCCGAGGCCATCAGGCCATCCTTAGTGTAAAGACCTGGCATCACAAAATTAAATTCTGTCAAAAAATAAATAAATTTATCGAAAGCAATATTTTATCAAATGTGTTTGCTTGTATTGCACACACAGCTTTCTTACCTCCACAGCTTCCTCTTACATCATGTTGAGCACAATCAATCAATTGTCATTAAAAATGGAATTCTAAAATGCCTCCCGTGTCTTGGCAAAAACATGAATAAAACATGCACCATAATGACATTTTCCACCAACCCTCATCCCAAAACTCTGACAGCACCCTCTTCCTAAAGTCTCTAAAAAGAGTATACTTGGCGTTTACATAAAAATCCTAAGCAGCAGTGTCTTTTTTACAGTAAAATATTAAAAAAATAAATTTATCTAAAAAGCAAAATAGCTTAAGAATATATAATGTTTATTACCCTATGAATATATTATTTATTCTTGTTTTAAGCATAAATCTAACAAAGTCAGATGAGGTTTTATTAAGGCTTATGCTTAAGGAAAGGAATGCCTATGGGGCAAGGAAAAAATAACTCAAGATAAAAGTCGTATCTACTGCAATTTTGCCTCTAAAGTAATCTTATTTTAAGGATGTTTAGACATTGTTACTTGGAAAAACTACTGATTAAATCAATTATTTTTAGCAGAGTACATACAGTAAGATTATATCAGCCGTCTCCTATAGAGCTGTGGGAATATTTCTCTTTTCCTCCTCCAGGATGATAAGGGTGCATATCCATCCCCAGACCTCCATCAGGGAGGAAAACTCCCTCGAGGAGAACTAGGAGAACATGTAACAGATTAGCCGACAGGAAAATCTCCTGAGCAGATGAAACAGAGAGTGATCGTCATCCTTTTTTTCTCCTGGGGTTTCACTTTAAAAACTTGCTTCCTATCCATTTCACTGTTGGAATAAAAAATGGCCAGTATATCATGATTTTATTGTATATATTATATTATATTATATTATATTATATTATATTATATTATATTATATTATATTATATTATATTATATTATATTATATTATATTATATTATATTATATTATATTATAAATGAAAAAAAACTGACAAATTCATAACAATGTACTAACATTATGGTGACCATGCACACCCAGTAAAAACTTTTTTAGCATACTGACTCATCATGGTTTGTCCTGTATTTCACTTTTCCTAAAAAATCTTTGTTATTTTCTGGCAAGTAAGATAAGTGGTAGGCAATTGTGTCAAACTATAAAGAACAATATTAGTTAACCAATAGCAAATGATCGCTGAATCAGCAACTGTGAAAAACACCAGGCATGAAACTTCCTTTGCCAAGTTCAAAGCGTTTTTAAGATTGCGCTTCTGTGGCATCTATTATTGCTAAGCAATAATCAGCTGTGCTCTCAGAGGAACCACTAGCTGTGTTTCCATCCAAAAATGCAAATTAAATTTATGCGCAAAACTGGAATATCCCATAAAAGACGTGTGCATAATGCAGTGTTTGCATCCAAAGAGAACAAAATTGTCACTTCCTGATTAACTAGCACCAAATATCACCAGTAAAAATGGAATTTGCTGCGGTAGGAGAAGCTGTGTGAATCTTTTCTTTATTTAATAAATGACCTCAGAAGACAAATGCTGACACGCAATCAACACGAGGTTTGAAGCTATGAGACGCAGAGAGATGCTCTTGACAGTTCTGGAGGTAATTAATAATATTATAACACTAATATTGAAACAGTTAAGACATTTTAGAATGACCAAAACAACATTTCAAAAAACAAAAACAAAATCACATGAGCTTTTTTAATACACATACTAGAATTTGTTTGGTAAAAGCGTTTCCATCTTAGTTTATGCACATCTTTTCTTATCGAATAAAAAGTTTATCATACTCAGTTATGCGCATATGTTTTTTATGTGCATTCCCTATATTATTTATTTATTTTTGTAAGCGGGAATGAACTGAATGAACTTACCATCAACAAACATTCACCACAGCTGCGCATCTTGATGTTAACGTCATGGTTGTTTATTCCACCAAAACGCCAGTAAAGACTTGGATCATTGCAGTGTGGTGGTGTTTGTTTCTGACTATATATATATAAATCATATTTATATACATAACTAGGCCTGTATATAATTTGTATTAGTGCTGTCAAACGAAATATTGCATTCAAGAAAAGTTTGTACACATGGATGTATTATATAAATGTTTATTCCATTCTGCCTTTTCTTCTGTTTTTCAGCCAGTTTCTTTAACTTTCCCCCGTTTATGAGCAAAAACTTTTAAAAGTCCATTAAAGCTGTTCGGCATTTCTTATTTTGGTCGATTTGAACAATTATAAACAGCATAAAACAGAAAGAATTTGATGTTCTGATAGCAATTCCTATGTAGAAGAATCACTTCCTGCCTTCCATCTGAATTTTGCGCGTCATCAATGATGTCATGTGAAAACAACCTATAGTCTACTGTTGCTGTTAAAATGTGTATAATCCTGCAAAGCTGATTGGTTGAATCTTGTCACCTGACAAGCAGTGCACTTGCTGCATTCTAAAAAGTTCAAATGTTTTCAACTCTCTCTCTGCACCGCTTGTGTGTCACAACGATATTCCTCTCTATTTGTGCATGTCGCATGTCTCGATTTGAAATAACGTACTTGAGCATGCAAAACAGGTGATATGTGAAGAGCTCATAACACATTACATTTAACACAGAAATACCATTAAGTATCCAAAACGCTTTACGTAGCTTTAGAGAGGAGCATTTTGCTGTGTAAATACTGTAAATATAGCATTTTATCAAAACAATACATCAGGGGTGTCCAAACTCAGTCCTGGAGGGCTGGTGTTCTACGTATTTTAGTTCCAACCCCAATGAAATACACCTGAACCAGCTAATCAAGCTCTTTCTAAGTATATGATAACCTTCCAGGCATGTGTGTTGAAGGAAGTTGAAGCTAAGCTATGCAGGTAACCGGCCCTCCCGGACAGAGTTTGGACATGTACGTATGCAAATGAAATACTGAATAAAATGGCAACTGCCTTTGTCCATATTTCACAGTGGTCAATGACGTTACAGCCAGGTTACACACAGAACATCTGCTCAATCCTGGCTGGTGAAAACAAACACCCAGGTGTCTAGATAAAAGCTCACAACTGAGCAGGAGAGAGAGTGAAGTTCTTAGAGCTGCTTATGATAGGCAGGGAGAGCGACGGCAGCCACTGGGTTTGAACACACAGTGCTGCTCGCTGTTTAAGCTTCCTCTTTCATCCTGGCTGCGGGGGCCGGGAATCAGAGTCCAACTTCACAGCGGTGCACAAGCTGGATAATCTGTAACGTGTGAAGAAAGAGAGGTCATTCAGACGGCGAAGTCTGCCTTGTTATGTGTATTTGATCAACACAACACAGTGTACATCAGACACTTCAAGACAGAACGCGGGGTGACTGTGAAGTGATTGTAAACATGTTTCAGACTGGAAGATGGATTAAAACGGGACAGTTCAGCCAAAAATGTCCTCTTTTTCATCATGTACTCTTCACTTGTTCAAAACCTCTCTTCTATTCTAAAGACAATAGTACAGGTGAATTGAGCAAAACTAAATTGGTCGTAACGTATGAGTGTGTGTGTAAATGAGAGTGTATGGGTGTTTCCCAGTACTGGGTTGCAGCTGGAAGGCCATCCGCTGTGTAAAACATATGCTGGATAAGTTGGCGGTTTATTCCAATGTGGCGACCCCTGATGAATAAAGGAGGTAAGCAGTGAATGTGAGAAAAGATTCTGATTGGTTTAATGCACATTATGCTCAAAACACACCCATAACTCATTAAGAGAATAAGCACAACCCTGTTAGACCCTGCGTCAAGGTGCAAAGCAAGTTTTCCATCCTTAAAATAGCAAAAGTAGATTCAGACTTAATGCTTTTGCGCCATGCGCTTTAGACTTTGTGCCTAGATCATTAAAATAGATCCCATTGTGTTTTGGTACAACACATTGAATTATGAATAACTTGTTTTGGACAATGCATCCTATTAAAATCACAATTGGTCAGAGCAGTTGGTACTCACCCGATTTGAATGTTATTACTTGATTGAATAAGCATTATCAGTGATTATCAGCTGATAGATATGGGCCAGTAGGGGCATTGTGTGCCTACTGGTAAGCTCAGAAGGCTGTTATCATCCATCCACAAGGTTAATCAGATATACTAATAGTAATAAAATACAATTATTAGGAAATTTCTATAAATAATATAAATAATTATCATGGTTGATCAGCTATACTAATAGAGAAGACTCCAAATCCAGATCTGTTTTTGCATTACTGTGACTGTTGAGTTTAGGATTGGGGTAGGGGTAGACGTTAATAAAATACAATTATTGGAAAAAAAAGCAGTAGGGGGATCTATGCTGATTAACCATGTGGATGGATGAGAACAGCCTTATGAGCCTACAAGTAACTGGCCTATATCTATTAGCTGATAACCACTGATAATGAATCGGCTGTGGTACTCAAACAAATTCAATCACATGCATGTCTACACTATGAAAGAAATCTGAGTAAATATGTTTTTCTCTGCAAGTGGTAAAAAAGTGGACAAGCTGAACATATGTTAGACATTGGCTGCGTCCGAAAGCTTAGCCTGTTCACTTATTGCATAACTTCTCTGGAGGCAGCATTCTGCATGAAGCTACCTTGTAAAATGAATTTCAGACAGACGACTGAGACAGCAAAATGATTTAATCACATACAACAAAATAGAGAGGTGATAACTAGGGGGATATTTGCTTACTACAATAGCAACTACTATCTAGAAATGCCATAAAAGTGGAAAAGGTTGGTCAAAAACATACATTTACCAACAAATCGTCACATAAGCAGCACTTTGAGGTGACATCTTTATTTTTTTTTTGCTCAGCTGTCAGAAATGGAAAACACAGGATTGTGGGATATCGAAGGCAGTGAAGGATATACATCTATACTGCCTTTGAAATTCAGTCAGAAGAAGAAACCTCCAGAGACACGAAGTGAAGCAGAATTTGGATTCCTTGATGCTTACCTTCCTTGCAATCCTGCCTCCAAAGGCAACATTTTAGAGCTTTCTCCCAAAGCTTTTGTTGGCACCTGTATTTAGCACCATCCACTAATTATTGGGTTTGGCTAAGAGTGGTTTTGGAACCGGGTGTCCACGGGGAAGTATTAAACGTTGATAAATCAATTTTAAGAAAAGTAAGACCCTTAAAAAGAAAGAATTTGTTCAACCACTGTCCATAGTGTTTGACTCCAATAAAGCATAAATATATTTTGTCCGGCCAAGCCTTTCTGTCCAGGTGATGTCACGTAATTAGCAACAAATACAGGAAGGTATATCGAAACCATAGAGTGAAACAGATGGGAAAATGTAAGTT
>CAIGQZ010001492.1:9931887-9962915 GCA_903798205.1 Danio tinwini | reverse complement strand
ATATATATATATATGGCTCCTCAAAGTGCTGCTTATGTGTCGATTTGTTGGTAAATTTATGCTTTTGACCAGCATTTTCCACTTTTATGGCATTTCTAAAAAGAAGTTGCTATGGATCATGATTGTGCTTTATGCACTGATATATAGTTGAAGGTGGAATATCTGAATGTCTTCCTATCTTTCTTTGAGGAACATTGTGGAGGATACAGGTAATTGACTGTCCTGTCTGCAGTCCCAATCTGTTTTCAATAGAGGATGTGTGGCACATTTTGAAGCACAAAATGCGACAACTATACTAAATCCTATAAAAAAAACTATAAAAATCCAGAAGAACACATTAATGTTTGTTGTATTAACTGCAATGAAATACAAGTGAAAGTAAATTTAAAAATCACTAATTTTTATTATTTGCATTTTTTTTATACTGTCCCAACTTTTTCTGATCTAATTATAGAATTGGACAAACTAAACTGGCCCTGGTGTGTGAGTGGCGGATCATTCCACTGTGGTGACCCCTGATAAAACAGGGACTAAGCTAAAGAAAATTCAACTTATATTTGGACATGTTCACAAACTTTTAAGTAGATACTTGACTCCCATTTAATATGTTTTATTTGTATATATCATCACTTTTTTGAACATCGTCTCTAAATACATTAAAATGGCCTGTTAAAATTGTTTGCTTGATTATAATATAAATAAAACCTCCATACGCCTGTAACGAGGAAACCACATCATTAAAAATAATGGAGATGAATTTAAATTAGGTTGAAAATCCCAAACACAGCAAGGGGATTTTGCCTCTTCATTTCAGAAGACCACCACTTGTTCCATTTGTAAAATGCACTGAAGTTGATCTAAAGAAACTTTTAAAGCATGCTGGGAATCTTCACAGGCTCTAACCGTGGGGTGGAACAAACTTCCCACTTCCGCATCTAATTGCTGGGAGTGTTTGCCTGCTATAAAAAAAAAGTTTTCTCGCTCCATTCACAGCCATACAAAGTGTTATTCATCTGAACGCTTTTATGAACAGACTAACAGTCTATTTGTTTGTTTGTTTGTCATATATCCGGAATAAAAAATTTACCCCCAACCTCATGCCTGCATCTCATAAGCATCCCAAGAGTAAGAATACCCATAGAACTGTACCTTCGTCTTTGCATGTGTGTGTGTGTGTGTGTGTGTGTGTGTGTGTGTGTGTGTGTGTGTCTGTGCAGGTTTAAATGATATCTTCTGCATGCTCAGATGCTCCTGGGCGGGTGGCGACACCCCCAGAGGAAGCTGATTGACAGCTTGGCAGTGATAGCAGAAGTAATGCTGGGAGCAGAGAAAGTGAGGGGGAGCAAAGGGAAAGAGAGAAAGAAGGAAATGATTCGTATAGGCAAGAAGTGTCTGGATTCATAGCTTATGGTTGGACCTGCATCTAACGGTTTTGGAAGGAGCGAATTCTTTTGTGATTCTGTCTTTGAATATAAAAACGCAAATCAACAAAACAAATTTGTTTATTTGTTTTTTGTGAACCACAGTCTTAAAAATGCATTTAGTAAATACAATGATGATCGCGCATGCTTTTGTATGTTTTGATCACACACAGACGTCAACCAATGGCAACATACACATATTCCCAGCAGGCACACAACATCATAATATAGCAATATTAGGTTAGATTTAGGTCATGACGTCAAGTGACCAAAGTTCAATGTCTAGCCAATGTCTAAAGACAACTTTATTTTGACTTCCAAAAACCATGTCAAATTACATTGATCTTTGGTTGAATTTAGGTTGTGTTGAAAAGTGACCAAAATCCAACATCTGATAGATGTCATAGTGGTAACATCCACACAATGTCAGGGTGTCACATGATTAGACGTTGATATTTGGTTGATTGTAGGTTGGACGTTGGACATTAAAGTTGGCATGATATTGGGTTCTGACGTCAACTTGATTTTCATTTTCAAACAAAATCCAACGTCCCCATGACGTTGGGGTACAACGTCAATATGATGTCATGTTGACATCCTGTGCCTGCAGGGTATACATAATTCATGATGCTACTTTCTGGTGCAAATGAAAAAATCAAGCTATTCATACATCACTGCATTGTACCAAAAGTAATAAATTATGAGCAACATTGTAGTTGCCATCCACATCCTTTTCAGTTACTTGCTTTCATGTTTGCTCATATGCCATGTAACATTGATCTATTATTTATATAACAGTTACTCATGTTACACTTAGCTTTACCACAAAAAAGTGTGAAATATGCTACTGTAGGATGGTAAGAGATGAATATGAGTAAATTTGAATTGAAACTACAGTGAGAAATGTTAACGCATCTCGGCTGGACACTTGTGATTAAATCACTAAAAACACATCTTAAGTGAAATCAGAGTCTGTGTTGGGTTTTGTCAGATCAGAACATTGTCTCTGTCTGTTGATTCTGTGAATATAAAGAGTGTATTTGATTCCACATTCACTGTGGTGTTTCATTAAATTAGCATATTATGTCATGTATATTTGTTTGAACAACTGGTAGACTGTTGTAAAACGGTAATTTACACTCTTAAAGATGCAATAATATCCTTTTGATGAAAAATTTAGTAGTATTCGTTAAGCTCTGAGATGCAACAAATTAATTGCCCTGGCTTTATATTACAAGTGCTACTAGACAGCGGCGTGTGCAGCATAAGCCCATGAACGCAGAAGCCATTAGCACATCGAAACAAAGAACACAAAACACAATCTGTTGTTCGACTAATGGAGTTTTCAGGCAGGAGTAAAGGAGGAAGCTGTTTTACTCTGATAAATGTCTCATGTGCAACACTATACATCAACACTAATTCTATAGAAGAAAATGTAGGCTAATTTAATTAGCATTCCAAGAGGATTATTGAATGAACCTTTCACAATTACAAAAAAAAGCTCATGTTTGATTCCATGGGAGGATCCAGCTCCGTTAAATGCAGAAAAACAAGCATCGGATCAATATTTTCAACTTTGAGAGTCAGATAAGAGTTCACCAGTTTACCAGTTTTATCCAGTTTTGGATGTGCAAATAGAGGCAGGATTCAAGAGCATTCCAAACACAGCGATGTGCGTCAGTGGGTGGAAATAATGAATGCAACTCAACTCTGGCTTCACACAGCTAAAGTTTTCTATTGAAACAAAGTCTTAAAAAAGGAGTGGTGCATCTTTCTGAACCCCTGCGTTCCACAATACTTCAAGTTCTCACTGTAACTTTGACTGTAATGTATGTGAAGCTCTGAAACACACGACAAACACGTTTCATCTTGTTCTTCTCCGATTCTCTTAGGTGCCAAAGAGGTGAATGCCAGTGGCAAGACGTTCACAGTGAAGAGTTCTCTGCGGCTCCACGTGAACCGGGATGATGATGGTGTGGCCTACACTTGTAGAGTGGACCACATGGCCCTGACTGCAACCCACGAAGAGACCACGCAGGTCTTGGAGGTCCACTGTAAGTGCAGCCAACATCCCATCCCTCTAATCCATATTTCTATCTGCAAACCATGAACTATGTGAAATTGCCACAAGTATATTATAAAGGCATTTCAGATGAAAGATAGACCAGGGATGTCCAGTCATGCTTCTGGTTGGGTCACACCCCAAACCAGCTAATCAAGGCCTTCAGTGTGATAACTGTAAAGATAAAGGTAAAGACATTGTTCAAAAAATTGTTCTCAATGTAAAACAGCAGCAAAGTTAAGATCATGGCTATAATGATTAAGCTGTAGATAAATTATATAGTTGGAATCACGTTCTGAAAGATTTTTTCCAGATTATAACACTAAAAGCCTATAAGAATCCATTGAATAAAGGACTTGTGCATTTTTAAAGCTACATATGACATTGTGGAGAACCTCACTGCTTTATGTTGAGCCTTCTTTTTAGAGATTACTAAAGGTAATGACTATATTGAAAACAATTGGCTATACCATGAGTGGAATGATGAAAATTTACAATGAAATTTACATGCTAGAAAATTTAAGTATAAAAATAAAAGTACCTCAGGTGTCTAGTATAGTTTCTGCATCTTTGCGTTGCCTCCTTTGAAAATGCTGGTAAAATGTTTTTATTATTCCACTAAACTGACTACGATTGCTAAATTTCATTTAATTATATAAATTATACGAGCTGGATTCACTGGTCAGATGTGCTTTGAACGTAGCACACTGATGACATCCAATTGATACAAGTGGGTACTGTAAAAAAAAAATGTATAAACTAAAAATAGGCCATCACAGTGGAGCAGTGGGTAGCATGATCACCTCAAAGCAAAAAGGTCACTGGTTCGAGCCTTGGCTGGATCAGTTTGCATTTCTGTGCGTAGATTGCATGCTGTGCCCATATTTGCGTGGGTTCCCTCCAGGTGCTTCGGTTTCCCCCACAAATCCAAAGACGTGATATAGGTGAATTGGGTAAGCTAATAGTGTATGTGTGTGAATAAGTGTGTATGGATGTTTCCCAATAATGGAAGAGCATCCGCCGTGTAAAAATGTTGGCGGTGCATTTTGCTGTGACGACCCCAGACTAATGAAGGGACAAAGCCAAAAAAAAATGAATGAATGAAAGGGCTTGTGCAATTTTAAAGGTACAACAATTGTGGAGAAGCTCACTGCTTTATGTTGAGCCCTCTTTTTGAAGATTATTTAAAGATAATGACTATCTTAAAAACAATTGGTTATACCACTGGCTGAATGATGAAAAAATTTGCAAAGAAATTGACATGGTCATGCTACAGAATATAAAAATAAAAGTACGTCAGGTATCTAGTATATTGTATAGTTTCTGCATCTTTGCGTTTTGCTGGAAATGCTGGAAATCTATTTATTTTTAATTCTTCTAAACTGACTATGATTGCTAAATTTCATTTCATTATATAAATTACACAAGCTGGATTCACTGGTCGGATGTGCTATGAACATGCTGGTGTGGCCACAAATATAGTTATCGTTATATTTATAGTTATCATGCTAGGGGTAAACGGCCCTTAACTAGGCTAACTAGAAACTTCCAGACTGGTGTGTTAAGTCAAACTGAGGCTAAACTTTCTATAACTGAGTTTGGACATCACAGACATAAAGCCACACAACCCTTTATGTTTGTTTCATTGGCTATTGGTAGGCCCACACGGAATCCACGCGCACAAAATTCCGCAGATTTTCTGCAGATTTTCCGCAGATTTCCGCAGATTTTTAGCCCATCATTAATTCTGTTTATTTACTTAAAGTTAACTATTTACAGTTAATCTAATTGGATTTGCATTTTAAACATTAAATACAAGTTAAAAAGATCTTATTTTTTATTTAACATATTAAGGTTTTAGTTATGATACTCCCAAAATAAGTCCGCAGAAATTTGCAGATTTTTACCAAAATTCTCAGCAGAAATAGCAAAAAACGTCCGCAGATTCCGTCTGGCCCTAGCTATTGGGTTACTTTAACCATAATTTTAAGATTTTAACTTTTAAACCTTGATATATGCTGGTAAAGCAGAGATTATACACACTGATAACAGACAAAAATAATTTACCAGTTAGAATTTCTCTTTGAAGCTTTGACGTTGGATCAATCTACTGAGATGCAGTGGTGCGTTTGAGCTTGAGCGACACATCACATCACTTACCTTTTGATCTCTGTAGAGTGTCATTCCTCTGCTTGGATGCTGCTGTCTGAAACAATATTTCTTTGTTCGTCTCTCTGTCTTTGTCACAGATGCTCCCTATGTAGAGATCAGACAATCCACAAACGTCCCACAGGAGGGGCAGTACCTCAAACTGCAATGCGTACCTAAAGGAAACCCCTCGTAAGCATCCACCATTTATCAGGATCTTGCTGAAGTATAATGCTTTCAAAGGTTTTTGGGAAGATGTGTTATATACAGTATCTGTCTTATACACCAAGAAGAAATCGCCCTGTGGGCAGGCCTATGGCTAGCAGCTTAAAACTACATCCTCACATTAATGTTATGAGTCATAAATGTGAAGCTGTTGAAATAAAACAGCTCTGAACAGCTATAACTATACCTTAAGAGGCTCTTAGCTGCTGTTACAGCAGACGCTAAAAACGTATGCCCAAAGAAAATGGTTTGAAAATCTTTAATACACTTTGATGAACCAGATTGTGTAGAACTGTTTTGAATATAACGCTAAAGTTGGAAACTAGAAAACTCTGAGTGAATTTTGCATTCTCAAAGCCTTTTCTATAACTTTGTGGTGTTGTCTTTCCATTGATTTTAGCATTAAAGGGGTCATATCATATAAGGAATCCAATTTTCCTTGATCTTTTGAGATCAAGGAAAGAAGACCTTTTGAGAAAAGTCCTCATTGTAGTAAGAAAACTTTCAGAAGTCAAAACCTTCAGAACTTTTCTCTGTCAAAGAGAAAGTTTGTTTTAACTTACGCTGCAAAAGCTTACTATGGATTTCCAGAGTAATTTCTGCAAACATATGATAAACCCGTTTCTCATATTAATAGGAAAGAGAGTTAGATAACAGCATCTATGGCTCAGCAGACCCCTAAACAATAAAATTAAACAAAAAAAAGATATGATATGAAGATTTTATGTGAGTGCTTCATTAAACATCATGGAAAAGAAGCTGAATTATGTAGAAGCTAAAAATGAGTGTTTCCCCAGGCCAGACCCTGTGCTGTGGACTAAAGATGGAGGAGAGCTGCCAGACATGGACAGGATGATTGTTGATGGAAGAGATCTCACATTCACGTCACTGAACAAAACAGACAACGGCACCTACCGCTGTGAAGCCACCAATCACCTCGGCACCAGTCATGCTGAATTTAAACTGGTTATTTATGGTGAGTGACAGATGGATTACATTAACATGTCTGTTAAGCAAACCCAGCTCTTGCTGCTGTCTTGGAAAGCATCTGCATCGCTAATCAAACCTACGTTTCCTCCCTGCTAATAACTGTCATTTTATTTTGAAGCCTTTGAAAGCTGCAGTGCCTTAAATGATTGCTGATTTGATAGATCAAAGGAATAAATAAAAATATATATTTATTTTATTGCATTTTTATTAAATTCATGTTTTGATTGTTATTTGGGGTTTATTATGGAAATCAGTGGGACCCAAAACTTTTAAACTTGTCTTGCCATATTTTATTTAGTCTTTATATTACTAACTTACTTACTCCCAGGGCCGTTTTTTATGGAAATTGATATTTAGCCACACCATGTTGGTGTTTCGTAACATCTCATTTTTACGAGGTGGGTCGTCAGCCCAATGCTCAACCCCCAACCTCGAGGACCTGGACATACACACACACATACACTACGGACAATTTAGCTCAGTGGTCCTCAACCTTTTTATCACTATGGATAGGTCAACGCTTGACAATTTTACCGTGGACCGGCAGTAGAAGAGGAGGTTGCTAGGCGAACATCAACCATTTTCTCAGAGGAAGACAAGCTGACAAAACATTGCTGTCACTCTGATACAAGTTTTATTTACAAAAAAAAAGAAAGCACTGCAGTGTTTGGGTGTTGATTGGTCAATTCTTGTCATGTGACTGGTGGTGCGCTCGCCGGTTTCATTCAACTGGATGCATCTGGTCTGGAAGGCATGAGCGCTTGTGTGCAAACCGCACACTTATATTGGAAACAACAAACTTGTACGAACTCTAAAAAAGAAGCAATATGCGAACGGCACTTAAAAGGCCGCTGTCATTTGGGATCTCCATCAGTTGATCTGCTTGCACAGCCATGGTGGATTCACCTGAGTTGTTGACAAATGGGCTGCGATCTATTCCTTGGCAGTTCGCGGGTCCTTCACTGAGCCTTTTCCCCTTAGCAAAGAAACAAAGACGCCTGTTTCCTACTCATTTTGCTGCTTGTGGGTTAAATTTGGCTGCTCAAGTGACCGAGATGATGATTTCAAAATAAAAGACTTTTTAAAATAAAAGATCATTCAGACTCAGATAATAATTAAAGCAGAAATAATTAATGATTTCTTGTGCGACCCTGTACCAATTGATCCATGGACCGGGTGCATGGCCCAGTGGTTGAGGACCACTGATTTAGCTTACCCAATACATCTTCACACAGAAATGCCAACTGATCCAGGCGGGGCTCGAACCAGCGACCTTCTTGCTGTGAGGTGACCCACTGAGCCACCATAAAAAATGATCAAATTAAATTTAGAAAAGCAATATTACATATTTTAAAACCATATTCTATTCAAGGGAATTGTTTACGTAACTTTTTCAAATAATGCATGGTAAACTGTTCCACTGTCTTGATAAATGGGTAACTCAAAGTGGTGTAAACCATAAGTATCAAACTCGATTCTTGGAGGGCCACAGCTCTGCACAGTTTTGCTCCAACCCTTATCAAACAGCTGATCCAACTAATCGATGTGATCAAGACTACTAGAGACTATTAAGTAGGTGTGATTTGGAGATGGTTGGAGCTAAACTATGCAGAGCTGCATAGTACAAATTACAAATTACAAATACTCAAATAACTGTAATTGAGTCGTTTTTCTCAGGAACTGTACTTTACTAAGTAGTTTTTAAAATGTGTACTTTTACTTTTTTTTGAGTACATTTTTAGTGCAGTATCAGTACTTTTACTCCACTATTTTCCTTCAACCTGTAGGCACTACTTTATTATTTTTCTTGTCTATGGGGATTGGCTAGTAGAGAAGAAGTAAAAGTAAAGTACTAAAAATAGAATCCGTGATTGCCATCTAATCAAATCGCGCATAGAACATTGCATTATACAGAACAATCTCCAGACACAAAATCGCTACACGCAATAGCCGAGAGACTACCTGCATCACAATTGGCACATCATACACTATGTACTTATGCACTTACACACTCAACAATATAGTATATTTATGTAGTGTCATCCCAAATGGAACACTAATGTTTTTTTTTACTAAGCAGAAATTCAAACCGTTTCCCTGATGATGTTTGCCAAATTAGTGAAATAATTGACCAAAGTACCAAATAATACCTGCCATGAGTATAACCGCATTCACCATCGGAGGCGCTATAATCACCCTCATAGAAGAATTTTGCTTTCTCAATCTAAAATAAATAAAGGACTACAACATGAGCGCCAGAAAGCTCCGCCCCTTCCGTTACGTGAGCAAAGCTGCGACCATTGAGTGCATGAAGTGTCCAACAGTCCACACTTCATATTACCGGTTGAATAAGTGCATCATTCGGGTAATTAAAGTGCACTTATTCTTTTTAAAATTTTCATTTCTATTTATACTACAAAAGGGTGTAGAATAGTGCATAAGTATGCGATTTAACACACCTAATGTCTAGACTCCATGTCACTGATGAGAAGATGGCGGATGTCTACTGTATGATGACTGAAATCACCAAATGACATTAAACAATCACTAAATGCACTACAGAATGTTACGTTTTCACACACACATGCACAAATTGACACATTACCCTTTTATGGTATAATATACCATAATATACCATTATACTTTTACTCTACTTGCACTACATTTTTGGGTAATTAATGGTACTTGAATAAGATTTTTCAGTATTATTTCCACCACTGGTAACTCATAGTCGTTGAAAGAATCGTATAAAGATAAATTTAAAATGGCATCAAATGTATCTTCACATTATTCTGGTATTTAATATACCAGAAAAGATTGTATTAAAACTGCTGTTACACAGAATGACATTTTAGCGAGTGTTTTCTGTAAAACATTCTATAAATTATTTATTTTATTAATATTATAAGTTATTTGTAAGTTTTTGCTTCAAAACAGCACATTTGACCATCTGCAGGTATGGATGTACAGATTAATTTCACATTTCCTTTAATGTCAATAAGAGAACTTCAAATTTTGGTTTCCATTGGCTTTATGAAGGGGAAATCATGCATGCAGCATACAATATGATTTGAAGAGAAGGACAATGTTTCCTTTAGAGTGAAATATTGCTTTAAAAATGTTCAGATAATGATCTCTGCATCACAAATATTGCTCAAAATGTGTTCAACAGTTGCAAGCCACTTTTATCTGAGCTCTTAAGAGAATGAGTTTCTCCTACTTAGCATAACAGCAAAGCATGATGGGACGGCTCTCGATACACCCTGAGGTTCAGAGGCTACGCTGCGTCCACATCTGCCATCTCTTTCATCAGAGGCAGCTGTGCGGATACGCTCACAGGCTAAGAACGGATATGACTGTGGGCATCAAGCGGAAGAGTCTCTCCAGCCCCCCTGCTCGCGCCTTTGCCTTCTTGACACTAAACCCCTCCAGGCTGGAAGACTCTTCCTCAACCTCTCATTTCCAGAAGTTTCTTTTCTCTCACTTTCTTCCTTCTATCTGGGCTTTTGTATCCACCCACGGGGCGTCTTAAGAAGATTTAATTAGCCGTTATGGTGCAGTGTAGGGGTCCAGTCGGTGCCTCATTGAAATGTCAGGACACTATAACAACAAGGAGAACCAAAGCTCTTAATGATGTTGATACTATAAAACTGACACCTTCTCTGTAGGAATAAAAAGCTAATTGGGTGTCACAAATATAAAGTACCATGTCTGAATTCATTACTGTCTTTTTAAATGGCAAAACATGATGCCGTCCTTCCATCAGTGATTAGCACAGAACCCAGAGCAATATAATGGTCACTGTCCTTCATCAGATCACCTGTCTTGTATTATGCCAATTGGAAATGCAATATTACCTGTTCAATATGTAGCCGATCGCTTGATATTCCAGGCTGAGGGCTGCCATGTCAGCGGGCTACTTGAGAGAGAGGTACAGTCAATATTATTATTCAAATCTCACCTTAATTAAAATTGGGCCATGACATTTAAATAAGATATTAGAGCAGGCCAATAGTATCTAGACTGTTTGAACAGGTTTGAACACTTTAATAAATCTCTATATCCCCCCAGCAAAAGAAATTTGAAAAAGCCTAAATCTCATGAACTTCTAGTTTCATTAGCTGTTCTTTTTAAATGAGAAACAGTTTCGGTTATAAAGTTGAATTCAGTGCTTAATATGTAAATGACTATTCCTGGAACAAAAGCAGGAAATAAAAGTTACCGTGACCGGCATCCACCTCACATTTTCAGTTTTCCCGGAACATGACGTCATTAAACAGTGATGGCGCAAAAAAAGCATAAAATTTCTGAATTGTCTTTAATTATTTTGTGTCATATATGGGTCAATCGTGGATAAAAACAAACATCTACAAAACAAAACTCTTATAAAACATCATTATCCAGTTTTCATTTAGTTTACTTCCAAGAGAAAAATAATGAAATGACTCACTCTGTCTAATCTTCAATAAGAGCTCACGATGACCTCTTCCATCATGACTTGAGATTGCTTGCTTCTGTCTCCCGCTGTCCTGATCCAGGAGCACAGTTCCATCTTTTCGAGATCTCTTTTGATAAGGCTTATTATCCGATTTACTCATGGCTTTAAATAATGAAAGAATGCTTGACTGCCTCTTTGCCATTTTGGAAATAAAAGTATTATTTAGGCAGGCCACTATGCCATTATTTATTTTTGCTGCTCACTGCACGCAAAACTATCACTAACCAATGAGAGTGATTGTAAATGTAAGAAAGCCGATTGGCTAAAATTATTGTTAAGGGCCAAAAGTTAAACGTGCCTTCTGATTTAACTTGCGTATGGTGAATACCGTCATGTGTGCACGCATAGACAATCCACACAGCCTTCATTTCCACTCATTCACATTCTCTTAGTGATGTGACGTTGTGCACCGAGGCTTTGAAGCATGTATCAAAAAAATGATACATCTCGCAGTGAAGCAGTGTACCAGAGCTTGATTCGTTTAGCCGTAATCACATGATCAGTGACGTCTTGATCCGAATTTTCGTCTGTACACACACGTCACTGCTTCGAATTTAAACACCGCCGTGGGTTAGTAAAGTGTATAGCGAGACATAAGATGTCAATTACATACATTTCTACTGTAGCCAGTAACCAGTAATTCAACTAAAATGCAATAGTAATTTATAGTAAAAAGCTTTTGAACCATACTAAAGTGTATTAGTTTATTATTTACAACTATTTTTAAAGAATGCCATTGAATTTTGTAGTATACTGTGTAACGGAGTCCAGCTGATGAATGCAGTGCAAAAGCTTCACTCTCATAGCCTCCTCCTTAGAGCTTTCACCTCCAATGCAGGAATCGCTGGTTTGAATTGGTTTGTAAAATAGATAAATGGTAATACTCATGAATACCTTTGATTTTACTACACTCATCGGTGGTGTAATGTAACATACATGTAAAAAAAACTACAGTAATTGGGTAATTTGTTTATATTGCTATTGTTGTACTGGTACATAAATGAGTTGTTCAGTTGTGAACATTTGACAGTTTTGCCACACAGTGCTTTCCTACACTTTAACCAGCAGAGGTCCTCATTGAGATCTGATTTGGAAGTTTAGAGTAACAATCCTTTTTCCAATACGATTGAGTTGAACGGTTCATTGGTTCAGAAAGCTTAATTTCACCATCACTACATTCTCTCTCACACACACAAACATGTAGGTATTCACCACACACAAATTAATGCCAGATCAATTAAAATAAATACCAAAATGCAAAACACAAATATCTGACATTTTCCAGAACAGAATCCAGCAAGATCCGGCCCAAATTAAGCATTGGTTAAATTTCTGGAGCAGTGGCTCATTTAATATACACTAATGAAAGTGTGTTTGTTTTCTTTTTAAAGTTTCCTCAAATGCATCTCTAATCTGCTATTGGTTGGTCAAACCCAAAGCCACACCCTTAAACTCTCCCTATTGGTTGAGTTAGTGTTGCTATGCTGAGGTGGCTGATTGATTAAACAAACAGAGCAATGTTTTGATGGCAACACAGTCTGTGTTTATAGTTTTTGGAGAAGTCAGAGGACAGAGAAAAAAAGTTTAATCCAAAACATACTCAAACGCCCCCACCTTACAGAGACTTGCCATCTGCAAAGAAATGATTCAAGTAATTATATTTCTAATAATAACATCATCTGTGAACTGTTATGCTCTTGAGAAATGATCAGCTACTGTATGTGTATATGATAAAGCTGAGCATGTACTTTGTTGATTATCTGCACTGCATTTTATTATTAGAATTATAATGAATGATATCTTTGCATATCTCTCTGTACGGCTAAAATGTTTCTTCATATCCCCAGGCAGAAAATCTACTGTTTTGTGCTAAATAAGTTTCAGGGAAAAAAAAACTTATTTATTCATTACTAAATGCATAAATAATGTAGTTTGGAAACAAAAATGCATCTCTTACATCTCATCCTCTTTCAGAGGCTCCCAAGGCACTAGTGGTGTTTGATAAAGCAAGTATTATTGTTATTGCTCTTACTTTGAGCCGAGCAGTTTTTGATATTCTTAACACTAGGAATATTAACAAACCCCTTTAAAAGGGTCGCGAACTGCGTTTTCTATTTTGCAATGTTCTCTGGGGTCCACTTACAATGTTAGCAAGATCCACTTCACTTCAAAAAACATCATAATTTAGACATAATAGGCTATTTTCTCTCCTGTTGTTCACCTTTTATATAGAGTGTGCCATGATGTATTCTGAAAGCAAAATTCATCATGCACTGTTTGTGCTAAAATGTGAATAATACCTAAACAAATATGGCACTATGATTTTGCCTAGACAATAAGCCTATAAGTAACCACAAGGCACTAACAAAAAATCTCTTCACAACATCTTAGCAACCAACAGTTTTGCATGGCCCAGCACCACTCACTTTTCCCCCAGAGAAAGCAATAATCTAGCCGTGAGCTGCTGTTTGCTAATGCCTGCTCATGGAACCTGTGGTCTGTCTAATTTCTAGTTAGCCAGAGCTGGTAGCTGCTGTGCAATTTTGAGCTATCAGCTGGATTACTCTGCTTGTCTGCTTGAGTCCATTAGTATGGTGGCAGCCTGGTGATTTAGCTTATCAACTTGAGCCCAACTCTACTCTCCTGTCCTTATCGCTGCGCTAAATATGCTTTATGCATGCAAAAACGGCTACCAGCATTACACTGATTGTGGAAGCAGAATTGTGTTCAAGAGGCTTGAATGATGCCTGCTGTTTTTAAAAGCATAAATCACTCAATTTAAACACCACCTTAAATTACATGAAATTAAAGTGGATTTGAGTAACCTTTGATTTTGCATAAGACCATTTGAGCTTTTTTTATCAGATTTCTGTCCAATTAGAGTTAAAGCCCAAACTATTAGCTCTCCTGTAATATATTAAATCTTTTTTCAAATATTTTCCATGTGATGTTTTTTCTGGAGAAAGTCTTTTTTTTATTTGGGCTGAAATACAAAAAAAAAACAAATATAAAAAAATATGTAAAGACCACCAAGGTCAATATTATTAGCCCCCTTAAGATTTTATTTTATTGGATACAGAGCAAACAACTTTTGGCCAATGACTTGCCTAATTAACCTAACCTGCCTATTTAACCTAATAAACCTAGATAAGCTTTTAAATTGCAAAATATCACGTAAAATGTTATGAAGTCATCTCGGCAAAGAAAAAAAGCAATTCGTCGTTACAAATTAGCTTTTAAAAACTATTATGTTTTAAACGTGTTGGAAAAAGTCTTCCTTCAATTAAACAACACTTGGAAAATATTTGATAAAATAACCTTCACAGGAAGGCTAATAATGTTGTATTCAACTGTATCTCTTACTGGAGATTCATTAAAATACATGGTATAATGCAAAATATCCAGATGCTATATGAATTTTAATGGCAGGCATAATCTGGGCATAAGGGTGTGTTCACACTTATAATGAAGTTCTCTTGGTTGTTTTGGTCTGATCCTAAAACAATAAAGTAATATATTTAGTCCTTGTTTACTTTATTCAGTATTTTTTAAGACCTGAACCTAACGATACCACAATTTTTTGATAATTTGCAACAGAACTTAGATAACATTGCCAGGAATTCTTCTGTGATGCACAAATGAAACTGCTGCTGAGAGATGCATTCCTGATACCTGTAACTGTGATGGGAAACAGTGACTACGTTACATGAACATCAGAAATGAAATTTTACCTTAATCTGAATAAGACAATAATATGATTAAGGTGTTTGCATGGTTGGCTTTTTAAATGTTCATTTTATAATCCTGTTTTATATGTTATTGCACAATTCGATTAACATCATTGCATTATCCACGTTTCCTCTGGAGCTTTATGCAAGTTCGGGTGTTTCATTTTTAATTTGTCGACTTTAACTGCAGTTTGGCACTTTCACTTTCATTCAGGAACATTTCATCCATGCCCCCCGTAACAAACAAGTTATTGGATGCAAGTATGAATATATCTAATATAACTAATGGAATATCCTGTCGCAAAATGCGTCGGAAATCCTACACGATGGTAACTAAACCACACCAATGTTTCCAGTGGTCTCGATCGACTTGTTTGGTGTACACCAGGGTTCAGTAGTCAGCATTTACACTTACTCAAATGAACCACACTAACAGAGAGAACATTTCTGATTAAACTAAACCTGCCAAGTGTGAATACAGCTTAAGAATCTACAGGCTTTTGTGAAAAAGGTGTAAGTTTAACTTTAGATGCAACTTTTACATTTTTAAACAGGCACTAATGTTGAGATCTAGGCTGCGCTGATATAAGGATAGTTTATGAGGAACAAACGGCTTGTTATGGTGATTGTTTCCACATTTTCTCCTGCATGTCGTCTGTGCAGACTGTTTTTGATACTTCATCAAATATTGATGCTTTTCTCCCTGCATGCGGCTTGCCTTTTCTACTACTTTGTGAGCAAAACTGTCACTTTGCTATTGTCATGAACAGTTTGATTTATTATACACAAAGCAAACCCATTATCAGCAAACATCATAAAGAAATACATACATTTTTATACTGTCAGATGTTCTGTTTGTGCTGTTTATTTCGACTGTTTATTCATGTGTGCATTGTTAAATTTAAACCCTTTCAATTTTTTATTTGCCTTGTGTCAGCATACAACTATTGTGTTTCATTTGTTCCATTGTTATGGTAATGTTCTCTTCCCCCTTGTCACTGTTGTTTTTGTCTTTTGTCCGTTCCTTTTTGTTTGAATGGTTGTTTGTTGTGTACAACAGATGCCCCCACCACACCGTCACCATCCACCACCTCCCCTGCACCCACCCTCTCAGACACCACAGGTCCCTTAGACTCCAAGCAGCTCAATTCTCCTGTCACCGGTAACAGAGGTACTGTACAACCCCACTGCCCTTCCTCCTCCTTCTCCTCACATGCCTTCATCTCTATATCTCTTAATTCCTCAAGCCTGTTTCCTCTGACTGAACTCTACAGCTCCAAGGGCATCTGGAAAATGTTTCTAAACCCTATAGTCACTCCCTACCTTCATGTGTCCTTGTTTACCTCCTTGCCTTCAAACTATGATTTCTAGCATCTCAGCTGTGACAGTATGAACGTTCTGTGTCTTTAACTTCATTCAGCTGAAACTTAAAATGTGTCATTGTTTGCTTGTGTCATTTCAAATACGAATGCTGTTATGTCTGCACAAAAGTAGAATTTAAGACACTTTACAAAACTTGGCTTTCACCTCAATAGCACAAAATACCACCCATACCACTCAAAATACCACTTGATGATTAGTTTTTTTCCTTAGGAACACAAGTGCTTCTGATTTAAAAGTGCAGTTTGAAAAATATTCAGATCTCACATAAACAGTAGGAACTAGTCAACTAAACAATAAATCTCCTCCTGAAAACAATAATCCACTACATGAGATGAAGTTATTTCAATTGTTTCATCGCTTCAACGTTATATTTAACATAAAAGACCATTTAAAATAAAGTATTGTTTTTAAAAGAGCATCTGGGCAAAAACTACCTTTTTACCTTATCACATGCATTTTCTTGGTGTCAGTGTCTAAAATGAGCACATGTTGCGAGTAAGGTGTGTGAATATTTGGAATTAGAAGGAAATGTAAATGTTTTGTGTCTGAGACCGTTCTTCTGAGATGACTATCGGGGGGGTCCATGTATGAAGATAAGCTGTGGCTCTACTGGAAAGAGCTGTCTATTTGTCCACCTCAGAGGTTATGGAGGAACCAGAAAGTCTTTAGTCTTTTAAGACTCTGCATCATTGTGTGTTATCGGGGCTAGGTGTGTTTTGCTGCTCACTCACTGTTATAACTGTCCAGGGGATTTTACAAAATTGTTGTTTAAACCACAATCAAATTAGTTGTAGCGCATATCCCCCAAACGATAAATGCACAAATGATTTGATATCAATGCATTGATTTGATATGAATTTTTATTTTATTTAATCACATTTGGCAGAGTTTGCATGTTTCCCACCAAAAATGTAACATCAAATTTATAATTCTGAAATGTGGTATACCATTCAAGATGTTTGGTTATACTGAATAATTATGGACTTTATTAGGACTAAAACCTGTACATTATACGAAATAAACACTTGATAGTTTGCACAATATGCAGGCTATCAAAATCCCTTAATATACCCCTACTCTTTTTCAAAGGACATCCTGGGATTTTAAACAACCATACAGAGTTGTATTGGAAAAAAAAAACCATCAATATAGTGGGCAGTTAGGACCCCCACCGCAGGTTAAGCACCCTCAGCCAGTCTCACTAACAACACTAGCAGCAGCAACCTACATTCCCATGCGGTCTCCCATCCAGGTACTGACCAGGTGCAGCCCTGCTTAGCTTCAGTGGGCAACCATGTGAGAGTTGCAGAGAGCTAGCTGCCAGCTGTAGCTGTAATCTGTAAATTATTACTTTCACTTTGGAAAGAGTGATGATACTAATATTTGTCAGTGATGCTTGACTCTAAATCTTAGAGGAAACACATACTACCACAGGAAACTTCAAATTTGATTGGAACACTTGCACTTTTGAGCAATGACAGTAGTTTTTGCATAGTTAAATCATAACATCAAACAGAGCATATTGGTTTGGAGCAAGTTTTAATTGTCTGAATTACATGGCACTATGGCCCCCTTAACCATCCTCTATCCAGAGTTAGTATTGTCTGAATGAAATGGCTCTATGGTCCTCTTAACCATCCTCTATCCTGAGATCGTATATCTTTAAAGGCTCTGGACGACAGTTCCCATCAGTGAAACCTCTAGGCACATGTGTACCATGTGACATAAGTGTTCTCTAGATCCTTGCAGTGAACGTCCAGTCTCAGGGGTATCAGGGTCTGTTTTGTTTCTTGTTTATGAATGCTTCAGCTAAATATAGACAGTGTGATTTATAAGGTGTATCTAAAATTTTTCGCTCTCCCCATGGACTCTACATAAGGTCGTTTGAATGTCTCCCTATTTCTGTGGCTCTTGTGGGGGTTACAGGCCTGCTGGTGCAACTCTGAGGGAAGTTTGGACAAAAACAAAATGTCGGGGCTATTTTTTTTTTATCTCTGTTTCATTCTTCAAAGTGACTTATTCGGTTAAATTTGAGGATAACTTGAACTAAACATGGGATTTTGTGGATCTTTGATGCAAGATTAAAGTTGATCCGGCATCACACTGACTATTCCGGAAGATGTCCCTGTTTTCTGCCAGGTATTGCTGGAATTATGCTTTAACTGCATTGTGTTTAAAACCAGAATCAAGCAGAATTTAACCAGCTATTTGTGTGGATGAAATGCCACACATATGCCCTTAGTCGAAGCCGATTTCTTTCTGAGCTTGTAATGCTGAACGTCTGCAGTGTTAACAGATCTTATTTCTCTAAATGCATTAGCAGCTCATCCTCCTGCCTGCGATCAATGGGGGCGTACCAGCGGCAAATTTCTGGCCTCGTCGTTCTGCTGGGCTTAATGGGAATAATAACTCTTCTTCAAAGAAACACGGGAACCAGACGATGCCATCAGTGCGTCTCCCATCCCTGCTAAATCTGCCAAATGCGTTTTTATGGCTTGCAAATTAGCTGTGACCTTATGAAGCTGAAAGGTTGAATAAAGTACTGGGGATGCTGAGAATTTTAAAATATTTACAGCTCACTTTTCATAATCAGCATGAAAGCGCCCTGCCATAGACTCCTGCGCCGTTATTGTCCCACAGAGGCACTTTTACAGGGAAAATGATTGGTCATGCCTTTGTCTTTGGACAGGGAGAGAAAAGTGCAGAAATTTATCTGTTTTAAGGAGGGTCTGAGCTTGGGTTCATTAGCGAAGGCCAGAAATGAAAAGGAAGGACAACAAAGCGCAATAGTTTTGCCAAATTATTACAAAACTTTTTTTAAACTCGTTCAGCCTCTGCCAAGAATTACCCAGCTTAATTGGATTTTACTTTAGGACATAAACAGAAAAGGGGCTATCTTGGAAGTACTGAAGTTTTTGAAGCTTTTGAAATATGTTGGCTTGAAAAAAATCCCAATTATTTCGAATTATGCCCTATTATTTCCGCTGTAGGTCATCGTGGATTCCTCCAAGACCCTTTGTCAAAAGAGACACGTTATACATGGCTGGAAAGTACTAGCTTCCTGCAAGGAGTCTCGCAGTGTGGAGTGAACATATGTTTCTTGAAGCGTTGACCAGAAACCCAGCAATTACTCAACATGGCCGCACCACAGGAGTATAATGGGAAGACGTGGGTTTGTCAGTTGTGGCCTGGATTCGGTGTCGTTCATGGGCTGTAGTCCCAGTAAGAAGCAAACAAATGAGCAATCCTCAGAGAGTCATTTGCAAGTTCCAACACTTTGTTCCTGGTCTGCAAGCAATGCGTGCCGCCTTGGAAAGCTTTGTTCATCCAATTAGTGCTTTGCGAGAAGTCTGTTTGAGTTATTTCCTCAAGTCCTGGGAACACTTGTAGCTGCGAATGTGTGGCTTGAATAATCCTATCATGATTCTATGTGAGTTAAATTACTGCGGTGCACTCATCTTTTTTTTCTGCACTTTTTATGAACTGAACATTCACATGCCATTAACAAATTATAGTGCTTTAGCTTTTACAACTTTAAACATTATTTTAGATTGTTTCTTAATGCATTTGACATTTGTTACACGGTCTCTGCTTTTGCTTTACTTTTGTCCAGCCTGTCGCCTCATTATGACACATCTTCTTTGCGGTGGTTTGTTGGCATTACCCAATCCTGCAATGCATCGCCACTATAAACAGGAAGGTGTGAGCTAGACTGCAGCCAAAAACTTACCAAGTAATGGTCAAACTCATCATATTGTAATGATAATGACAGAGTTACTGTATTTTAAAAGTAATGTGTTACAGTACTAGTTACTGTCAAAAGTAATGCCGATACAGTAAGGCAGGGCAAAGCAAGTTTATTTATATAGCACATTTCATATACAATAGTAATTCAGAGTGCAATACATAAACATAAATAAAAAAACAAGAAAATAAAAAAATATTTAAATTTTTTAAATTATTAAAACTGGTAAAAACAGATTAAAATGTGTTAAAACAGGTTATAAAAGAATGAAAAAGAAAATAAAGACATAACAGGTGAGTGAAATTATATACTTATATACCATCTCATTTATCATTTATAATGTTCTTTAGACCTATAAAGCACTCCAGAATCTGACTGATTGATTAGCTACAGGCTTTAGAACAGATGTCTGAAGCGTTTTATAGTGTTATGCCTGGATTTCATCAATAGCCTTGCATTTACTAAAACAGACTATATCCAAAATGTTTGGAAGTAATTTGCACTTTCCTCCTGTTGAAAAACATCATAAGCAGAATGCTTAGTGGCTCAATGTGTAATACATTGAGCCACTTAGCATTGTGCTTATGAAGTTGCTTATGAAACAGTGTTTTTAAAAGTCTAAACATTGTATTGATATAGTATACAACCAAGCACATGTGGTCAGAACCCAAAGAGTCGCAAGTAATGAAGTATTAAGTGTTTCTCACATAGGAAAGCTCGTCTAAGCAGAATGCCAGCATGTGTCTGTAGCTCCGCTCACGCTCCGCCTCTTTGCCCTTGTACGGTATGCCCCGGTTGGTGCGATGACACGCAAACAAAATGGCGACGGTTGGCCACGCCTACTAGTTGCTTCTTTTGGGTTCTTCATAAACCTATGGATGACATCACGGATACTACGTCCATATCTTTTACAGTATATGGTTTTAAGTCTAAATTTAAATGTACCTAATGTTGGAGCATGTCTGACTACTGCTAACGCGTTATTGCCCAACACTGGTGATAGGTCAGTTGTGCTTGTAGCCAAAGTTCAGATGCAGAAAGCAAACCCAGGAGTTTAATACAGTTAATTTGTACAATCTTGTTTATACAAACTGCAGTTTTCTTTATTGGCACAGCAGCAAAACTAAAATAGTTATTTCCAAAAATTTGACATTATAAAAAATCGAAAAATTGTTGTAATATTTGCACAATCCATCTCTGCAGTTTTTACCTATGAAATATGAATAGACAATTATCATTACAGACAATTACTAATGTAAAGAATGGGATTTTAACTACAGCGGTTTGAACTGTAGTTCTGCCAAATGACTAAAAAGTTATCAGTATGATGGTGAAAAACTGTACATTTCTAGTCAAACCATCTTCTGCAATCTTATTCCAAAAATGGTAATAATGGCAGTTATAATAGCAAAACATGTGGGAGAGCGTTTCTATTATGTGATCGTATTATATTACAATATGGAGCAATTAAGTGATGATGTTAAATCAAAAGTGATTCACAAATACTTGAAAATGAAATGATTTAATGACAATAATTATTTATGGTAACTGAATTAGTATATAATAACTGAATTAGTAATAACTGAATTAGTTATAAAATAACTTTATAAAAGGATAAAGCATGAAATAATAAAAAAACATGATAATAATTGTACCCAGCTTAAATGTAAAATAAAATTATCTGAGAGAGGGGGGGAGAGTGAGAGAGAGACAGAGAGAGGAAGAGAGAGACTAAGACCAGAGAGTCGGCTTCAAAGACTCAAACAGAGCCTGATAGCAGTAGAGTCAGAAAAGATAGACTCCAGAGCAGAGCAGGAAAAGAGACCAGAGCCTATTTTGTGTCTTACTTGACCATGTGACCAAAGCTCAAATAATGAGACATACAAACTGACCAACCAACATGTGACCACATCGTAAAACTCCCAAAGTCCACATATTAACCAGGCCTTGATCTCATCAGTACCTGCCTTTGGAATTTGTATGGACCTTCTTGGTGAAAAAGACGTCTTGCAATATAAACAAATTTGCATTCTTACAATTAAGATACATATATCCCAAAAAGTGAATCCAGATTAAGGCTTAAGAAGCAAATAGAGAGAGATATGCTCAAGTAATCATTCACCGAGCTGCTGATTCTGAGTAGAAGGATTAAAATGATTTTAAACTTCATATCAACGAGCGTTTTGGAATTATTGATCTGAACTCCAGGAAAGGTGTGATCCAGGATGAAAAAAACATTTCCTTAGAGGGGCTGGCAGAGCACAGCAGCTGAAAGCGGCTCTGTTTAAATGGATAAGTCAAAGTTTGAGCTGCTGTGTCCCTGGAGGGTCAGTTAAATATTGAGACAGGAGTCCTGAGTGCCTCCTCGCTCTCCTTTCGGAAAATGACACAACACAGGAGGAATTAAAATGTAATGCAAAGGTCTTTTTCCTCGGTCACGCAGCATGGTTATTGATGATCTGTCACATTAAGTCATGTCGAGGGAAGACTTATGGCAACAATTTAAAATATAACAGGAAAGGGGGAAAAAAGAAAAATCATTAAACTCTGCCATCGAATATGAATTGCGAATAAGACTCTCTTCATTCATTTTGTTTCCGTTAAAAGGAGACACTTTAAGTAATCCTCTGGAAGCCTCGAGCTACTTTAATTTGCCGAAATGAACACTCTCTCCATTTCCCCGCATTCACCGCAGATCAACTTTGAGGCATGATGACCTAATTATGAATGTTATAGTGTAACATCTCCAAATTATTCTAGAATTTGACAGCTCGTGCTTCTCAGTGGAGAACACCTGTATTTTGTTTTCCTCTTTCACCCAGTTTGGGTTACATCATTCTGTCTCCTCCGGACCCTTTTTTAACCACTATTAGAAGCTGTAATTTGTTTTGAAAATCTAATTAAACTATGCTGACCAACTCAGCGGTCCACCTTTGCCCCCGTTTGGCTTTAGTCCATCTCTCAAGAGCGTCCGATATGTAAATCAGCCCTCTACAGACTAACAGGTCATTTAAGAGGCTGCTGTGCAGAGCAAAGGGATGTGATAGACAGACAGGGAGCATTTAGCTTTTTTATTTCTGCTTGGATAGTGAGTAGATGGCTTGGTGATTTGGATGCTTAACGTTTATTTCTCAGAATGGCCCCCTATGTGAGCCATAACTCAAAAACAACTGCCCCTTTTCTTCCCGGTAACACTTTTCTATTAGACACAATTGTCAAATGTTCCAGAATTGTCAAATCTCAGCAGAAAATGGAGATCAATTAATTTATTAAGCAGTGCATTTAGCCATTATTTATCTTTATATGTTTAATTACAGAGTCCTAGAGACCCTGGGTATTATTTAATTGGCTGGCTTTCACGGTTGGCGGATTATGAATAAAACTAAGCTTGTATATAGAGGAATAGAATATAAACTATAGGCTCTTCAAGTGCGAGGCAGAATATTCATAAGCCTTCGTAGAAAGAAAGGACAGTATAATGTCCATTAACTGGGAAATCAGCCAAAGCTGTGCTTTTAGATTGTTTAAGAGACTGTAAAATACTCATAAAATGTGTGTAGGATGTTTTATTAAGCTCTTTCTGAGGGCCTGTGGTGCAGAGAATGCCTATAATACCTAGAGAAAGTCGTCTGTTAACACTCCTATTCATCTCAATGGCAATTTTTCAGCTCTTGTAGCTTTCTGAATGGTCAATAAATGGAGAAAAATGCTTTTCCTCCACAGAATGGCCGAAAAATGTACTGTAAAATGAAACCTTGATATAGGTCAGCATTAATCTTGTGTGTCTGCACCCTATGATTTCAGTCATGAAAACGTGGATGGGATTGCAGTGTCACTGAATTTGGCAAATTTCCGATGAATGAATCAAAAGTAGTGCAGAACACCTAATCAAATCACAATGTAGAGTAGTGGGAGTTAATATTATACCACAGAGATTATGAGTGTCTATGGGAATAAACACATTATCAGCACTGTTTTCAGTGTATGTTGTCTCCCTATGAACTTCACCTTCAGAGCTGTCCTGAGATCCAGTTAAAAAAATCATATCATGAACAGACAGACACTCAAATTGTAAAATTGTGAAAGAAATAAATTAACATCATACAGAAGAATTAACTTTTCTAATTAGTAATAGTAATAAAAAAATCCTATTTGAGAAATTGCATTCTCAATAAATTGTTAAATATGTTAGATTACGGATGTTGATAACAACCCAAGTAATCCATAGAAAGCCCAGAGAGCAGCTGAAATCTCTTAGAAAGCAAGCCTGACTCTCTTCACTGTAAATAAATATTATCTGCTTCAGTCCCAAGGATGATGAAGATTAAACAATGGGTGGATATTTCAGCAAGACAA
Organism: Danio tinwini; assembly: GCA_903798205.1. Lineage (NCBI taxonomy): Eukaryota > Metazoa > Chordata > Actinopteri > Cypriniformes > Danionidae > Danio > Danio tinwini. The sequence goes on along the minus strand of CAIGQZ010001492.1, from coordinate 9,938,359 downwards.
TCATCTCAAACACAGCCAAGAAAACTTTCAATTTGTTTCAGAAAAGAACATAAAGCTGCTAGAAATATCCCAGCCAATCACCTGACCTAAAACCACTAGAAAATTAGAATTAAAGATCAAAGTTTATAGAAGAAACCCACTCAACCTTCAAGATATTTAAGATTCTGTTGAAGTCTGGGAAAAATCACAGATAAGCAATGCATGTGACTCCATTCTCCATACATGAAACTGTCATTATACAAATTATGAAATACATTTCAGTAGTTCAGTACACTCTCTTTGTATCTGTTGTGATCGGCAGGGGTGTTGTCTCTACTGGCAATTACTTCCTGTAGTCCGTTGTAATCGCCAGCGGTGTGTTCTTTGTGAAAGATTACTTCCTAATAAACTACTACTCCCAGAACTCTCTGCGCTCATCAACTCCTGCAACAGCTGAAAATAATCCAGACATTCACACACAGACACAGCTGCTGCTCATTTACACTGATTACAAGGACTATATATACACAACACTTTCACTCACACACTGCAGAGTCTTGTTTCTTTCACAAACTTTACAGAGCATTTTCTGTTTGGTTTCCCTTTGGTGCCTAGTCTGACCTCTCGTCTGAATTTTTGACCACGTCTTTTGGATTACCCTTGTGCTACTGTTTTGCTCCTATTCTTGGCCTGTGCCTGTACTACCTCATCCTTATAAACTGCATTTGGATCCACAAGAGTTTTGTCAGCATCCCACTTCGTAACAGTATCATTTCATTGTTATTACACAACACATTTTTTCAGATTTATTGTTTTTTTTGGATATTTGGAAAGTTTCGGTTTTAAACCAAAATCTGGGTAAATTTCATGTCAACAGCACTGTTAGACAGAAATGATGACGTTCAATACTTATTTTACCCATTCTCTCTATATCAAATATGATTTGGTGGTTAGTGAAAATGAAATCACTGCAAAATTCACTTTTACTTTCCCATTTCTCCTGTTGACTCCCACCCCTGGTTGAATCAATTTACCTGCAAATGGCTTATTTATAATCAAAATTTTTTTAAGATAAATGTTTTTTTTAAGCAGTATGTTTGAACAAATGCCCTTTCAATATGCATTGTATAAAATTATCATATAACATATGAAACATCTAAAATATGCAAACACATGAGCAAAATGAGTAAACCTTATTTTGTGCCTGAAATTAGCAAACAACCTATTTAAATGCGGATGTTTGCAGATGTTCTCAGACAGAGAGGACTAATGTTGATGTATCTGATAGTAAACAGCTTAATATCCAGCCGAGTTCCTAATCAAGTCTAATGAGCTCACACTTAAACTCATAATTTGGTTAATAACGCCATCTTTCCATTCCACTGCATTAGACAATTTATGCGTAATTTGGTTTGCTTCTGGTTGATTGTGGTGGAACGTCTGAATACGAGACTCTGAGCAAATCATGCATTACAGCAATCAAATCATAAATGCATTGAATGGCTTGTGCTGGATTTTCATACTTCCATTCAGTTTGCCTCCCATATAGACTTAACCATGGTGGTGTTTTTTGATACGTTACAATTCTTCCGGTAGCCCAGCCTTTCAGTTTAGAAGCACATCAGCGTTCGTTCAGTAAATGTTCATTTCCAGTCTTCGATTGTACCATGAAGGTGAAGCTTTCCAGTTCAGCACTTTCTCTGTCACTGTCCTTCAATGGCTCAATGGCGTAAAGAAGATCAGCGAAGCGTTGACATCCGTTTTCCTACACTCAGCATCACCCTGTAAGGCATTTATACAAATATCTGAGCGATTACCGTAACAATCACCCAGCCAGTCTCTGGAATTAGCATGTGGAGTTTAATGGTAATGCTCACCTTGAAATGTCATCTTGACAAGAGCTCAACATGGCCGCCCCGCAAGGCCTGTTCTTCACCCCCCTGCCCCGTGGATTTGTTAAAAGACTGCATGTTTCTCCACTGGAACCGTTTCCTTTAAGAATTCATGTGACTGCTGGGGTTTGCGTGCTGGGTGTTGTTGCAGTTTTCAGAGTAGTTTAGCCGCAGCCGGATTGAAAAGCTCTTCTCAGACGTGCCGCTGGCGAGTTTATATCCCACCCCGTCGGAGCGATGCGGTTTCATTGCCTTTAATTTGTTACATTTGCCTGTGCCACACAATGCGGGGGCCAGGGGATGAAATTATGAATATTAAAATAGGAATGTGCGTGCGGTGCTTCAGTGTTAAATCATAAGGGAAGGACTGTCGCAGGCCTTATTAAAAGATAATGTGTGCTGGGGGAGAGGAAACATATCACTTGTCAGCTGGTGGATCCTGCTATGTTGAGCTCACTGCATGTGTGTGGACAAACACTCTGATGATTTGAGCACAAGTTAGAGTGCAGAGTACAGGGGGTGTGGAGAGGAATTCATTCAAACTGTATAAATGAAGGCAAGTTGGCAAATATGTTTAGAGTTTTAAAAGGTTAGAGATTATATATATAAAATATATTCTCTCATTCATTCATTTTCCTTCACTTTAGTCCATTACTTATCAGGGGTTGCCACAGCAGAATGAACCACCAACTATTTTGACATATCTAAGAGTGACCTTGCTGTGAGGCGACAGTGCTAACTATAACATTTCAACATTTTTACAATATTTTTGAAGTTAGTACTTTGTGTGTGTGTGTGTGTGTGTGTGTGTGTGTGTGTGTGTGTGTGTGTGTGTGTGTGTGTGTGTGTGTGTGTCAATTTGTTAGTTAAAATATATTGCAGTAGGGATAAGAACATAAATCATTCATTTATAAATCATCATTTATATATCAGAAATTCATAAATAAATCATTTCATAAATCAATGAAATAAAAATTCTACTTATTACTTATTAAAATTCTTTTTATTATACTTATTTTAAAAATACATTTTAACGTTCTTCAAAAGTGATGTTTTCCCAAATTTTTTTCATGATTTATTTAATTTATTCCAAGTGTTTTTGGAAAAAAAATCTATTAATAATACCAATATAAAAATACTAGTTACGCTTTATAAAACGGGAAACTTAATGTTAGTTCATGTATTAGTATACATGAACTATAAAAATCAAAGAACAATCCATTTATTAAAGTATTTATTCATGTTTGTTAACATTAGTTAATGAAAATACATTTGCTCACTGTTAGTTCATGTTAATTCACAGTGCATTAAATATGTTAATAAGCACGGTGTTTGATTTTAATAATGCATTAAAAAATGTTAAAGTATGACTACACTGTAAAAAAATCTGTAATTTTATGGTTTATTTCCAGCAGCTGGGGTGTCGGGATAAAAAAGTAAAATACAGCCCTTAAATTACAGAAATTTACTGTAAAATAGCAGCCCTTAAATTATAGAAATTTACTGTAAAATAATGGACATTAAATTACAGAAATTTACTTAAATTTAAATTGCTGGTAAAATTCTGTAATTTAATGTCCGTTATATTACAGTACATTTCTGTAATTTAACGGCTGTTATTTTACAGTTTATTTCCGGCTACCCAGCTGTCGGAAATAAACCGTAATATTATGGATTTCTTTTTACAGTGTAGGCCCACATGGAATCTGTGTGTGCAGAAATCTAACCGCATATTTTCTACAGATTTTTAGCCCATCGTCAAGTCCATTTATTTGCTTGTGTAAATGTGTGTAAATTTAAATGTATTCCATTTTTTTATTAATTTCAATAATATTATTGACTAATATGAAAATGTTTATTTGATTTATTTACAGTACAATTTGTAAAGTAATATTTTGCTGTCTCAGCATGGTGTTCTCACACATTTAGTTTGAAAAAAGTGGGTGATTCCAGCTTTGTTTTGTTTCATTATGTATACTACAGCTGATTTTCAGACCGGCAAAACAAACCAAGATGCAGGGGACATAGACAATGATTTGAAGAGTAGCAAATCTGAGAGCTTTGTGCAAGTGGAGGATTTTCAGTCAATAATATTGTAGTAATATAATATTGTAGTAATATTACTATAAACTTAGTAACTAAATTCAATTTGACTAAGTATGTCTTTAAAAACTGAAAGAGTACTGCTGACGATACTAACTTTGCCATCTAAATAAACATAAACAAACAACATTGATCACTAACATACCAAATCCGTACAGACAGGACAATCAACACAAACTGTAACCATGTCTTTTTTTTTTTAAGAAAATGAATGGCAAATCTAGATTTCACCATTTCTAAATGTGAAAAGCTCTCGAGAAAAAAAATGTTTCTTACAAACATTTTTTTTTTGCTTGTTAGACCACTGTAAGGTCCACAGGCGAGCTGTGCTCTCATCGCGGGGAAATGGAAACAAAATCTTTGTTGCGGCACATTTATAAACACAACACTGACGACCTATGTCTCCGAACAATTCTACTTTAAATTATGGTTGGCAACACAGAGTGGTGTCTCTCTGAACACTGTAACAGGTAAAAAGAGTCTTTAAAGCTATATAATGCATTTCAATGAGGTTGCATCTCATTCACAATAGAGCGTGCTGATTGGATTGAACCAAGTCTTTCTCATGATTTTTATGAACAGATGTGCTGAAAACTCAATGATGTCACTTTGTACCGACAGTCAATCTCCATACTGGAATTTACACAAAGACCTTATTGCCGTGACGTGACTTTAAAATTTTGTTTAAACCAGAAGAACGAACTTACTCTAAACAAAGCAAAAACAACCAATTTTCACCTGTTAGCTAAATATATGTGTCTTGATTGTGTTTTTAGCAACGTGGCAAATATAAATGACTGTCAACATCTCAAAAAATGTGTTTTGGTGTTTCGTGACCCATTAAGCTTTTAGTTACGATGCTCCCAAAATCATTCCACATAAATCTGCAGATGTTTTACAAAATTCTGAGCAGAAATAGCAAAACATGTCTGGCTTCAGATTGTGTCTGGCTCTAACTACGGCTAAGTTGTGTACAAGCATTGTTCATGGTTTGTTCATGTTAGTAAATATATAACTAACATTAACTTTGTGTCCTGTAAAGTGTTACCAAAATACTTTCTGTAATAAAATTTGAAAATTCTATAAAACAGATTGTATCCTCTCTTAAAGCTGCTGTGTAATTCACTCACTAGGAAAGTGTGAGAGCTAGAGCTGTAAACTCTTGTTTTGACTTGACTAATAAAATGAACTATGCAACATCTCCATACTGACTGCAGAAATTATCCTTAATACAGTCAGAGATTACAGGCCTCTCATGGTGTCAATGGACTGGCACTCGGACGCCACTCAGCCTGGCAAACTCACTGCGCCCTGATAAAAATAGAGCGAGGACAGAGAAGGGCTAATTATCACAACACTGAGGGATGTACTTGAGATTCACAGTCTAATGTTCAGGGACAAAAGTGTCTGAAAACACACCAGCATAGCCAGTGGAGAAAATTAGCATTCTAACTTACTTTTCATAGTTTAATAGACATTAGTAGCTTTTCGGTTCGATGTGAAAAATATTTTTGGTTAATGGCGAGCCGGCTTGATAGCCTCAAGTCCCAAGTGTGCCTGCAGTAAGATACTTTTGGGGATTTAAGTTTGATTTATTGGTCATAAAAATTGAGAGACTTTAATACCGCAGCCTTTCACCGTTGGAAATTCAGAAACATGTGCCTGTCAGATACGAGTAGCCGTTCCACATTTCATATTTCAGCAAGCCGCTAAAAGGGTGATAGAGATCTGCACATATTTTGTTTTTTTATTGTGATTGATTGTCACGGGGAAGTCAGATGCAGCTTGTAGGTTTTATACTCCTCCTGTAAACACAACAAACAAGAAGAAACGCTATTATTGAGAGAGCCTATGAGATGTCAATCAGAGGGATGGAGCCGACGTCGATGCGAGGTGGGATTCTCCATTACTGAAATGAGAGCTGATGGACTGTTTGAATGGCTCTCTGGCCCTGAGTTTATCCCGGCTTTGTGCGGCTGATACAGTAATTGCAGGCAGTGATTAGGAAGCTCCTGCAGCACAAAGCACAGGCCGGATTAAACGAACACTCTGTGGCAGATGCAACGCATGCTGTCAATTATCATATACCACTCCAAATGGCACTAAGCGGGAACATAATAAAGAACCGCAGCTCAGAGATGGACCTATCTTATAAATGAACAATATGCTCAGAGCTTCATTCAAGAGCATTGTCTGGATGGGAATGAAATGGCGTTACCTACAATTTGAACAGCAGGTTGTGTCTTTCGCAGAAAGCTTTCCACTACTCTCTGTGTTTAAAATGCATGGACCGCCAATCCTGAAAAGATTGTCCTGTTATTCTGTCTTCAATTATTTACCCAAAAGTACATGGAAAAGATGATCTGACTGGCATTATTCACTTAAGGAGCTGACTCACAGCATTACTGGAAGATGCTGAGAGCATTAGTGACCCTGTGATATGACTTGGACTGTTTGTTTGTTTGTTTGTTTGTTTGTTTGTTTGTTTGTTTGTTTGT
>CAIGQZ010001492.1:9896237-9930095 GCA_903798205.1 Danio tinwini | reverse complement strand
GTGTGTGTGTGTGTGTGTGTGTGTGTGTGTGTGTGTGTGTGTGTGTGCACTTGAAGAGTCCACTGAGCACAATATAACAGCTGACAGGTTGGAAACCCTCAAGGTCTTTGCACACTAAAGTCAGACATTTTTGTATGCATTTTTGTTTTGTATTCATATGCGAAAAATTGTATTTTTTTAAGTAAAAAAGAGAGAGGAATAGGCTCTATATTGTGTTCATCTAATACTGCATAGAGACAAAGGAGAGTTCAGCTCATTATTAAAGTGCTGCGCTACAATTATCCCAAAATGCTAAGTTTGTTTCAGGAAATCAGTAGAATTTTGATATATTGTTTATGATACTTCATACATTCACCAACGTAAACAAATCCTGAACAGAGACTGGCAATACCATAGGCATTATAATAGATGCTGGCCACATTGACGTGTCAAAGCAACAGGCCGAAAGTGGACTTTCTAATATAATATCTATGGGCAGTATGTCAAAGGTATGGACACACACACACCAAGCAGCAGCAGGGGCGAGCTGCGCCAGTCACTGAATCCAGCATATAGGGGTTCTCAACTGTCTGCCACATTCTGTCTTTATTGTATGCACTGTGTTTGTCATACAGTTATCTGTAGCTCAAATGATGGCATTCTGTATTCAGTTTTTTACTTGCAGGATGGCTGTGAACTGTCAAAACACAAAAAGCACTTTTTCAGATGCAAAAAGTGGAAAAAATCAAACCTGGTTTGAATTATTTTATGACGGATGAATGTTCCGGAAGCAGTGTTTTAATAAGATGTAAACAACTTGAGGTTTATGACAACAACTTGAATTTAAATTTACACGCAAAAATTATGGAAGAAAATTTCGGATTCAGTGTGCAATAACCTTCACACTGTATTTCAACTTCTTATTTGGCTGCAGACACTAAATTAGGAGAATGTTTTTCTATCGCACTTGACCCACATATGAAAGAAGCATAAACAGCTTTAACATACTTTCAATATCTTTTTAAAATAAAAGTTGTGCATCATAAAAACACTTCGTAACCCACTCAAAATGGTATTGCCTCTCATTTTGGATGCAAAACCACCAGTTGATAACACTGCTATAGCTGATGACGTTCTAAGCTTCCTACCAGAAGGTGCTGGTCCCTTTGGCACCCTCCATGCAGCTACAAAGAAAAAGCTCTATAGTATCCGAAAAACAGTATGTAAAGTGTGTAGTATGTCCTATTTTATTGTATTCGTGAGAATATACAGTTGAAGTCAGAATTATTAGCCCCCTAAATTATTAGCCCCCCTGTTTATTTTTTTCCCTAATTTCTGTTTAACGAAGAAAGATTTTTTCAACACATTTCTAATCATAATAGTTTTAATAACTTATTTCTAATAACTGATTTATTTTATCTTTGCCATGATGACAGTAAATAATATTTTACTAGATATTTTTCAAGACACTTCTATACAGCTTAAAGTGACATTTAAAGGCTTAACTAAGTTAACTAGGCAGGTTAGGGTAATTAGGCAAGTTATTGTATAACGATGGTTTGTTCTGTAGACAATCACAAAAAATTGCTTAAAGGGGCTAATAATTTTGACCTTAAAATGTTTTTTAAAAAATTCAAAACTGCTTTTGTTCTAAACAAATAAGACTTTTTCAGAAAAAAAATATGATCAGACATACTGTGAAAAATGTCTTGCTCTGTTAAACATCATTTGGGAAATATTAAAAAAAGAAGAAATAAAACTCAAAGGGGGGCTAATAATTCTGACTTCAACTGTAAGTGCTTGCTCAATAGTATGTGATTATGAACACAGCTATTGTTTTATTGTTTATTTGTGACAAGACTTTTATGCCATTGACAGACTTTTCTAATTATGATTGTGCAGAATTTAACTTACGACTTTATGACACAAAAAGCTTCCCCAACATTTTTTACTGTTATACAATACAGCATGAGTCTCAAACTCAATTCCTGGAGGGCCGCAGCCCTTCACAGTTTTGCTCCAACCTTAATGAAATACAACTGATCCAACTAATAAGTGTTCAAGACTACTAGCGTCTTGTAGTCTTGAACACCTTGTTGGATAAACTTGATTAGAAAGAATTATGCATCTTCTGAAATATCTCAAGAACTAAAAATCAAGCAACAGATGAATTGAGTACATGTTCACCGTTCACCAGCCAACAGCTGCATTAAAACTATGAAAAACGAATAAAATGTCAAGCATACTAAGAGTTAGAGTTAGAGTATGTGCTTCACGCACATGATGGACATGATGGTGGAGAAAGAGTTAAAAGACATACCATTACTTTCTATAATAGTAATTTTCATACGTTATCAATAGTACTTTTCTTACAATAGTAATTTACTTGGCATTTTGAAGTCTCCATCACTTTGCTGATGTGTGCTGTGTGTTTTTCCAGGCACATACTTGACAAATGAGGCCAAAGGAGCGGATGACGCCCCGGACGCAGACACAGCCATCATCAATGCTGACGGAAACCACGCACACGCAGAAGAGAAGAAAGAGTATTTCATTTAGACTGCAAGTGGCACTGCGCTCCTCTCTCTCTCTCTCTCTCTTTGTCCTCTCGTTCCCTCCCTCCTTCCCTGCACCATGTAGGAACTTCTTCAGAAAGCAGCGGAAGCTTCTTTTCACACTTCTTATCTGTTCATTTTTTTTCATACTGGTTTGGTTTTCTTTAGCCTTTTTCAATAACAGCTCACCTGCTACCTTTTATGAGCAACTTATTTGCTGAAGATGTCACCTTTTGTAATCATTATATAGCTGTAAAACACCCCAAAGCAGTACAAAAATGTCTAAATCTCCAAATATTAAAACAAAAAAAAAGTCTGCAGCCATTCTTCAGTAAGGACTCACCCTTCATCCTCTCACAGTGCCTAAATATACAGACGTCCGCTGAATTTCAGTCAATGCCTTCATGTTTTCTGTCAAGCCTCTCTGATAAGTTGCTTGCTTTTTATCTTCAGCGTTATGATTTTTGGAAAATGTTTTGTGCTCTGTTTTTTTTTTTTGTTTGTTTGTTTTAAATAATTTCTACTTTTATTTTGTTTGTGATTCATGCTGAATCCATTAATTGTGATGTTTCTCCCAAAAAAAATGATGTACAGTAGTAAAAATATACTCAGATTTGAAGTGAGGGAGGTTCCCTTTTTATTCTACAGATTTTTAGGTGTTAATAATGTTATCGGTACGTAGAAACGCTCCATTCTCCAAATTACCATTACAATATGTGAAACCGACAGCTCACACTATGGCTAAAATCAGTATTTTGTACTTGAACTGTAGATATTGGTAAACGAATAGCTCCACAGAAGGTCTCAGTGTGTTCCACCAAAAAAAAAAATCACCTTGTATTATTGAATTAGGTCAAGCGGTTAGGTTAACCAACTTCGGCCACTGAATAAACCATAGTGAATTTAGTGATTTAGCAACCAGGCGAAGAAAGAGCAAGCCCTGTTGTGTGTTTGTGTAGTTTGATGATGCCTCGCCACTGTTTGGACAGTTTTGTGTATCTCTGCACTGATCAGCCCCCCTAAAGACCACGAGCCTCCCCATACACAGCAGATTCACGGATGAGATGGTAACCATCCAATATGTTATCCTTTCAGCTGTTTACACAACCGCTGTGCCCAACACAAGAAATCTCATAACACAGAAGGAGATAACAAAAAGTAGTGTGTAACTATTTCAGTGCTCTTAAACTTTCACATCACTGCTCAGATCAATATCGGTCTATGAAAGATCTCAAACAACGTTTTATGCAAACCTGAACATTTCACAAACATTGACAGAATGCTGCCGATGCACACAATGTGTCACCCACCGGCTCATCCCACAGATTAGTCCAAACAAATAAGCACAAAATGACTTACATCAACTCATGAATGCAACAATCTCGATACAAAGATTGTATCTAGTACAAATAGCTAACTTCGATTTTCATAACCCAAACTAGACATCAGATTAACTGAAGTCACAGATTGCTTTGGTGTTCATGAAGTTACGGTCTCTTTTCTGTTATTTTGTTGATTTCTACGATGAATAGACAACCTTGCTAAGGCTGTATAATATATCTGCTAAATGTGGTAACTAGTGAAAATTGTTGTTAGACTTTTGGGATCCCTAATTCTATCAAGTTTGTATATTAGCTGATCTAAATATTGGTGGGGGAAATAATTGTTTTTATTATTTTTTTATCATTTTATCTGACATTAAAAGATTCTTGACAACTTCATAACCTTTGCTTTAGCTCAAGGCATGTATATACTGTATAAGTATCACACATTTTGGAAAAAAAAATCAAAGTTTTTTTGGTTTTTGTTTGACTTACAATGTAAATTATTTAATTTTGCTTAACCGAAAACCACTCAATGAGTACGACAGCAGTTGTGACAGCAATGGGATGCTTGTTGAAACGGCAAAGCTATGTATTTGTTGAATGAGGGATTTAGGGTATGTTTATATGACATTTTCAAGTAATTGAAATGGAAAACTTGTTTTGGTTGTTTATTTACACAACATTGGAATATTGGGGGGCCTGAAAATGCTAACTTTTTTGCTAATGTTTTTAAAAATCATCACCTCTATGTACAGACAATTTCAATGTGGTGATGTCATTGGCCCATGAACATTTTCTGCTTGTTGTCAAACTATTTCATATCTGTAACAAGAGGCGATTCAGTCATAACTTGATGTTATGACAGCTATCATAACTTTATTTGTCAATATGTGGCTCTTTTTAAACCCTCAAGCTGCCTTTCCACTGCACACGACATTTGTACAAGACTGTCGGAATACGGCCCCTTGAGGCTTTCGCACATAATTTTCAGTTTTGTTGTGCGTCATGAGAGAGAAGCTGTACTCGTGGTGCAAAAAAGCAAGAGCCTTTATTCTCCATGCGTTCACCATGGTTGAATGAATGCAATACTAGAAACACATAGACTGCAAAAAATTTCAGAGGGAATGTGGAGACAACTTTAAAATATATATTTTTATTATTAATTTATGAATAATTTTTATATATATATATATATATAGACTTTTTTCAGATTTAAAAAAATAAAGAAAAAAACTAGTATTTCTCATCCTGCGCGCACTGACCTGCTTGGACAACACTGGAATACATCACATCCGGTCAGCCAGTCGCATACAATCTAGTCCCAGGAGTTCATATATTTCAATGTATCCACAGCTCAAATTGGATCCGAATTTTACACACGAAGATGATTGGACTCCACGCAGCTCCCGGACTACTCCCTATTGGAAATAAATGACTTCCGGTGTGTCGCTTGTCGTTTGTCATGTGCAGTGGAAAGGTGGCTTCAGAAGCTATGGAAATTTAAAATGTAAAACGGGAAATACGTCAGGACCATTGTTATTGTATACATCCCTCAAAATGGTCAATTTGTACTACAAAAACTACAAAAATTGAAAAAAAAACGTTTTTTTTTGTTTGTTAGTTTTTTTGGTTGTGGTAAAAAGGTGACATCATGCGCATGTGTGTTAAATGTAGTCTAAAAATATGTACTTGCGAACCAAAACAACAATGGTGGACTACAGAACCATATTTGTGCATCTGCGTCATGTTTCTTTACAAAGTGACATCGCCCCCTACTGGCCTGGCATGCATATTACAATCCTTTTAACTAGGGATGTCCCGATCAGGTTTATTTGCCCTTGAGTCCGATTTCGAGTCATTTGATTGTGAGTATCTACTGATAATGTGAAGAAACAGATCAAGGATGTTCCTTATTTTTTATTTAACACCTTATTTTAACATTCAACAACTCTGTTAACAAACAGAGCACTTATGTGAGGTAGCTTGAACAATCAAGAAATAAATAACATAAATTCTTCACAAATAGCACCTGAACTTAAAATACCCTGCAGGGAATCCCAAGTTTACATATTTCACAGTTTGCTATGGCAATGTTGTCATCATCAACTTTAAAAATACCTCCAGACCGCAGACGTACTCGCGCTTTTCGCTTCAAGCTGCTTTCGTGTTCTACTTTGCCAGCATTTAACCAATAGTGTCTCTGCAACAAAGTGATGTCATGCCACACGGTTGCTGTTTCTGTGTGAAGTCAGGAAAGAGGTCTAACTCTGTGCCACATATACATATATATTCGAGTCCTGATTGGAATGTAACATCCGATTCTGATCGAGTCTGACACCGCGTGATCAGGCCTGATTTCCGATCATATGATTGGATCTGGACATCCCTAATTTTAACATCATCATCTGTGCTAAAACATTCCAAAACCACATAGTCAGATAAACATGCCCTAAAACACTTTTACCTGATGTTTGTTTCCTGTAAATTATGTCGATTACTGTTCATACTTTGCTACCAGCATTGCTTTCACAGTCTGTCTCTGTTCTCATATAAAAAATAAATTACACAAGCTTAAAAAAAATAAATAAATAAATGGTCAAGCTTTAAACTTTCATTGCTATATCTCAAACAGATTGTTTCATTTCAGGCACCAAAATAACATAGCATATCATTTACATATACAATATGCTACTCAAGTCTAATTGTCTAATCACATATATCCCTATTATGTGTGAAATATTGAACAGCTAGTCACTTCTTTTTAAGGCCAAACTGTTTATCAGTGCACAAAAAAAATCTGTTTTAGCCTTACGAAATGAAACGTGCCGACATCAAGCCACGATTACTGTTCATTTCTTTCTCTTTCTCTGCTACTTTCTCTCTTTCTGTCGATTGGCTCAATGCCATCTGTCTGGCATAATCACTGCTAACAATTTTTGGTATTTGTCTGTCTTATTGTGACACCGACCTCAAGCTGCCTTCATGGTCAGTAAATCACATGCTATTATGAGGAAACTACATCCGCTTGCTCAGATTTTGACCCGTAACAGGACGTACTCGACGTTTCAAAGAACAAATAAATCAGCTTCTTTAATCACCATAATTGCCTTTGTGTTTGTAGTGGGAGCTTCATGCTGTTTCGTATGGGTTCTTGCCTGCTTGTTTCTTTTCCTTCAAACTCGCCTTTGAATGTTGCATGTTGTATCGTCACCCCATTCACTTTTTTTTTTTTTATGCACCACCAGAAAGTAATTGCAGTGTATTTTATGAAGGGTCCATAGTTAAAATGACAAATCTTAAAATTTATTCAGCCAAACAGTGTTGCGTTTTACAAACTAACATCTTACAATTAGAATAATACAAGCTTGAACCAAGCAAGCATGTTTTGTTTTTAAAAGATGTCTATTAGAAGTCTAAACATAGTCATCTTGGCTAAAACAAGGCTAAATTTGGACTGTCAGTGAAAATCTAATAGATGTCTGAGAATAGGCCAAAACTAAGACAATCAAATCAAATAAACAGAAATTAATGACTACACATATAAAATCTGTCTATTTGGCGGCTAGTCTTGTTTTGGGCTATTAGATGTCTATTAGATTTTCACTGACAGCCCCAGTTTAGCCTTGTTTTAGCCAAGCTGTCTACGTTTAGATGTCTATTAGACATCTGTTGAAAACAAAATTGTTTGCTGAGAAGCTTTGTATCTTATTTCTCAAGTTGTTGAAGAAGAAAGAAGTTCTGAAGTTGAAGAAAATCTGTGATTGTCAGAAGTACATTCTGTTGTACAAAAGTAGTCTTTATTTCTGTCCCTGTTTCTTCAAGCTAAACTGAACACTAGTGACTAGTGAGTAGAAGAGTTTACCTATTCAGTGTGCTACTGTTAATATCCGTCAACCTCTTTATTCGCATTTAGATTACACTTTTAAAAAAAATATATAATAAACTCAAGTCTGTATGACTTATGTGTTTGAACGTATTGAATTCAGAACAATTTAATCACAATTTGTACACTGTAAAAACATTTTATGATCAATTAGTCTTGACAGCATGTTTTTAGGCCATTGTAACTTACTAGACTAAGTTAATCATGTTCAAACCTTATTTTATAAGTTACGCAAGCTGTTTCAAGTCAGTTTAACATAATGTAAGTTCAATGGAGTCATAAGGTTCATTTCATTCAGCTTAAAAATATAAGACAACCTGAATGTTTTTACAGTGTACAATGCTAATTTTTGGCCTGCAAGATTATTTCATTCATGCATAAGCGACAGAAACTGTTCCAAAGGATCACTTAAGAAGTTATGTAACAGTTAGGATGTTATCTTTTTAGACATCTTGGTAGTATTTGGAACAAATCTCTTGTTTTGTTTGTCAGAAACATTTTTTAGAGTCTGCAAGTGACAACAATTAATGTTTAACTGTTTTGTCAATCTTTTGGATACAGATTAATTATTATGATCTGAAAAAAGGCTCCATACCCAGCCAACAATTGTGTGTTTAATAGACATCTAAATGTAGACAGCTTGACTAAAACAAGGCTAAACTTGGGCTGTCAGTGAAAATCTAATAGACATCTAAGAATAGCCCAAAACTAAACTAGTCATCAAATAGACAGATTAGACAGACTTTACATGTGCAGTCATTCATTTCCGTTTGTTTGACCACTAGTCTAGTTTTGGACTATTCTTAGACATCTATTAGATTTTCACTGACAGCCCAAATTTGTTTTAGCGAAGACAACTATGTTTAGATGTCTATTAGACATCTTTTAAAAACAAAAAAAATGCATGATGGGATATGTCCACATAAAACACCTGCTGGCTTGTTTCTCCTTGTGATAGACTATAACATACAGACTCTACCAATTAGCAGACAAATCCCTGCAAGAATTTTTTATTTTTAAAAGATGTCTAATAGACGTCTAAACATAGTCGTCTTGGCTAAAACAAGGCTAAATTTGGGCTGTCAGTGAAAATCTAATAGACATCTAAGAATAGGTTAAATTTAGACTAGTCATCAAATCTCAAGTCAAAAGTATTTGTGTATGAAAAACACATGTAGAAAAAAGTCTTTTTTTACAAACAGTCCAGTTTATATTATCGAAAAAAAAAAACTGTAACACTGTAAAGCAAAAACTGTTCATTTATGTCATCATTTGCATCTCAGGTATGAATAAAGTGGTTTTGTTTTTAATGTTAACACCTGCAGGTACCTAATACCAATTTGCATAATCATGCATCTGAAATACCGTGATGACAATAATATCTCAGCGTGTTTTTTTAATGCTCTTTTCATACCATCATGTGTATATATATGTATGTTGCTTCACATATCTCCAATTCATAACACACAAGCTTTATATTCTTTAAACACATCCACATTAAAAAGCAAAGCTGTCCAGTTGCTGTAACGATCCGTTGCGAAATTTAGACCAGAAAAAGATGCACACTATTTTAGCTTGTAATGTGTTACACAGAGAGGGCAGTTGTCATAGTGAGGACACGCACATGTAGGTCAAGATCAAATAGTTTGAAGGAAATGCTGTTCCCACAGTTTTTCGCATGACCTTGCTAGAATTAGCACCTGCACTGATGACACAATGCACACTGTTCCAGAAACGTCTGTAGTTGAACTGTAAACAAATGCTCCGTAAATTTCACCATGTTCTCTCATGTTGAAAACTCCTCTGCGTGCCAGTGAAGCAGATGTAGTGGGTAGTGACTGTGCACTGGTAGATCGAGTACCTGGTTTTTAAGCAAAACGGCCTCCCTAGCTCTCGAAATGATAGTGGCTTCAGAACACGAAGGGTTTGTGCTTCTTGTAGCAAGCTGAAATGAAAACGCCTCATTTGGTTTCTTTTCTCTTTTTAATGTGTTTCTTGGTGTATTCATTTGGTTCGAAATTCAATTTTAAGCCTAATTCACATGTATGGAATGAAATTGTTAAATAAATAAATGCCAAAATTCCCTGTCTGTCCTTCTTGCTTCTTAATACAATTCATATGATTGAGTTTTCTACATTTATCCTTTACTCTCAACCTAAAAAACCTCAGCAGCATCAGCTACCTACGACCTGCTTAACAATATGTTTACATGGACATCAGTAATCAAATTATTTGCCCTAATCTGAATAAGACAATAAAATTATTAAGACGTTTACATGAGTTACTTTTTAAATGTTCCTGTTTTTGAGTGTCCCGTTTTACATGTTATAGCACATAATTTGATTAATGTCATTGCGTCTCCATGCTATTCACATTTTCTCTGGAGTTTCATGTATTTTCGGGTGTTTCATTTGAAATGTGTTGAGTTTAACTGGAGTTTGGCTCTTTCACTTTCATTCATAGATATTTCATGCAAGCCCCTTTGTCTAACAAGATATTGCATGCGAGTATGAACTGCTGGAAGACCAGCATATACCGCATGCTGTCAATGAAAAAAAAAAAACTGGCATTTCACAATGCATGTGTCTGTGGTCTTTTACTCACTCAGTAGGTGCTGAGAATATTGTCAAACAACCATGTGTGTGTGTATAGACTATCCTGTTGCAAAATGTGGTGAAAATCCTACATGACAGTAGTAATTTGATTAATAGTTTGTTTACATGTCTGTACTGCACTTTAATAATGCGACTAAAATCTGCATACTCCATATGTCTTAATTAAATTTCTGTTTAGTTCAATTATGACCTTTTTTGGATTAAATTCATCAAAAATCTCTGTTTACATGATAGACTCTTAATCAGAGTATTATCTTAATAGCATTAAAATTGGTTTATTGGTGTCCATTTAAACGTACTTACTGACAAGCCACCACCCCCATCAGAACCTTAGCAACCACCACATTATCAACAAGGATCAATTTAGAACACCATGAAGACTTTCCTAAAACAAGTCACTACACAGAACTGTGCAAAAAGCTCCAAAGCAACTACCCAGAACACATTAGCAACAAGTGTTCATTTAGAACAGTGTTTCTCAACCACTTCCTGGAGGACCACCAGCTCTGCCCATTTTCCATAGCTGTTGCTGAATATGTTGTTCAGCGTTCTTGCGTCCTAGTGTTCTCATGTAACGTCATCATCAACTGCTAAAGTTCAGTTACAAATCACAACTACGCAAGAACAGAGGACACATGAAAGTTTCCGGATGTGTTCTTGATATTGAGGACGCATCGATGCAGACCTGAGCGCAAAATACGCTCGAGAAGACTCAGAAGTCATTGCGACTGAATAAAGGAGGTGGGAAGCGCAGCATTTTATATAGATTTAATATTAAAGTTCAGAGATATAACTTATTTGTCTCAAAACTTTCCCTAAATGAGACAGTGAAAGTAAACATTACCATAAAACGCCAGAACACATTAACGAAAGACATCCATTTAGAATGCCCAAATATCCTGCCTAGCAACACTCTACAACACCTAGTCCTCCTTAGTAACAAGTAATACTGAACCCCCTATTTGCACCCTAGAAACCACCCAGAACACATCAGCAACAAGCAATGAGCCAAAACACCTTAGCAACCACCAAAAAAATATTACAACAAGCAACCACTTACACCAGCCTATCAACAACCCTCCAGAATGGCGAATGCTTTAAGCGTGTATTTCTGCCCACTCTCTTCATGGGTCTTGTGTGAGCAGCAGAAGCTCTGGAATATAATCTCATAAAGACAGATCCGCTCTCTGAGAGATAAAGACAGCAGCAGCACCTGAGGGGAAGTGAGACAGTAGCCCTGAGGCCAGGAAGCCGCCATCATTGTAAAAACACCACAGGGGACGAGTCTTCACTCCCACACACCCTCACATGAGGTCAACAACACCAGCAAAACCAGTGCTGCCATTCACTAACTGCCTAAGAGTTTGGGTCTGTAATGACTAGTTGCATCAAGACTGCACACAACAGCGCCACAATATATGCAGCTGAGTATAGAAACATTTATCTGCTTATTTTGTTTGCTTCAACACAGTCTGTTTTGCTAGAACAACTGCAGTCATACACTGTTTAAATGATGGAAAATAACTAACAATGACAGTGTTTACATGGACATCAGTAATCGAATAATGTGTCTTAATCTGAATAAGACAATAATATTATTAAGGTGTTTACATAAGTTGCATTTTTGAATGTCCCTGTTTTTGAATGTCTCGTTTTACATGGTATAGCACATAATTCGATTAACGTCATTGCGTTATCCACGTTTCCTCTGGAGTTTCATGTAATTTCGGATGTTTCATTTGTCAACTTTAACTGCAGTTTGGCACTTTCACTTTCATTCAGGAGCATTTCATGCATGAGACAAATGAGATATTGGATGCAAGTATGAACTGCTGGAAGAGTGTTATTTTAATAGAATTTGATACCGCACGTAAACAATTTCTGAGTGGATTTATTATTAGACACTTTCTTGCTGTAAGGCGACAGCGCTACCCACTGCACCATAGTGCCGCCCTTGGTCACCATTTACTCACACTTAACTAGTTTCAAACTAGCTCAAGTTTTTTTATTCTGTTGATCACAAATAATAGTTTGAAAAGTGTTGAAAACCGGTAACTATTGACTTTAACTATGGATGTCAATGGCTACCAGTTTTGTAAGATTCCATTCTATCGGCCCAACGACGGAATCCAATGAATGGTCAAAAGGTTAAATGCATGTAAGATGTTTCTAATGCTTCTGAAAAGAATTATGTTAGTTATTAATAGTTTTCTACTCCGAATTCAATCTGACTTAAATTTTAAGTGACCGTCAAATTTAGACTGTATTTCGAATTAGGAATGGGTCACATTTGTTGTTCATGAATCAAGTTAGAGTTCTGATTTATATCTGATCCCATACTCAGTTATGTTCATTAGGTACCCAATGCCACACAGAGATTTCACGTCCCGGGGTTTACATGTTTCTCATGGACAGGATCTAGGAAAGAGGGCAATAATGTGTCAAAGGGTGCTTTTACACTTGGTTCAATTGCCTGCACCGACCCAAGTTCGGTTGTCCCCCCATGCCACTTTCTCTGCTGGTTAGTGTTCACACCATCTTTTTCCTTCTGAACCCTGGTACGCTTGCGTCATCAAGCTGCTGTTGTGTGTACGGCTGTTGCGTGGTGATCGCCACAAAAGCAACCTGCCAAAATGGTGTGCACATTGCAATCATTCTGCTTTCACTGAATCTTTTGGTTTTGGACATACAGATAGCGACTCGTGTCCATTTGCCGCAAAAATATTATAAATGTTCAGAACATTACGCGATGTCTAAAGAAGCTGTTTTAGGAGAAGACAAGCAGACATTACCCTGTTTGCCCTGGCTCAGTCCCACTTGTCACCAAGGTACAGTACATGATACACAGACACACACACACACACACACACACACAAATGAGCGTTATGAAGTTTGTTCTACTGTTTGTTGGACTCTTTCAGGCGGGCTCAGGTATGGTTCACGGGTGTGCACCCGAGTTTAGAAGACATCGTTCACACTAGGTAAAATTAACCTAAACTCTGATGTCAAACGAACTCGGGTGCAGACCAAAAGTGCTAGTGTAAAAGCACCCAAAGTTTATCCTTTTTATTACATGGCACATTTAAGTCTGAGAAAAATCTATTCCTACAGTTTCCAACAGTAGAAAGAAAATCATGAAGATTTGGAATAACTTGAAGGTAACAGATTTTTCTGAGTGATCTATCTCTTTAACACTAGTAGATGTAGCCTGATTTAAAGCTTTAAAAAGCAATTGTAAAAGCCCAAATGAAAGCTTTACTTTGTTATTTTAAAAGTCGAGAAAGTTTATTTAACAAACATCATTGATCAGAAGGTCTCTGTGGTGAATCAACATGCCACAGGTGCTGCTGATATAGTTTAACTTGTTTTGAGCGCAGACGATTACTTTAATAATGACTATTATCTGAATGAGAATCAACTACTTTTTAATTAGAGGAGCAGAATGAGCTCGCTTACTTAAAATAATTGTCGCAGGCTAAGTAATCATTATGCTCCTTAAAATCGACAAAGCGGAATTAAACTAAACTAAATGACACGGAGATATCTGGAATTAAAACTCCTTAATGACAGCTTGGCCATCTGATGTTCAGTACTGTGAGCTGTGAATGCGCTCATGTCTGCTGCTAAATATGGAGCTGAAGTGAATGATCTACTGCTTCTCCATCAATCATTCACTGGACATGTGACCTTCTCCACTGGCTCTCTGGAGTGGTGGGAATGTCATCCATGACGAGAAACCTTTTAATGGGGTTTTAAAAACTTAAGTCTTCCAGAAAGCAGCAGATGTACACTCTTAAAAGTGCTGGGTTGTCGTATCCCAATGTTGGGTCAAATATGGACAAACCCAACCATTGGTTAAAAAATGTCATTTAAATGTCATTTTTTTTACAACTATGTTGGGTTTGTCCATATTTGACCCAAAATTGTATTGCAAAGTTATGACAACCCAGCATTTTAGGTTGTATATTTGTATGAGATTTCTTAAAGAATCTGATAGTGCTGATAGGATTTGTTTTGTGTTGTGCCAAGTCTGGTTTCAGTTATAATCAAATACTGATATTTCCAAAAATTTACAGTAAACCTCAGTGTACAAATTGTGAATTAGTTCAAACAAAATTAGAATCACAGTCCCTGTTTTATGTGTTTCTTTATATATTAGAGGTCTCATGTCTTACGCATTTACCGTGAGACTCATGCATTTCTACCAATTTTCACGATCTCACACCACACCATGTTAATTTCAAGCTGAAATGTCCCCTATCACCCTATCACATCACATGAGAATATCCACATTTTATTTTTAAAGTGTAATATTTCACAGTAGTACTATTTCACCAGCATGGACCACACCACACTTTAGGCACTTTCTGAGCTAGACTTCATTGTAGGGATGTAGGGATGAAGGTGATAATAAGAGAACAGTGGAATGAAGGGGAAGGGAAGTAAGAGGATGAACAGTGAACAGGTAGGTAGGTTGATCGAGCGTCCTACGATGTTGCCCAGAGATTCAGAGTGGGTGTACAGTCTCTGCAATATTTTTGTAGAGTGATTGGATCCCCCGATTCAACCTAGGAGTGAAGAGAGGGTTATAAGATTGTGAATGGGAAGCAAGGATATAGAGGGAGGGAGGGTGGGTTCGAAAGAATGAGAAGAACAGTGCTAGAGGGCTGGTCTGCCTTAAATAAGTTTTAGGATTGGTTAAGGAGACAAAGTGAGGCGTGGTTCCGCCACCGAACGTTTGTTAACAAGTTAACTCCATTTAACTTTATTTTTTATCAAACAAATACTAAATAAACTCAAATAGGCAGCACAGTGATGTAGTGGGTAGCACAGTCGCCTCACAGCAAGAAGGTCACTGGTTCAAGCCCCAGCTGGGTCAGTTGGCGTTTCTGTGTGGAGTTTTCATGTTCTCCCCATGTTCGCGTGGGTTTCCTCTGGGTGCTCCAGTTTCCCCCATAGTCTAAAGACATATGATACAGGTGAATTTAAAAAGCTTAATTGGCCATAGTGTATGTAAGTGTGTGCAAGAGTGTATGGGTGTTTCCCAGTGTTCGGCTGGCAGGGCTGGAAGGGCATCCGCTGTGTAAAGCATGTGCTGGATAAGTTGGCGGTTCATTCCTTCCAGCTGCAACCTGTTACTGGGAAACATCCATACACGCTCATTCACACACTCATACACCACAGTCAATTTTAGCGAACCCAATTCACCTGTACCGCATGTCTTTGGACTGTGGGGGACACCGGAGCACCTGGAGAAAACCCTTGTGAACACAGGGAGAACATGCAAACTCCACACAGAAATGCCAACTGATACAGCCGGGGCTTGAACCAGCGACCTTCTTGCTGTGAGGCGACAGCACTACCCACTGACCCACCGTGTCGCCCCCCAAAATAATTCATTATGGTCAGAGAAAAAAACTTGTTAAATATTGAGAAATTAAAATTTTTTTATAAGATCTAAGATGCTTATAACATTTGTTAAATCTGATAATGTAATCCAGATTACATTTAATGAGTTCCTACCCACCACTTACATCATATTTTTTAGATTTTATTAAATAATAAACTAATTAAGTTAACAATGCTGTCTTTGACTGTAACTTCTTATAAACCCAAAGCAACCTACAGTAGCAGCAGAGACTGCTCACTTTTTGGAGAAAAGTGTTGGAAAGTGCGTCATTCATGGGCACAATGGTGATAGAGATCTCTCAATATCGCTCCAATTCACAAGTTGACCCCACTGAAGTCACCTCTCCTTAACCACAAAAGACTTCCAGCACCCCGTTCACTAACCGAAGCTATCAATCACCAGCACCGTTCTCTCAGGCACTCTTTTCAACACAGATCATTTTTTTGAACTTGACTGAAATTAAATATGGTGTCACGAGCAGCACAATGCATCTCTCCATATGAGCTGATTTAGTAGTGCAGTCATGTGTCTGCCATAGTGCTTTTGATTGAACGCATTTATATGCATTGAACAACAGTGAATTCACAATGTACACACATGCATGAAGGCCAATGCTCACATGTGTGCAGAGATAGTTTTCCATGATCTCTGGCCCTGTTTACAATTGGTATTAAGATGCATTTTCGTCAATTCTATCAAAAGTGGGCGGTGCTACTGTAAATAAATGTTTCAATATTTACCACTTTTGACCACATCTTGAAGTAGTTGATTGCTGCTAGATGGAGAGGGGTCTGTATGCAGACCTGGTGCAGTGCAATCTGAGCTGCATCCAATACTTTTTAGTGCACTCACCCAACCCTACCCCTCACACTGACATCACTAGCTCCATCAAGTGCATTGTGTCTGACATTATACCACTGAGATATGCAGTCTCAGCTTGCATCATCAAGGCTGCATCCAGATGCTATTTGTAAGATGTGTATGGAGTACATTCAAAACAACAACTGAAGGCCAAGTACTCTGCTTAGGCTACATCTACACTGGTAGGTTTTCATTTTAAAGTAGCATTTTAGAATTAAAATAAAAATGCGTCTTGTCCAGACTGGCGTTTTTACTGCCTGTCGATACTATACAGCCTAAATGTTTAATACTAGGGCTGGGCCAATAGATGATATCATATCGAATTGCGATAAAAGTTATTTTGATAATGATAATAAGCTCTGGACATTTTTACTCGATATTGATCTAAGTGTCAATCACACAGCAGCAATATGCTACAATATCAACCAATCTGCATGAAGTCAAAAAATCATTTCCTACCGCACTTTGCTAACAAACTTGACAAGATGACAAAAATAAAGAAATAATGAGTGGAAGCGGTGATGAAAGTAAACTAACCTTGAGTTATTATCAAAAGATGATGAAATTATCGACAAAAAAGGCAGCATGAATTCTGTTGTAGTGGTTTGGCTATCAGAAGTGTGACAAGGAGCAGATTAAAACGATTTGTAAAGTATGTCAAAGTCTGGCAACACAAGCAACATATTCAATCACCTAAAAAAAAGCTGAAAGTTTTACAATTTGTGTGGACTTGCTTGAAGTTGTGCTGTATATTTTTATTGTTTATGTTTTGCTCGTTTAATTTACCTCATAATGCCAGATTAGTCTTTTTAATTGTATTTTACTATTTGTTTTAATGTAAGGTCAAACGTAATCTGTTTACGTTAATAAACAATATTTTAAATTGCAATTTAAAACAATTTAAAAACGTCTCATTTTTGTTGCAACAGTCATTGTTGAGATAATTACTTTTAAAGCTGGAAGCACTTCTCCGCTTAAATCGAAAGTTATTGTTATTGTTAAAGTTTCATTTTTGCCATATCGCCTAGCCCTACTTGATACATAACCATTTATGCTCTCAGTGCATGCTCATATTTGGTTGGCAACCATACTCACAGTCTATTGTTGTGTGATGGTCATATGAGAGGGGCTTGACAAATCAGGGAATGATATGCAATGGTGCAGAAGACCAATCAGAGAGCGATTGTTGATAGCCACACCTCCGTTTTCAAAAATTTCCATTTCAGAGCATCTACACAGAAACAGAACACTAGGGCTGTGTCTAAAACCACCTACTACTCAGTAGGTACTGCATTTCAATTTAAAAGTACTACTCGACCATTAGAAAAGTATGTTCTATACAGTATAAATGTCAGTAGTATGAATGGAACTTGGATGACTACATCTGCCATTTTTTCATTATCACATAACCTACCCATGCGTTGCTTCACTCCCATTCATGAAATCTCTCATGGTGCATCAAGGGATAGCATAGCGTCCATCGGATGTGCACTTCAGAATCTTGCCACAAGTAGTATAATTTTCAAATTCTATTAATTGGAACTACTCGGCTCACATACTGTTTTTGCATACTACATAGTATGGAAGTATATGATTTCGGACGCAGCCTAACACTTCCAAATGAAAATGGGGTCTTCTGGATTTTCAAAGCACTCAATTTTCACTGGTAAAAATGCCAGAGGAGTGTGTACTCCAGTCTTAACTGTAACAAAACTTTTGAAACTACGATGCACTACTGTAAATTGAATCTTAGAATCCAGTCTGTTTAAAGTTTGCCATCAATAATTTTGGTTTGAAGGTGAAAAAATAAAAAACAGAATGTTATTGCTTATAACATTTTAGCATTAGCATGTCATCATTAGATAAAGAAACACAAGATGCAGCTCTCAATCTATGTTTATATGTTCTAATAAATATTAGGTGGCTTTTTAAATTTCTTAACAAAATCCCATGTTATAGCTGTGAAGTGATGTAAAATACATGGCTAAAATCCAGAATCCAGTCCTACATTTTGTTATATATTACAAGTTTGTTTTGCAATATTATTACAAAAGGTTCAGAAAAGACTAAACATACACAGACCCATAGACTCTTCCTTATCAGAAATATAGTAAACTTTTAAATGGACACTAGCTATGTTTTCATCCAAAAATGCGAATTAACTTTATGCACAAAACTGGAATATTGCATAAAAGATGTGCAAATTAAGCAGTGTTTCCATCCAATGAGTCAAAGCAAACAAAATCAGCACTTCCTGATTAACTGGCACCAAATATCAACAGTAAAAACGGAATTTGCTGCGGTAGAAAAAGCTGTGTGATTTTTTTTTCTTTATTTAATAAATGGCTTATGCCTCAGAAAGCTATCCTGACACGCAGTGAACAAGTGGTGGTGTTTGAAGGTGTGAGATGCGGAGCACAGATGCTCTTGACAGTTCTGGAGGTAATTAATAACATAATAACACTAATACTGAAAAGGTTAAGGTGAAAAAAAGGAAAGGAAAAGGAAAGGTTTTAGAATGATCAAAACAACATTTCAGATGTTTTACAATGTGCTCAGCCTGCTGGTTTGTCGATTTGCACATGTTTTTATATCACATGATCTCTTATAAAAAAATCACATGACCTTTTTTAATGCGCATACTGGAATTTGTTTAGTAAAAGTGTTTATATTGTAGTTTATGTGCATCTTTTTCATTGAATAAAAAGTTTATCCTACTCTGTTATGCGCATATGTTTTTTATGTGCATCTTGCCGTTTCCATCAACCGTTTTTTTGTGCACATATCCAAAATCCCCTAAAAAATAGCTTTATGGAAACGTATCTAATTAGACGGATCTAACCATCAGGTGTGAACGTGAATGTGTATCCCAATTATCTACTGTTGATATTGAGTTAAAGTTAGCTTTATATTCGCACATTCATTTTTTTTTACTGTGAGATGGTCCCTTTATTGTTTACCATGCTACTTTAAATATTGGGTCTGAAATTGCATGCAAGTATGACTTCAAAACAACATTAGCACTATTTAATTGACTGTGGACAATGTTGTACTTTGAAAATATGGTTTCCCTTTTTAGAATTTACAAACAATAACTTTCTGGCATTATATTGTTAAGGTGAATATCCTATTGTACAATATAAAACAAAGGCCCAATCCCAATTCTACCCCTTAGCTTTTCCCCTTCCTCTACCCCTCGTTTTGCACGTTCATGTCAAGGGGTAGGGGTGTCCCAATTCTCTTTAGCTTGAAGGCGTAGGGCTAAGGAGAGGGGGTGAATAGCCCTTCGAACAAAGATTTTTCAGGACCACATCGAAACCAAGGGGTAAGAAAATTTCCCAGAATACACCAGCCACAGCGGCAGTATTGCTGAACCCAGAAGTAAGGAGATCCACAAATTAGTATTTTTGTCATTATTATTCATTTTTACGACAAACAAACATATGTTTGAATATATTCATTACCGTGTTCGTCTTTTACCGTCATGCTTTTTTTTTTACGCTAAAAAAAAACTGCTAAATTTCACGACCTATAACCCATAATAATAACTCTTGTACAGCAGTCCCACAACATTCTGACACTCGATGACACTCAAATACCCTGTCAGAAAAATCTAGTGGCTGAGAATGAGCTTTTTACAGTGTCTGCTATAATGTTAATGTTGTTTTTGGTGTGTTTACATAGATGAATATGGCCAATTTGTAAATACACAGTACAGTTACGATCTTATTGCCACATTAGATTGTTATGATAACATAATCTATGCCTTCAGTGATTTCCTGAAGATAAATACCAAAAAAATTGCCCAACTGGAATCACAACAGCCGTCGCCATCGTCTGATCTCATATGAAGCAAAAGATCGGGATGACATATGATGACGTGTGCAGGTACTGTAGTGCTGTCCCAATTCTTAGGAGTAAATTTTGAAGCCCTTCCCCTTAACCCTTGGTTGTAAGGGCCAAGGGGAAAGGGAAGGGGTAGGGGTACAAAAATAGAATTGGGATTTACCTCAAAACTGTTGATATGATCATCAAAATGCATCTTAAAGGAATAGTTCACCCAAAAAAATAGTATTTACATCTTACTCAAGTCATTAAGTTCTTTCTAAACTTTTGTGAATTTCTTTCTTCAATAAAACACAACAGTTAAACGTAATTTTAGACACAATGATTCATCAGCTGTTTCCCCCCAACATTCTTCAATATATCTTCCTTTGTGCTTGACAGTAGAAAGAAACTCAAACCAGTTTGGAACAAATGACGGATGATAATATTGATGACAGAATTTTCTTTTAAGGGTGAACTATCCCTTTAATACAGGTGTAAACAGAGCCTGTGTTGTTTTTCTCTGTGGTCTGGATGAGTTTTGCCACAGCAGCAGCAGGATAGAGACTGTGGTGCGTCTCCTGTGAAATGTTTGCCTGCCTGCCTTTGCTCTCTATGTTTAATGCATTTGCGCGTCTGCCAGAGTTTCTCCCTCACCTGCGCCCGAGCTTGAAGCAACAACAAGTGCCATACAGGTAAACAAAAGAGATGGACAGCTTCTTGTTAGCAGCAAGAGGCTGTTCAGAAATACACAGCCGCATACCGCACAGACACATGGGGAGCATACATTCAGAGAGATGATGTCATACATATTCATCCGCCTCGCTAAAAACACAACCGTCATCTTTTCTGGCTGCACACCGAGGAGGTTTTTCCTTGTAGACACAAATACACTTTAAAGGGATAGTTTATGCTAAAATGGCAATTGTGTCGTCATTTACTCCCACTCATGTCATTGCAGACCCGCGGGTCGTTATGGGGAAAAGAGCATGTTTGATATCCCGGCGATTCTTTTGAATTTAATTGAAGTGAATAGGAGATGAAAGTGGTCGCGCAATTAAGTTGCAAAATGAAGTGAAAGCAGAGTAAAACGTGCCCATGTGACTCATAAATCATGCATTTCTTCTGAAGACATACGATTGGTTTGTGAGGCATAACAAATTCAAGCGGTATGTTTTGACATGGGAAAAGTAGTAGTTCGCCAATCATCTTCATCTTTTGAGAATTGCTTTAATTCAGTTCATACAACCAAATTGATTTATTTGTATGAGTTTCATCTGATTAGAAATAAATTCAGATGACTTTTTTACTTTTAGACTTTTATGACATTTTGTAATATTTTAGGGGTTTTTGCGTTATTTCTTAAAGGCTATAAGCTAAAGATTCAATTGGATTGAAATCAGATTGTAGTCATAATCACATTAATTCAAATCAATATTTTTTAGAAGGTTGTAAATATTGAGATAGGTTATAAATATTGATAAAGAAATAAATGCTGGCATGTAAATCAATAAACTGAAACTGAGATAATTTTAGGTTGGATTACAAAATTACAAAAAAAAATACTATTTTTTTTAAGTGAAATGAATGAAAATAAAATTGAAAGACTATATAAAATAAAACCTAACCCTATGGAGCCTAAAGGCTGAATAAAGGCTAATTTAAATCATGTTCTAAATAAAAGCAATAGCACACAATAGAAGGAATATTTCCATATTAAAATAAGTTTTTGTTCTAACCAACACCTGAAATTTATATTTTAGAAACGGCTTCTATTTCTTGCAGCTGAACACCAGGATGATCATCTCAGGTACACATCATGTACTTTATTCAGTAATTAATGCTAACAATTTGAGTTTGAATGCCATTTTACCTGACATTTATTGCTATACTGAAAGCAGCAGCAAATTGTTCACCTCAGATCTTGAAAATAAAATAAACCATTTAAAATTGAACTTTAGAACTGTGACTCAGTGTAAACCAACACATATCAGTGATTCAGCATCTACATTTAATAATGTTAAAGAGGGTTAATATGTATTAAGTAGATTATAAACCTTACCATTCCATGAGTGAGTGCATATTCTGTGCTTCTGAATGGCTGTATTTAAATTTCTGTCTTGTTTCTTCTGGTGCAAAAAGCCAAATTGCTTATCACTGCAAATGTGGTCACATAGCATGTTGTTAAGACTCAGGGTTTCAATGTAACCCGCTCACCTAATGTTTACGTTCATAATATTTATATTATTTGCTAATTAATAACCTTGTAGAACTCTGAATCTGCATCTCATTTCGGAGTCTGCTACTGTCCACCAGTCACGGATGCAAATTTGAAAGCTTTTTGACTAAATAAATAAAAAAAGCAGTTTTCCACCAAAGCAACCTGGGGTGCTGAAATATAATTGGCTAAAGTGGCAGTGGGCGGGCTAAAAGACGTTCTGGCAAGTAACAGACATTTTCAAAGCAGAATATCTCACTTTAGCCTTGTTTTTCAGATAAACAAGAATGTTTACCTAGCATGTTTCTTAAATATCTGCAAACATACAGTATTATGGTATTTTAATACTTTAGAAGAGTCAAAAACTTACATACAGCACTTTTAATAACAAATACAACATCATTACTACATCTGGACTTTTCTAATTGTAGTGTGGTGGTACAGCCCTGGTTTGGAACAATGTTAAATAAAATATTGTTGTTGTTTTTTCATCCTTTTAACATAGTCCATAGAGCCATTTGTGGTTTTGCAAACCATGGTTCATTTACATACTCTCTTTATCCTCTCATCTGACTGACGCCATTTTGGCAGTTACAGTCATTACCCTCTAAAGGACATAAGAGGTGTAACCATTAATATTAAAACAGTTCAACTCCATCGAGCGAATGTCTGCCTCATTCACCTTGGGCCTGTCTAGGGAGCCCGTGTCTTATTTTACATTTTTATGTATGGCGTGTCAGACTTGAGCAGATGGTATCTGTATGAATATGGGCGGCTTGTCACCCTTTCTTATCACCTCACACCCTTACCTGACGAACATCACTTCCCGAAACAAGACCCCCTGCAGGAAGTATTGGCAGAGGCCGAGGTTTGTCAGCCACTCTCGGTAGGCCAGTCCCAACCCAGACGTGACCTTCAGCGCTAAACTCACTGAACTGTCTGCCATTTTTAGGATGCAGGCTGGAGACTCGCTCTGTCTGGTTGATTTAGCATGCAGGGGTTTATTCAATCAAATTACCATGGAGGTGCTTTAATACTTGTTAACCTTCCCTACCACCAGTGTTCAATCGAAAGCAATTTCAGCACCCATTCCACCTGTTTTATTCAAATTGATAATACGCCAATAAGAGCTGTTGATTCAGCATTGATCTAACTAGTTTTTCACCCGAGGGAAACAAGCAAAGTCACTTTGGTAAACTGCTGCCGATGAAGGGATGTGCTGGAAATTCACCACGCTATGTGAAATTGAAACCAGTCCATCATGTTAGACTCTGTTTGCAGGCTTTCATGTGTGTTCATCCACTGCTTTTAGATTTTGCTTCTCTGTCATTGCACTGCAAAAAAAAAAGTAAAAACACACCAGCGAGCCAGAAACCTCGGCACACGTTCGGGAAGTCATTGCCTACCCAGGGGAAAATATGTGAAATGCCTCATTTTGGCTGTCCTTCCCAGCACACATTATCCTTTGACTTGTTTTCCTGTTTTTCTTTCAAGCCTCATACCCTTTTTCTTTGTACTTTGATGTTGGTAAGGCATTTACTAAAATAGTATTTTATTGTAGTACTTGTACTATTTCTGGAATAAGAGCACACTGGGCCCAGTATGCACATTTTCAAAACTGCAATTACCCAAATTTGAAGTATTTAAAGGGAAAGTTCACCCAAGAAATAAAACTCATTTTAATCTTAATAGTCATTTTAATTCTTTTGTTAAACACAAAGAAATATATATTGAAGAATGTTTGGACAAAACAGCCATCAACTATTGATGCCCATGTTTGCTTTTTTTCAACATTCTTCACAAAATATCTTGTTTTGTCTTCATAAAAGTTTAGTACCACTTGAGTAAGGGTAAATGTAAATGTTTTGGATGAATTATTACTTTAAGTTAGCATAATACAAAGAAAACTATTTTTTGTGCACATTTTAAGCTGCTTTTTTTTCAAATTCATTTTTCCAATATGGATTTTTAGAAAGTACTTATAGACGTTTTCTACACTGTTACAGGAATAGCCACCACGTCTGGTTCTCTGAGAACAAATTTTTCTTAAGTTTCTTGCTTGCGTTCGCACATACAGATAGAAGCTGCATACCAACAGTGATGTCTACCAACACGAAAGTATAAATACCCAATAATGTGTGCATAATGGCTGTAATGAGGGAAAAACTATAATCCCATGAAGCACTACAGGTGCCACATCAAAATAAACTGACAGAGAAATATTGATTAAAAGAGGTTTATTATATTAAACTATTTTTGTTACAAAATGTACTAATTAATTACTAATTAATTTTCCTCCAGCATAGTCCCTTATTTATTAGGGGTTGCCACAGCGGAATGAACCGCCACCTATTCCGACATATGTTCTCACAGCGGATGCCCTTCCAGCCACAACCCAGTACTGGGAAACTCCAATACCCTCTCACATTTACATACACACTCATACACCATGGCAATTTAGTTTACCCAATTCACCTATAGTGCATGTCTTTAGACTGTGGAGGGAACTGAAGCATCCGGAGGCAAACTCCACACAGAAATGCCAACTGGCCCAGCTGGGACTTGAACCAATGAACTTCTTGCTGTGAGGCGACAGTGCTAACCACTGAGCCCCAGTGCTGCCCACAAAATGTACAAATTTAGAAAATTGTATGTTTATTTACAAGTCAATGTTGTTAGGCATCTTTAGAATGAGCCTGTTGACAACGAGTATCTGAGTATCTGTTGACAACGATACTTTGCAACTATCTGTTAAATTATTTTTTTATCCTTTTTACATCAGTGGATAAAGTACACAGACAGTACTTGAGTAAAAATGCAGACACCCAAATGAAGTATCATTCATTCATTTTTTTTTCGGTTTAGTCCCTTTATTAATCAGTGGTCGCCACAGCTGAATGAACCGCCAACTTATCCAACATATGTTTTACGCAGCGGATGGCCTTCCAGCTGCAACCCATCACTGGGAAACATCCATACACTCTCATTCACACACATACACTACAATTTTAGCTTACCCAGTTCACCTATAGCCCATGTCTTTGGACTTGTGGGGGAAACCGGAGCACCCGGAGGAAACCCACACGAACACGGGGAGAACATGCAAACTCCTGCAGAAATGCCAACTGACCCAGCCGAGGCTCGTACAAGTGAACTTCTTGCTGTGAGGTGACAGTGCTACCAACTGTGCCACCGCGCCACCCTCAAATGAAGTATAATTTTAGTAAACATTTGAGTATATTTTGAACAGCACAAACTTTAAAAGTAGATTTAATTCAAACAACTATGTAGTCTTGACATAAATATTACTTGAATCTGAAAAGAAAATCATAAAATTAGGCATTAGGAACATACTTTTTACCTCAGTAAACTCAATTCAAGCACCACTCTTCAATTATTTACCCTCCCAATTACTTTATTTCATGTCATGAAAGTGGTTAGATTTTTATTATTTTTTTTACTTTGTTTTTCACTCAATATTATAGCAAACTGCCAAAAGCAATTCAACATGGAATTCAATTAAAACTGCTACATAAATAAACGGAGCACAATATATATTTAAATTATTACATCATATGATATTTGAAATGTCTGCCAGATATATTGTTTTTAGTATACCCCATATACTTGGCGGTATCCAGTAAGCAGTAAGCTAGTATTCCATTCCTAGCCATGGACTGATGAAAGGGCAGCTAGAATTACACAAGAACACAGATTGATCGATCCTCCCTCTTGATTTTCCATTTCTTATTCGCGTTGTCAACAAGATGAAGAACTTCCATCCCCTCATCTCTATATTTAAACTATTCTCTAGCTCTTCCTAATTTATCATGCACTTGCTGCTTCCTCACTGGAAACTAATGGCTTTGTGTAAAGAGCATGTTAGTTCATTTCGGACCACCTTGTGTGTTAGTTTGAGCTGGTGAGTCTTCCCAAAACAAAATGTCTATATCAGAGCATAGAATTAACCCTAAAGATAAGCAACATAATTTCCTTTCATATTTTGCTGAACTTTCTGTGCCAGTTTTTGAATACATTTTACTTCAATAAATCATAATTTCTGAGTACTTTATTGTAGTACAATAAGTACTTTATTGTTTAGAAAAAAATACTTAAAAATGCTTAACACAAAGTTAGATTTGGACATGTAAACTGTATTCCTGCATTATATAATAACTGCATTATATAATATTTAAAAATCTATGTCAGATTTTCGAAGGAAATCCAAGCATTAAAAGAGTCTAAACAAATCTAAGGGTCACCATGAATGTGAATCCTCTTTTAAAGACACTGTCATCATATTCTGCACGAATCAAGTCATTTGCATGTGGAAAGACCCTTTTCCCTCTTGCATGTAATTACATTGCTTGTAGCACTAAATGACGGCTCTTTGAATCCTCTGTGCAACGCATGGTGGGTTGGGATTGCAATTTTAGAAGAAATAAGCGACTAATTTGACATAACATAGCTCTTTTGCACAAACCATTAGGGAGCGTCTCTTTTTTTTTGCAGGTCAGCACTGGCTCGTGGTAAGTTACTGCCATCTATGGTCTGAAAAGCTCTTTTCAATCACAGGTTTTATTTCATTCAATAATATATGGGCTGATTACACGTCTAGTAAATTATTTAGAGTAAGATTAGTGAAGGTGCGAGATTCATGCATCAAAAATTCATCAATGCCATTTATAACGAAAAGATAGGAGATTCTAGAGAAACCACAGTGTTGCAGCAAATCTATATAAAGGAGTCTGTAGAGTAACCAAAATGTTGCACTATAACTGTATTGTAGATTTTATACAGAAACCATAATGTTGCACCATATGTATAGAACAGATTCTGTACCCAAAATAGTGGATCCTATTAATAAATTAATGTTACACCATAATGTATAAACTATAGAGAAACCACATCTACATAATGGAATCTAGACCATGTGGTGATGTTCTTGGCCCATGAACATTGCTTGTTGTCAAGGTATTTCATAACTCTAAAAAGAGGAAATGTCATCATAAATTTACATTAAAACAGCTATCATAACATTATTTATCAATATGTAGACCTTTTTGCATTCTCAGAAGCTATGGAAATTAAAAATGTAAAACAGGATACACGTAAGGACCATTGTTATTGTTTACAAATGGTCAAAATGGTCTATAGATAAACCGTATTGTTTTACTACAGCTTGTTGTGACAAGAATTACTGCTTCTGTGTCCAAGTCTCAGAAGCCATTTATGAGCATCGTTTATTCATATTACACTTTTTAAGCTACACTTTTAAAGCACTTTACTACACTAGTTTCCAGGCTCACTATGTCCCAGACAGCAGTATTTTAAGGATTCATAAAAGATGAATCACTGTCTGGCTATTTGAGAAACTGGTCTTGACTTTCTGATAGTATTACAGCACACTGTATAAAAGGTGTATAACAACATCATTTGTTGTTAGCATTTGGCATCTAATCAAACTGTGATTTGATTATTTAGTTAGTGGATACAGTAGAATTTAAAGAGTTTAAAGCTTATAAACAGTATTAAACTTTCTTGTTGTGATTGCTGAAGCTTTTATCGTGATTTACTGTATTATCACAAAGTTTACCCAAGATGCAAAAAAAAGGTTAATTTAACAGGTATGATAACAAAATTACTTAGTGTATTGCTTTATTGTATGTTAATGTTCAAAAACAACCATTTCAACCAAATTAAACTAACCACATTAGTTTCAACCAAATTAACCAATAAGTTTCAACCAAAGTAGCAAAATAATTATAAAGTACAATAGGAAACACTTAAAAATAAAGTCTCATTAGTAAATGTTTAGTCAACATTTACAAAAAGTCGGATTTATTACAGTTGCTATGTTAATGTTAGGTAAAAATACAACTGAATTGTACTAGTTATTAGCTTTATTAATTAAACGATTACAACTTGTATTCAAATTATGACTGTCAATTTTAATGCTTCTGCAG
Source organism: Danio tinwini (assembly GCA_903798205.1). Taxonomy (NCBI): domain Eukaryota; kingdom Metazoa; phylum Chordata; class Actinopteri; order Cypriniformes; family Danionidae; genus Danio; species Danio tinwini. The sequence continues at coordinate 9,901,458 of CAIGQZ010001492.1, read as the reverse complement.
TTTTCATTGTGAGTTTAGTTAAATTAACTAATGTTAAATATTCAAGCCTTGTTGCTATACTACACTGTAAACAATATCCGTAAATTAACAGTTTTCCATATTTTGTGATTCAATTTTTTATCATGTATCATTTTAAATAACATTATGACACCTTGATCTTTCTTCTGACAACTTTTAACCTTAAAAAGTTGGAAAAAGTGACTTTTATGAACATTTTTAATAGTTGATGTATTGTCTGGGTTGGTGTTGTATATTATGGTACAAAAACCTTGTAATGAACTGAAAGTACACTTTCTGTTATTTTGCTGATTGTTTTATTTTATTTCTTTATATTGTTTCAAACTGCTAAAATATCAATAAAAGTCACTTTGTTAAAGGTGCTGCATGTAAGTTTTTGACTCTTCTAAAGCATAAAAATACCATAATATGTGTGCAGATATTTAAGAAACATCTCAAGTGAATATACTTGTTTAACTGAAAAACAATGCTGAAGTCAGATATTCTGCTTTGAAAATTTTCTTTGTTTAGGTAAATTTAACCTGCACAATGCCAGTTTGGCCAATTATAATTCAGCACCCCGGGTTGCCTTGTTGGAAAAGTATTTCATTCATTCATTCAGAAAGACTCTGAAAGCATGTGTCTGTGACCGAACTAGACAGTATCAGATGTCAAAACGAGACCGATTCAGGTCCACATAAGGTTATTAATTAGCAAATGATATATATATTACGAACATAAACATTAGGTAAGCAGGTTACATTTTAACTGCATGTCTTAACAACACCCTTTGTGACGAGATACGCAGTAATGAGCAGTTTGGCTGTTTGCACTAGACAAAACACAACAGAAATATAATATAAATGAATATAAATGCAGCCATTCAGAAGCACAGAATAAGCACTCACTCACAAAATGGTAAGGTTAAGAATCTATTCAAACTCACATTGTTAGCAATTAGCACTGAATAAAACACACAAGGTTTACCTGAGGTGATCTGTCATAGGTTTCACATGTTGAGCTGTGAGAAATAGAAGCCGGTTCTAATATATCAATTCGAGGTGTTGGTTAGAACCAAAACTCTCTCTGTCGCGTGTCGTTGCTTTTATTTAGAAAACAGTTTAAATCACCCGCTCCTGTACTCAATCTGGCATCCCGTGTTTGCGTCTATTTTGATCCAGGAGTGCTATACCTAGTTCAACCTCTGGGTGTCAAACTTACATACTGCACCTTTAAAGTGTAGAGTTGAATTTTTAACATTAACATTGACAAAGCAGAAATCAAGGAAAACTGAAACAGAAAACACAAAATACAAAAACTGTTAATTAACAGATATTTTATATTTTTGTATATAAATAGTTACAGAATATTCAATCAATATTCCAGCATGTTGTAGGCCAAATTTTATCTGTGAAAAATGTTAGCGTTTATACTACTAACCAATTATGTCTCCAAGTATTTGACGCTATTATGAGCAGTACTGCAAATACAATTTGAATATCCTTAAAAGGCAGTTTAAATAATAAATAATTATTCAGTATGTTGAAGTGCCCACAACATCAATATTGTGCATGTCAATTAGCTTTATTATAAACTAATTTCGAGAGGAACATCTTCATCTTGAAGAATCCCTCCTTCCTCCCCATTCCTCCTCCTTTTTAGATTGGGCGGCAAGGCGGCCCAGTGGTTAGCACTGTTGCCTCACAGCAAGAACATCACTGGTTCTAATCTTTACTAGGCCTGCTGACGTTTCTGTGCGGAGTTTACATGTTCTCTCCCTCGGGTACCCCAGTTTCCTCTCACCGACCAAAGACATGCGTCATAAGTAAATTGACTAAACCAAATTGTCACCATAGTCAAATTTTTAGCCAACAGTCTTTTTCCCTCATGAAGCAATTTGTCTTTAGCCACAAATAAGCGGGTGAGTTCTAGAGATCTACCTGAACTCAATCTCCCCTCTCGCCCTACAAACAAGAGGGAGCCCAGGGCTTGAGGATCTTTTGAGATCATGCTGTCTCTCCCCAATCATCAGCTAAATGTGAACTCTTGAACTGGATACGTCTCATTTATTCCATAGCTGCATCTACAGTAGTCAACATTATAAATCAAAACCTTCCCTCAAAGTTGTCCTAAAACTATTCAACAACACCCATTCTTGTACTAGGACAAATGTGAAAACAGTTTTTAATCCAGTTTAAATGTTGACTACTGTATATGAGTGATTCTATAAAGAAACCATAATGTTGCCCTCAGTAGTGTGAAGTACAAATTACAAATGCTCATAATATTGTAACTGAATAGTTTTTCTCAGGAATTGTACTTAACTAAGTAGTTACAATAAATCTAGCTCTGCATTGGTACTTTTACTGTGCTGTTTGGCTTCAACCTGCATTCAATTCTTTAAACTTTTATTTTGCATACGGTGACTGGCTATCAGTCCTGTGATTCTTGTCCAGTCAAATCGTACATAGAAAAATTCCATTAGAATCATTTTTGCAACTAAATACTCCCTACTTCCTCATCTTTAGAAGGGCTACTTTTTACTGATTTTACTATGAGTAAAAAATCTAATGATGTGTTTATGATCAATACTTTCCCTGTACTTGCATTTGTTTGGTAAGTAAGGGTACGTTTATTTGAGTATGGTTTTCTTTTTCCACCATAATTTTGCACAACATTTTTATAGTCAAGAGAAACAAAAATGTTGCGCCAGTTGTTCAAATTTAGGCCGGTCTTTAGTAGGTTTTGTCATATTTCCCCTCTCCTCGAGCGTCTGCAACAGTTATCTGAATTAAAATGACTGGCACACAATTGAGATCCGCTCCGTTCTAAATTCTCGGTGTCCACCTGCCTAATTTCAGAGGCAGGGGTATCTATCACACTCCGATAGCATCTACATCCAGCAGGCGTTTATTCTGTCGCTACCACTCTGCAAACTAATGAATCAGGGGTGGACCAAACTCTACAAAGAGATCCTATCAGGCCCTGCCACGGTGAACACAAGAAAATTGTATGCAGCCTTTTATTATGAGACAACCCAGCAGGGTGATGGATGGCCCAAATTTAGCCTCAGCAAACTTCACTGAGCTTCTGTTGATACTGGCTGATTAATGACTGTGTGATCCGTTCAACAAAGGGAGGAAGGTGGAGGAAGAGGAGGAGAGATGAGATTGAAGGAAACGTCTCCGATATTAAGTTTTATTGACTGAAGAATGCCGCTCAACACAAGGTCTGGAATGCAAACGAGTTGGCTGTTTGCTTCAAATAATTCACCATTGGCGCCTGTTGTGTTGCGTGAAGTATGAAGCCCATCCAGGAAAACGGGCAGACAGGATAAGCCTCTAAATGTTGGAGCAAGAATGGAGAACACAAGATCTTCCATAGAAGTGGTTATCTGGAAACTTTTAAAAGACATTTAGCTGCCCACATAACTCCAAAAATATCTGGAGCACCTGGAGAAAGCCATGCATTAGCATTCTTGTTTATCTCAAAGTCAGCCCATCAGTTCATAGTAGCTATGTCTGGAAATGTGAACCCTGACCAAAAAAAACAAAAGGATAAATTTTATGAAATTGGGATAATTACATGACCTGAAAGCTAAATACATAAGCTTTCAATTGATGTATAGTTTATTAGGATAGAACAGTGTTTTTCAAATTGGGGGTCAGAAACCCCTAGCGGGTCACTTGATGATTTCCAAAGATCAAACAATTTTATTAAAGAGCCCCTTTTTTGCATTATAAAAGGTCATATTTTGATTTTGGTCTCCAACAACAGGCTGTATGCATGCAAGGTCAAAAACACTTTCATTGTCTTATAATATGCATTTATTTTTACCTAATTATCCCAATGACTCCCATATGATTCATTCTTCGATTTATTTGTTCCTAATCCCCTCATTAGCGCAAAGCTAATCTGTGCTGATTGACACAGTCTGTTGTGATGGGTTGACTGCTTTCAGCGAGAGATGGAGAGAAATGCTCACCACTGCTATGTAGTATGTGAGAGCCCAATGCAGGAATCTAATAAAACAATGCAGTTAAACACCAGCATATTACTCTACTCTCAAACCTAACCCCAAGTAATAACAACGACACACATTCAGTAATAATCCACACAGTGGCAAAAGTTATATTACTATTACTATAATATTATTAATTACTATTTTGAAAATTGACTACATCGCGCATGTGTATAAACAGCTGATGGTGGCCTTAGCAAAGGCACACAGCAGAGGATCCCAACTTAATTCATTTACTCGACTCTGAGTCGACTATTTCATTAAAGAATCAATAGTTTTAAACATGGCGTACTTGCAGATTTAAACCTCTGCTGGATATTTTCATTCGCTTAGTGCTGTTACACACTGAATGGAAGGTCATATTTAAAAACCCATAATAGGGACTCTTTAAACTATTGGAATTATACCTATAAGATAGAAATAGTATTTAATACAGATGTTAACACTTCAATATTTTCTCTCTGCCGCTGTGCTTGCCTTCGCCACGACAGTAGTAAGTGTGCCTGCAGCTTTTGGCTGCTGGGTGGTGCTTTAACTATTTTTTACATAAAAAACATACAAATAAAAAGCCATTCACCTTTAGATTTTTTTTTAAGATTGTCACTGCTGGGCTGTTTATGTTATATTAACGACACAACAATAGCATCAGTTGCAGCAGATTGATTTTACAGCACCATAGTAAACTATGACACCTTTATTGCACCCACGTATATTACAAATAAACATTTTTTAAATATTTTTTAAAATCACACAAGACTGAAAATAGAGTATTGTTGGAAAAAGGAAAAACATTTTTTATTGTTACTGTTGTCCCTTTCACTTTTCCTTAAACATTTGGATTGCTTAAGATGATATATTAACCAAACTTCTCTGTGACATGCTCGAATACTAATTAGCAATTTGCAGAAGTAAGATGCAGCTGCTGGAAAGATAGAGCGACATCGATATCTGAAAATAACTTGTACTTTTCCTGTACAATGAAATATGCTTAAAGGTGTGAAGACAGAATGTTGCAGAGCATGCCTTATCTGATAATAATGTCAACTTGTGTGCATAGAGGAAGAGGAAGTATGTTTGGGGGCAACCGCCGGAGTACTGGAGAATGATTGACAAGCTGTTAATATCAGCTGTGTATAAATTATTGAGTCAGGAAATGTAGAATCAGAATCAGAATCAGTTTTATTGCCAAGTGTGCTTCACACA
>CAIGQZ010001492.1:9846837-9860532 GCA_903798205.1 Danio tinwini | reverse complement strand
GTGGGTGTAGACATTAATAAAACACAACAGGTTACTGTAAGGGGTAGATTTTATGGATATGGTGGGTGTACCATATCCATAAAACCATTTGCTTTCCAGGCCACATGTGGCTCTCACACAGACATTAACAGCTACACTTCCTCTGTTCTGGAATACATCAACACCACCATTGACAGTGTTACAACCCAGAAACAGATCACCACATACCCAAATCAAAAGCCATGGATGAACAAGGAGGTGCGCCTCCTGCTGAAGGCACGCAACACTGCCTTCAGATCAGGGGATGCACAGGCCTACAGCACTTCCAGGGCTAATCTGAAGAGGGGCATAAAAAAGGCCAAGCACTGCTACAAGCTAAAGCTAGAGGAGCACTTTTCCAACTCTGATCCTCGGCGCATGTGGCAGGGCATACAGGCCATCAGCAACTACAAACCCAGCCATTCCACACCCACAGCCACAAATGTGTCCTTCCTGAACGAGCTTAATGACTTTTATGCCCGCTTTGAAAGAGACAATAATGAACCCTACATCAGGATCACTTCCTCAACCGACCACTCACCCATTACACTCACCTCCTCAGAAGTCTACACCGCACTGAGTCGGATCAATGTGCGTAAGGCTGCTGGACCAGACGGTATTCCTGGGCGTGTCCTCAAAGCATGTGCAGAACAGCTCGCTGTGGTATTCACAGACATTTTCAACCTGTCCCTTAACCTAGCAGCTGTGCCAATATGCTTTAAAACCACCTCTATTGTGCCAGTGCCGAAACACTCCAGCCCAACATGCCTGAATGACTACCGCCCGGTAGCACTCACACCCATCATCATGAAGTGCTTTGAGCGGTTGGTCCTGGCACATCTGAAAGACTCTCTGCCATCCACACTGGACCCACATCAGTTTGCCTACCGTGGCAACAGGAGCACAGAAGATGCAGTCTCCATAGCACTGCACTCTGTACTCACACACCTGGACAATAAAAACACTTACGCACGAATGCTGTTTGTTGACTTCAGCTCAACATTCAACACTGTCATAATGATCAAACTTAGAGACCTGGATATAGACACGTCTCTCTGTAACTGGGTTATGGACTTTCTGACTAACAGACCTCAGAATGTTAGATCAGACCACATTTGCTCCACCACTGTCACACTCAACACTGGTGTACTACAGGGCTGTGTGCTGAGCCCCTTCCTCTACTCCCTTTTCACCATCGACTGTAGGCCTGTGAACAGATCCAACGCCATCATTAAATTTGCAGATGACACCACAGTGATTGGTCTAATCAGCAACAATGATGAGACTGCCTACAGGGAAGAGATACAGCACCTGGCCACGTGGTGCACCAACAATAATCTGCTTCTTAACACCGACAAGACCAAGGAGCTCATTGTGGACTTCAGGAAGGGACGAACAGGCTCACATGATCCCATCTACATCAATGGGATGGCCGTCGAGCCTGTATCATCCTTCAAGTTCCTGGGGACCCACATCTCCAAGGACCTTTCCTGGACCACCAACACCTCCAGCCTGGTCAAGAAGGCTCACCAGCGCCTATTTTTCTTAAGGCAACTTAAGAAGAACCAGCTGTCATCAGCCGTCTTGGTGAACTTCTACCGCTGCACAATAGAAAGCATCCTGACGAACTGTGTCACAGTCTGGTATGGAAGCTGCTCTGTTGCGGAGCGTAAGGCACTGCAGCGGGTGGTGAAAACTGCCCAACGCATCACAGGGACCACATTGCCAGCCATAGAGGACATCCAGAGGAAACACTGTCTGTGCCGAGCACGCAGTATTCTTAAAGATTCCTCTCACCCTGCTCACAGACTGTTTTCTCTCCTGCCTTCTGGCAGGCGCTTCAGGCTCCCCCGGACAAAAACCAGCAGACTAAAGAACAGCTTCTTCCCCAGAGCTGTCTCCCTCTTGAACTCTGCTCCCCACTGACTTTTTGCCCCCCTAATACACACCCCACTCCCCTCTCCTCATAACTCAGACTCATCATAATCACTGCACTACTTAACATTTGCACATTTAAAAATTGCACATATTCATTGCACTGATTCATTTATTTGAACTGTACATACCTACTGCACATGTACATTTGTAAATTATGTACACATCCACTGTACATATACATTTGTAATTGTTTATCTATCTGCACACTTCTGATTATTAATAGCAACCTGTACATTTATCCATCTATTGTAAATCTGTTCATAGCTAACACAACCTGTATATAATGTTCATAGTACATCCATCTGTAAATATCACCATAGTTTTTCTATAACTGCACTTTATAACTTATACCTGTATCCTGCACTTGCTGCTATTGCACTCCTGGTTAGACCTAAACTGCATTTCGTTTCCTTGTACTTGTACATGTGTGATGACAATAAAGTTGAATCTAATCTAATCTACCATACAACACAATAGGTTGAACAAACATGAGCTAAATCCCAGCCTGGATTTAGTGGCCTGAAACATGTGTAGGTCTGTGGGCCTGCAGCTGGATATGTCTCCTTCTCCCGCCCATTATTGTTCTATCATATTGTGGGACAGTGTATCGGAAGGCCGGCGTTAATGGCCCCTCTCTTAAAAGGCTCTTAGCCAAGTCGCAGTTCTAAGCCTCTCCCTGGGCTCTCCATTTGTTCTACCTCTGCAGTCCAGTCACGGCAAATAAACAACCTGAAGCATGGAGAATGGCAGCTCCTCTCTCCTCTCCTCTCTAATTTAGATATCCCGGCTTCACAGCTGAGGGAGATTAAAGAGTGTGGCGCACGAGTCGGCCTACAGCCACAGCGAAGAGCCATCTGGGTGCATATCACAGCCTCTCCACACTGGTTCCTCCTGCCCGCCAATCAGGAGAGGAGACAGGCTGCATGTGCTGAAAAAGACGTCTGGGATGAGGCTTCGGATGAATGCATGCAGAATTTAAAGACAAGTGTAATAAAGCAATAAGACACGGAGCACATTATCATGGCTGAAGGGAACTGGAAGACACAATGGATATAAAGCAGCAAAAACTCAACATACGCTCTACCTAAAAGTGCCTCTACCTATATTCTTCCAAAGCTCCTGGCTGTCGACTATTTAAAAATATTTCAATTTATATTCAATTTAACAGAGAAATTATTTACCAGGTACCAGTTTAACATTAATAACTGTGAGGGATCTAAAAGTGGTGTTTAACTTGAAGTGTTCTTTTCAAAGATTTCATTTAAATTATTTTACTGTGCTCAATAATATATGTAACTCGTGCAATATGCTTAAAGAAAGGTCTTTTAAGCCTCCATGAGTCCATGATGAGCCGAGTGAATGGGTAAAATCACTCCCTGACTTTAGACAGCCTTAATGAAGAACAGAATTGCCTCAGTACAAAAGGTGGACACTTTACACTTAAAGGGAGGGGGGGTTAGAGTTTATTTTTAAGGTTTAATTGTGTTTATAAGATGCAAAGCAATGTGTGTTCATGCTTTATTTGTAAAAAAAAAAAAAAAATTCATATACCTTATATACAGCTACTCGGCTAACATGAAAACGACTGTAATATTTCCTAGTTCCTCCGAAAGGCCCGCCCTCAAGAGGCTCTGATTGGTTAGCTAACATAATGTACGCGGATGGGCTCCACATCACCAGGAAGCGTCACGTCCAGTCATGCCTCTACTAGCTCGAGTAGTGCCTCTGCAGTGAAAATACTGTCAATCAGTGTAGCTGTGTCAGTGTGAGCCTGAATTAGACATAAAATGAAGAGCACACAGCTGAACTTCACACCTGCTCTCTAAAATAAAATCTGACAAGTCTTTCATATATATTCGGAATAAGCATGTGTAAATAATATGAAATGTTCACATATCTTTTGAGAGTTCATTATTTGAGATGTAGAACGCAGGGAAAGCGTCCGCATAGAAAGACACTGCAGAACTGGTGAAGACTGTGGGTGTTCACAGGGGTTTGATGGATAAATAGGAATTTTTAGCTAAATTGTTAGCGGTGTCTCGTTGTTTACATCCTTGTTTACGTCCTTGCTACAACATATACCATTAGCGCTAGACACTGTGCATGTAATAGATCAATTTTAATCAGTACCATCGCTGCCTATACGCAGAGTACGCAGGCTGCGTAGGGCCTCAACTCCGGAGGGGGGCACCATCTTAGTTGCTCAAAAAAAATATATTAACATTTATTTAATAATATTAGCATAAATTGACTGTAAATAAAATATATATTGATAATATGTTGTTAAATACATTTTAAATATTTTTTTTCATGACAAACGCAAAAACGAAAATGTGACGTAATTTTTTTCTGTGTACGTGCATAGATGCGTGCACGCGACGCAGTCCGGTCCAGTTATCTTTGCGGCTGCTAGCAGCATATAATTATAATTGATGCAAGTTGCAGCTCTATGCCCTGGAAAAGACAACAGCAGTCTGGAGCCTAGAAGAGGAAAAACGTACAAGATGAATCGCTCGCATCACTTTCAGGTAACTTATGTCCATGAATAAAAAACATATTTTTGGTTGTTCAAGTAAATTAGTGAGGCTAACGTCTAAACTTCGCCACAACTGCACAAATCTGCCTTATTTGTTGTTGTTTACGTTCAGTTTCTTGGTTCGCTGCTATGCATTGTGTTTTTAACTATGACAGGACATGTTCTATGACTTTACCCCTCTTCCCCATGTTGCTGCTAATTACACAAACTCAATTATTATTATTAACTTGAGCAGTACTTTACAATTCTGTTTGCACACCAGCTACATACACAAGCACTGCACAATTATTTCACTGTATGTATTATTTATTATTATATAGTTATTATATTATGTTATATATTATATATTTCTTTGCAGTTGTTTATTGTTTTGTCTATTTCTATACATTTCTTATTGCTGCTGTTGTTATTGCTTGTATTCCTGCAATGACAATAAAGTCTTTTAAGTCTTTACATCGGTGGATTTGTGTGATTTTAATAGGCCGGTTTTTCATTTTTGTTCATTACAATATGAAATAACAAAACTGACTCATTCTGTGATTTCTGATAGATCAATAATATAAAATGAGCCAAAATGCTGTAAGCCACAGGCCATAAACCATTTTTATTGCATGAATTCATTAATGATTATTTTTTTCTGAATGTTAGTTTTTGTTTAAAAATACACTAATTTTAATACACTTTCTGATTCTTAAAAACCACAAATGTCTTTGATTTATACTGAAAGCAAGGGTCAGTGTTTGTCATCATAGATTATAGTGCAAGTTACATTCACATTTGGTTGTAGTTTAGTGAAGGATTCGAATTTATACCTTCCAGTTCGTCTAAGCATGGATCAACTTTTATTATTTTTCTCATCATCCTGTTTCTCATTCTTTTTATTGAATATGATTATTTGATTATTCAAATGAGTATTTAACTTTAAAATGATTTCAACTAATGATTAAGTTAAATACACTGCTTTACGTAAGAATGTTCAGTGCATTTGCCTGTCTCTTTGAAACTATTTTCAGGAGTCACCAAACTAGGTCAGAAGTCACGGAGACCTTGAGTGGAAATGAATGGCTGAGGACTGGAAACAACTTCTATTGTTTCTATTGTTATTTCTATGAGTTAAGACTTTCTAAAAAATGTCTTAAGTGATTTTGCTATTTTTACGGTTAATTCTTTTAAAGTGATTTAACTTATTACTTAAGATAGACTTGGTGTAGTGAGAATTTAACTGTCTGAATGTAGATTATACCGGTTTTTAACCAGTTTTGATAAAGACGGCTAAGAGTACACTCAGCCTTGTGTAAGCAACAGATTGTACTTTAAGTGTGGGTGCTGTATTTGATTGTAGATCCTTTTCACTGGTTTGGAGTCAGCTCTAAACAGTCTAATGGATATCTGACGTTTATGTTTAAGATATTGTTTAGAATTGTACACACGCACCCATGTGGAAATTTTCTAAGTCTAACTGTGTTTAAACCAATCAGGTTAGAACACCTATATGTATGATGCAGATAATGCCGTTATGTGAGAGTATAATTGTTATTGATTTGTGATTGTAAGCAGAGCAGGAACTCATTGCGAGTGTTGAAGCTGGCTTCTGCTGATGAAATTGCAAACTATCTACAGTAAACTTTATTTATTTGATTATTTGAATCTCTGACTCAGGCTCCTCTTTATCTGACAGACTGGTCATTCTTTGGGTTAAAACTGTAATTAATCACAACATTAGACACATGGTTGCAGTTTAGACGCATTATGAAGAGTCTTTAACTAGACCATTGTTTTAATGGTATGTCATGAGTTTTTTCTTTACATGACTGATTTCTTCTGTATTGTACATGCAAGTTCAATGCTGAAATTTGTCACAAAAGAAGATGAAGTGTTTTTCTTTGAGGAGTTTTTAACCGAGTCCAGCACTGAACTGGGAGAGCTTCTGGAAGCTGTCCTTTGTCAAATGCTATAGCTATATCTTTTTTATAATTCTCTGGAACATAATTAAAATTAAATTGTAAGCACATCTCTCTTTCTGTCGTGTCCTTTGGAAGCCCAAATACAGAAACAGAGCAAGCTCTGTGGAAACAGCAGCGTTTGGACAGCATTTTAGCTTTACTGCTATAACATTACAGCACCTCTGGTCATGCCCCTTTGCTGTGCAGTGTGTATGCATGTGGTAAAAGCGCATGAAGGGTTTGTGATCTCATTATCCCGGATGTATTTTTTTCGTTGTCCCCAAACTTCGTTAACTGTAGGCTTGGCTAAGCTAACTCCGTAAAAACCACTGTCTCCCTTTGCATTGAACTTTGAGCATATTACTTTCAGAGATGTTGTTTATGTTCACACATCTATATTAAACATGAACTATAGTTTAAAATATGATATCGTAGTGGACCACTCCTTTAACACTCACTTATCTAGTAGGTTTTTCCACTTCTGTTTAACCTCCTCCACTACAGTAAACAAACACCTGATCAAAAGCTTGAGGGAAAAAGTTACAAGCCATGAAAGACACATAAATTAAATAAAACTCACCAACAAATCCTATTTGAAAAAATAAAGGGAACACTTGGGGTTACATTGTGTTGTTTGATACATAGATATATGCTCTGAACTTCTGCTAAACTACATTATTTTTATACAACAGAAACCAAAAGAATTTACTGCAAAGAGACTGTTCCCAACTGGCAAATTTTGTCTATAGTCAATGGCCAAACTCGTAGATGAGATTGGATAAATCCTCACTTTTCTCTTGCCAGTGGATAGAAAAAAAATAGTGAGAGTGGGAAGTGACCTCCTCGTCAAACAAGGGCACTTCGTAACACAGCCAAGAGTAGAACTAGACGAAAGAAAAAAAATAAAAGGCAGAACAGCAGAACTGGTCTCCACTAGGGGTCAGCCAAACCACTGGCCATGCAAATTGGCTACTTTAATGGCAATAATGAAAGTGGAAAGAAGGCGGAGGAGAGCTGGCCTGGTTTCATTGTGCTGGCAGAGCAGCAGTGACATGCTGCTATTTAGAGAACTGAAAAGAAGCCTACAGCACTGAACTGAGGCGTGACAACTCTGGGAGTACCAGCAGTCCTCAAATGGGTCAGGATGGACTGAATATTAACTAGGCCCTGCACACTAGTTCTCACAGCAGCATTATGCTGAAAATTGAACATGCAGCTCTGTCCCTGCCTACGCTTTCTGTCACACACACACACACATTGTGAAATAGCAAGAAAAACACTGATTGCATTAAGATTATATAAATTTTCTTGTAAGACACAGAGAATGTTCTTAGACCTTGCAGCTTTAACAAAGCGAGTTTGTAGATCCATAATGCAGCACTAAGGAACATTGTACAGCAAGAAACTCAATATGTTTTACCATCAACATTTCATTTAAATTTAATTCTGGAGTTCAGCTACCAACTCTATTCATCTACATGTTGAACTACTGTATTTTTAACTATATCATTTGATCTATTACCCATTGTTTTAGATCAACATGTCTATCTTTCCATAAATCCATCCGTATCCATCTCTAGCATCCATCCATCCATCAATCTAATATCTTTATATATATAGGTATATAGGTATACCTATATCTGTCTAATTATTAATATCCAATCCATCACCTAGATTCTCCCATCCATCCAGCCAGCCATCTATCCCTACCCTAGACATTTTTGCTGATTTCTCTTGGTTGATTTTTTTAAGCAATAACCCTATTTGACGCCAAGCAAATTTAATAAAATGTCTGAAAAAAGGCATCAAATTCCATGTCAATATTACGAGATCCAATCCTGCCACCTTGTGGTTCACATTAAGCCATATCTGCCATGTGGAAATACCACCAGCAGTGCAGTCTCCTCAATACTTGAAGCTTATGAACAGTGATGGGCCTGTTTTAGAGGGTATTAAGGCCTTTAAAACACCACATCCACTTAGACTACGCCTGTGAATACATCTGTCATGTTTAATCACCTAATGGCATCCAAACAAGCGCTTAATGAAAAGAAAGACGCCATTACAACAGTAAATGACTCGAATGCGAGTCAGACAGACAGACCTGAGAAGCACTGCCATTTTGGCGCCAGCGGCTGCTGTCTAATTGGTCATGTTTCCAAGAACGAGCAGCTATGGGGTTAGTATTTTACTGTAATGCCGAAATTGGTATTGGCGTCTTGGACTTAATAAATCCAATAAAAGGCTTCTGCGAGAGGAAATCAGGCGCTGTTGTTGTGACAGAGCTCGTTATACGTGTGAACTCTGAAAAAAGTTTCCCTGAGATTTTTGAGAACGTTGACCTTTTCTCTTCTGATTCTCTCCTTTATCCCCCTCCAACTTCTTTCTGACACGTCGTTAACTGTTACGGCAGTCCTATTAGCACAGCTAGGAGAGGGACGAAAACACATGCTTTTCCACACATAATATATCCTGAGCCTTCCGTCAATCCCGTCTCCAAGGCCCGGTCCTCATTGTAGTCTTTACCGCTATTGATTTTTATCATAGATAAGGCTGCTAAATCTCCCAGAGAGCTCTAAATCCTTCCACTCTGCACCCAGAAGCATTAGCTTCCTCCGCATGCAACAGAAAATGATCTTTTCTCTCTGGTTTTGGGGACCTCTGCTCCATCCTCTCCCCGGAGATAAGCCTCAGTCACGCCGTAAAGGCAAAAGATTCAGGCGACAATACAGAACAAAGATGACTGATAGCTATAGTGCAGGCTTTGCATTCGAGACATACATGGGAATTTTTGTGTTTCATACAGGCGGCAGTAGTCATATCTTAAAGGCTTAGTTCATCCAATAATGTAAATTATGTTCTTATTTATTTACACCCCCAAGTCCTTTTCATCATTGGAATACAAAGTAAGATATTTCAGGTAAACTGCACTCCCTCTTTCTCCAAAGGCAGCAAAATTGTCAACTCATAGTCATTCGAAGTCTACTTTCATATGCAGATAAAAAAGAAACTAATTTATTTAACAGTTTATCCACGGTGTCAGTATTGTGCATATTCACAAGCACAGTGCAGTGACCATGATGTGTAAGTTACTTTTTTTTTTTAAGTAATAGATTACAAATTACTGACTACTACTGGAAAAGTGTAATCTGATTACATTACTTAATGTAAAAAGTAATCAGATTACTAATTACTTTACTTTTAAGTTACTTTTAAAACATAAAATATACCTATAAAAATGCCAAATAAACTGCAGCTCTTTTAGTAATCTAATAATCATGCAGTGTTTGGGTGTTCTGTGTTTGTCTTAGGTAAGTCTACCGAAATGTGTATATTCCATACAAAGCATGAAGCAGATTGGTCAGTTCTTGTCACGTTACTGGCGGTTTTCAACTGCGCAATTGCGAGCGCAAAAGACGCAATGTAGGGGAGAGCGGGGCATAAAGTACGCCTTTTTGGTTTTGGTCAAATAATGAACAAAGTAATAGGGGTAGACAAACTATATTTTTTTACCAACAACACAAAAGCCTCTCCTACCAATGAGCACTGGAATTATGATGGACGGACCTATGGTTTCTGTGCAGTAAAAATGTTACTATTTACCCAACCTGCGGGGCAAACAGACAGGGGGTTAGTTGTAACATGCTTATAAAGGCAGATTTCACAACTAATTCAAATTCTGCTTACTTTAAATAGTAGCTATATTTCCTCAGTAATTAGCTCATTTCTTTTTTATTCTACATAGCACAGTATGTTTATTTTTTTGTTTATTGGATAAACACATTTGAATCTATTTGCATTATCCATTTATTCATTATTATATAATGCATTTATTTGCATTATTAGCAAAAAAAACAATTCTATTAATACAATATTTTCTATTAAAAACATTTTTATTTAAAAAGTTCTTAACATCACACTCAAAATTCAAACAATTATTTTGTTAGTTTAATTGGTGTCCAAAAGTGTGTGGCTTAATTGTAACACCCTGTTACAACAAACCCAGCGGTGTCATGTTTTCCTCAAAACTGGCTAGCAGTCTCTGTGTTTTATACATCTTTCAAAATAGTTTAATTTTTAAGATGGTGATCACAACAAGATAAGATTTTACGTACATACTTTCACCAATTTTTTTTCAAAAAATAAAAAATAAATCGACTGTAATAATACTTTTATGCCGCAAAAATGGTTTCTCCTGTGTTTCTCATCCAAATTTCGCAGAAATTTTCCAATAATTGGCAGGAAGACGTCTGCCGACACTGTGGTGAAAACCTCGGAAGCATGCTATGGTTAACCCTGAGCAAAAACCTACATTTAACAGTTACATTTAACATTTAATTGTTACTAATAGTCATTTAATAGTTACATTTAACCCTGAGTTACTTTGTGCCCCACGCTCCCCTATGCCATATTCCCATATGGGATTGAAGATCAAAGGCATTTCCTGTCGCACTTGTCATATACTTACAAAAGCTTCAATAACATGAACGAGTTTAAATTTTAAACATGGCTAGAGGAGACACATGGTTTTGTTCATATTTGTTTCAGGTAGTGTTCTGCAGCATGCAATACATGTGGCTTGTCTGTGGGAATGTCTATTAAATATTAATATCCGAGTAGCAGATGGATTTAGAAGTGCTTTGATCACCCGCCTTTTTTGCCTCTGTAATTATTCTTTAATGCATGCCTTCCCAGTGTCAATGCAAACCACAGTTAACCTTGCTTAACCCAAAAGCTTCAACAGATAAGCCGATACCATGACTCTGAGGAACAGACATGTGCAAAGGGTGAGTGATTGACAGAAGTAGATTACGCAAAATGACTAATGACAAACAGCGAGGCTGAAAGTACGATAAACATCTGTATTTCAGGAGCACAGATAGAGTCATATTACACAACCCATGACAACTAAAGATCAAAGCAAGCAGAAAACTCTGCTGCATGCAGCACTGTGTGTCATTATACAAAATATCATCAAACTGGGATTAAAAGCCAGAAGTCTATTATTTCTACACCACTCATTCATATGGTCCCACATATATTTATTTATTACTTTCCACATCAGATGAGTTGTATGAGCTGTTAGATTTCCCCAGAAATCAATCTGTATGTGAATGGCAAATTTATGCAACCTTATATGTGATTAACAATCTACTCACCTCTTACAATTAAAGGGTTAGTTCACCCAAAAATTTTAATTCTGTTATTAGTTACTCACCCTCATGTTGTTCCAATCCCCTAAGGCTTTCGTTCAACTTCAGAACACAAATACATTTATTTTAGATGAAATCCTGGAGCTCCTTCATCCTCCACAGATGGTCATGAGATTAAAGTCCAGTAAAGCAACCAAAAACATTCCACGTGACTTCAGTGGTTCAATTAGATAAATAATAAATATTCTCAAAGAAAACTTTTGTGTGCCACTTTGTTCGCCAATGTGATCATGGTGCATGTTTAACTCAGGCGCTTGCATGATCGCTGCTGAATGTACAGACAATGACAAAAAAAAATTGGCACACAAACGTGTTCTTGAAGCTTCGTATGTTTACAGTTATCGCACTGAAGTGAGATGGAATTTTTTTAACATTGTTTTTGATTCCTATTCTGAACTTTAAACATCTCTGGACCATTGCTGTCTATGGAGAAAAATAGAGTTCTTGGGTTTTATCTAAAATATCTTGGTAACAGTTTATTTTCGATGGTACCTATTGCACATTTTGTTGACTAAAAGTTGCATTGCAACTACATGCCAATTACTTCTCATTTAAGTATTAGTAGACTGTCTGCTTAATATCTGCTGATACTGTTCCTTTAACATTTAACTGACTATAAGGAACTAACCCAGGGGTGTCCAAATTCGGTCCTGGAGGGCCGGTGTCTTGCATATGTTGGTTCCAACCCCTATTAAACACACCTGAACGAGCTAATCAAGCTCTTTCTTGGTATACTTGAAACTTCCGGGCAGGTGTGTTGAAGGAAGTTGGAGCTAAAGTATGCAGGACACTGGCCCTACGGGACTGAGTTTGGGCACCCCTGCACTAACCCTAACCCCAACCTAACAGTCTACTTATAATGTAATGAGAATTAGTTGGCAAGTGCGTTAAAGGGACCGTTAAAGTAAAGGGATACCAATATCTTTATTTGTGTTCCAAAGATGAATGAAGTTAAATGAAGCTCTTTGATTTGGTACAAAATCAGAGTGGAAAATTAACACAATTATCATTTTTAGTTAAACTAATCTTTTAAATTTAATTTAAACACTCAATAATGAACATTTTGTGATTAATTTACCAATCCTAGCATTCCAAGTGTAATTTTTGTTTAAATAAAATGTATTGAGAAAATAACAAGCCATGACAAATCAGATACAATTCATACAATCTACTTTTAAGCTTGTTGTTTTCTATGTTTTTTGAAGCTTGACAAATGGTGTTGTGGAGAAATGTCAAGATTCTTCAAAATTCTGTTGCTTTACCTGATAAAAATAACATGAAACTGGTTTGGGATGACACTAGTATAAGTAAATAATGAAAAAATTTCGGGATGAACTATTCCTTTAAGACCATTAATGCAGAGGCTTATTCTGTCTTCATTCTCCTGCCAAGATGCCTTTCCTCCAGTTGGGTGCTACGTTTTCTGAAAATCAGACTGTTTATTTGTTTCATTGTTTGTGGAGTTGTTGAACACTTCAGAGTTCAAAACTAAAAGGCCACAGTAATTTGCAGCGCAGCAAAACCAATATCTACAAACAAACCAACTGAGCGTTTCTCTCTGAGTCAGCTGTTCGCCGAGGACGTCATTCACCTATTATCGGTGTCCATGGAGACAGAGCTCAGAAGAAAGTCTCTCGGCAAAGAGGACACGTGGATTTGTTGCTAGACGTAAACCATTTGTACTGTGGAATAAAAGGAAATGGAAACAAGCGGTCAGTGAGGAACGAGAAGCGATTGAGAACATTCAAGGCTACGTGTTTTTGCTGATACTGAAACATCTGCAGAATTGAAGCAATAAATGGAGAAAGACTGTATAGGGGAAATGATTGGGCTTTGATATCAATATGAACATTACAACTGAGCCTATTTACTGTCTGAATTCAGCTGAATGAGTTTCATGTTCACCTTAACCGATGTTAGCAATGTATATTCCTAAAACATCAAGACTGATCTGCTTTACATATATTCATCTAAAAATGGTAGATGGCAGAGCATGATATTGTGTGTGTGTGTGTGTGTGTGTGTGTGTGTGTGTGTGTGTGTGTGT
>CAIGQZ010001492.1:9831563-9846827 GCA_903798205.1 Danio tinwini | reverse complement strand
GTGTGTGTGTGTGTGTGTGTGTGTGTGTGTGTGTGTGTGTGTGTGTGGCACTCACTAGACAGGCGGAGTGGAACTTCTTTTTGCAGGTACGGCAAGCTTTCTTTGGCAGCGAGTAATTGGATCCGTGAATGACAGAGAAGCAGATCATACAGTCCTCCACCCCCTCAAAACGCTTGTCAACATTGTTCTTCCACAGCGACAGACCCTCCAGAATACTACCGTTCTAGCAAACACAAGCACATAGTCTCAATTAGTTTGGACATTTCCAGTTGTTATTCATACTTTAAGAGCCATAATTTGATAATTACAATTTATTCATTATCAGTTATTTATATGTTTGAAATACATATGCTGATATTTTTAGTTTATGGGTACATTTGTTGACTTTTCCACCTATTTATTTGCAATGGTTTGCGCTGCTTATTATTGGATTGTTTTAAGTTATAATTATGCGAAAAAGTAAGAAAGATGGAGCAGCGTTTTTTTACCGGAGTTTTATGTTTATTCTGCAAGTGAATCCAGCAAACATCTGAAACTTGAATGAAACCAGAGTCAATTATTTGGCCGACTGATTCTGAAGATTACTGATACTATACTTACAGTAATCAAAAATCACACAGGGAATTTAGCTCTACCCTCTACTCATGATTCATTTTCATAAAACATAATTTTTTCATAAAACGTTATTTTATCTTAAACTGATGAAGCAAACATTTATAATGGCTTTAAAGGGCACCTATTTTACCCCTTTTTCAAGATTTAAGATAAGTCTTTTGTGTCTCCAGAATGTGTCTGTAAAGTTTTAGCTCAAAACACCAATCAGATTATCAATTATAGCTTTCAGAATATTGAATTTTCTACTCTGAACACAATGTAGCTGTTTTTGTGGCATTTAATGCTAGTTCTTCCCGCCCACCGTTCCCACCTGCCTGTCAGAGTGTGCCTCAATCTCCACATGTGCAGCGTCAGATAAACAGCACAGTGACAGACATGAAGGAAGCTTGATAACTCATTCTTGTCACATTTGATGATGATTGATAATAACAGAGAGCTGAACAGATCTTTTAATCCCAGTTGCTTTGCGCATGTCCTGTCTTGTTAATATAATTATATGTGCTACTGCGGAGACATGTAAATACACAACTGTCAATTAATTCTGTGGGCGGGGAAACCACATTCCTACCTCACATTGCGGTGGGCCGCAAAATGGGACCGATTTAAGTTTAATGTCAGGAAATAAAAATAAAAAAAAGAGTCTTATTGTCTTTATATCACCCTAATATGACTGTGGTCACACTATACCTACATACAATTCTGTCCAAACAGCTTCCAAAAGATGATTTTCATCAAAGGGCCTTTTTTAAAAGTATTCTGGATGAATATAAATTAGAGAAAATTTTGGGAAAAATAATATCAAACTAAGTATTGTTATTTAAGAATAATACTTATTTTAACAACAGATTTGACATCTCATATTTAAAAAAATGATCTTAATTATACTATAAATACTGTTATTAATAAATGACTGGCTGAAAGTACTTTATTGAGCACATTTTACAGTATGACTTCTTACATACAAATAGGTCAATGTTAGGTTTAGTGATATGTTCTGGGTAAGCACTAGTTATTACCAAGTTATTGTATATAATAATATGTGGAAAGTATATGCATGTGAAACTGGACTGTAAACTATAAAAAGTGTTGCATTAACAACGGCAAAAAGGAGTTTCCATGTTCTCCCTGTGTTCATGTGGGATTCCTCTGGGTGCTCCGGTTTCCCCTACAGTCCAAAGACATGCACTATAGGTGAATTGGAGAAACTAAATTGGCCATAGTGTATGTGTGTGTTTATGGATGTTTCCCAGTACTGGGTTGCAGCTGGAAGGGCATCCTCTTTGTAAAACATATGCTGGATAAGTTGACGCTGTGGCGACCCTTGATTAACAAAGGGACTAAGCCGAAGGAAAATGAATGAATGAACTACTTGTTGTTCTAGCTTTGAGAATTCTGCCTGAGAGCATTTCTATTTGTACCTGGTGAGTGAGGTACGTGCTAAGCTGCAGCATCCAATTGCGCCACTGCTGCACAGCCACGCCCACTCTCCGCCCACTGTCCACTGAGATGGAGCCCAGAGGATAGTTCTGCGGCAGCTGAATCACCAGCTCGATGAAAACATCCTCCACAGAGTACGTCGCAATCACCTCCCGTGTGGCTGAACGCGCTTTCACCTGAGAAAACGACACACGTCAGACCACAACACACTTGAACACAGAGCACTTCTGAAACCCTGAACTCACCATCATGTTTTCAAAGGTCACGGTGCTGGACTGCACTGAGCTGATCTCCTGGGCAGACAAAATGCCGCTGACGTACTTGCTAGTGAATTTATCCACTATGCTGAAGATGCGTTTCTCTTGGCTGTTCCACCACAGACGCACCATTGCAGGCAGGTCTTTTAACGCACCGTAGTAAACAGAGCAGGCCAGATGAGAAACCTCAAACTGTAGATTTTCAGTTTCTACAAAACACACACCATCAAAAATACATGTCAGATATCAGAGAAATAGAGTAATTCTTTGGTGGTGTAAAATAAATGAAAGGGACAGTTCACCCAAAAATTCTTCTGTTGAAAACAAGAGAAGATATTCTGAAGAAAGCTGAAAGCCTGTAACCATTGGCTCCCAGTCACCCTTAGGAAAAATAAATAATATGGACGCCAATAGTTACAGGTTTTCAGCTTTCTTCCAAATATCTTCTCTGTTCAACAGATGACAGAAACTCAAAAATCTGAAACATTTAAAGTTGAGTAAAATAATTTTGTAATTTCAGTAATTCCCAGGATATTTTTTTCTGGAGAAATTTGTTTTATTTCAGCTAAAATAAAAGCAGTTTAAATAAAAAATAATAATTTGAAGGTCAATATTATTAGCCCTTTTAAGATATTTTTTATCGATTGTCTACCGCAGTGGTCCCCAACCTTTGTAACACCGCGGACTGGTCAACGCTTGACAATTTTACTGTGGCCCTGGAAGGGGGAAGGGGCGGGCTGCTAGGTGACCCTCAATCGTTTTCTCAGAGGATGACAAGCTGACAAAACATTGCTGCAACTTTGATACAAGTTTTATTTATGGAGAAAATTGCAAAGCACTGCAGTGGTTTTCTGAGATAATTAGTATACCGAAATGTGTATATTCCATACAAAATATGAAGCTGATTCGTCAGTTCTTTTCACGCTCCTCCATTGAAAAAAACGAGCTTGCACGTGGAAAAGATGCGATATGTGAACGGCCGCCGCTATTTGCGATCTCCAGCAGTTGATCTTCTTGATTTAATCTACATGATTTGTTGACAAATGGGTTACGGATCCATTCCTTGGCAGTTCACGGGCCCTGCACTGGGTCTTTTCCACTTCACAAAGCAAATTTTCAAAGACATCTGTTTCTTACTAATTTTGCTACCTTGTTACCACGATGTAACCAAGAAAAGTCATTTTTCAAAATGAACTTTTTTTCAAAATAAAAGATCATTCAGACTCAGAAGATAAACGAAACAGAAATAATTAATGGTTTATTGCGCGGCCCGGTACCGAGAAATCTCAGGTCTTTGGATAATTCTGCATTCAGACGTTAATGTCCAAACACATCTTTATAGAAGTTCATTATTGTTGTTGCAGATGAAACATAACACAGAAAACGTGATTAAAATCATTTCCAGTTGGCCAGATATTAATTAACAGTCATACAAACATCTTTACCGAGGCCCCTCTACTTCATGGTTGGTCTTGTGCATCCCTCATGTTTGTAGTTTATTTACACTTTTCAACCGCGTTTGTAGTTCTAATTGAATTCACGTCAAACGAGCAATGTACTGTGAGCAATATCAGTGGCTATAGTATGGAGGGTTCTACACCTAAAATTTTTACAGGAAATAGTAAACCATTCAGGGAACGTTGGCATACTCCATTCAACATACTACAATTTGGCACATACTAATTCTATTCTCAAAAACTATTTAGAATGGATAGTAAGCGAATTAGGACGCAGCATATGACTTGCCTAATAACCCTAAATTGCCTAATTCATCTAATTAACCTGGTTAAGCCTTTAATTTGCACTTTAAGTTGAATACTAGTATCTTGAAAACTATCTAGTAAAATATTATGTACTGTCATCATGGCAAAGACATAAGAAATCAGTTATTAAAAATTATTTATTAAAAACTATTATATGTTTAGAAATGTGTTGAAAAAAAATCTTGCCAAAAAAAAAAACTGGGGGAAAAATATATAGGAGGAGCTAATAAATCAGGACTAATCATTCTGACTATAACTGTATATTTCTCATTTTCATTTAGATTAAATTAAACTAAATCAAAACAAAAAAAAAGTATTAATTATAATTAATTAAAAACTAATAAACTTTAAAGTTATTATATATTAAGCTAGTAAATCTTTCAATAAGTGGATAAAAGCTTATTCCAGATGCTAATAATTATTGTAATAGTGTATTATAGATTATGAGATGCACAGTTACAAATGATCTCTTCAACGTACTTCCAGGAGAGAGAGACAAACTCTCTGTGAAGAAAGTTTTGGGCTCTGCTGACTGCCCCGGCATTGACGGACTCTCTGGCATCAGACGAAACAGATGGAGCAGGAGTTTATGAAGAGAACGGCTCTTCTTCAAATGCAGAGAGTACTGAGCTCGCAGCTGAAAACACACAAAAACACAGACATTTTCACAATGCTGAAGACTTTTCATCTTGCTTGCACTACAAATACGTCATGTGGCCTTTCTCCACATTCACTCGGGGTCAGAAAAGTCTGAGGAGATGAGAACCGTGACATTATGACTCAATAATTGTGTCGTGGAACGGACACGTTTGACACATCATTTAACCTGGAGAATGTCTCTGCTGCATGGCTTTCAGAAAGGTCGAGGCGATGATTGATGGCTTTCTTGAGCGCTGTGACTGATATTTCACTCACATGAGAAGAAGAAGCCTTGAAAAATGCGAGCAGGAGTTTCCAGGACAGAAGATATCCCAGAATGCAGCAGTGCTCCATGCTGAGTGGCTGCACTAGTGCAAACTCGCCCACTTGTACAGCACCTAGAATATTCTCCAGCAGCTCTTCTGTGGTGGAGAGGATGCTCATCAACGCTGCCGGAGGAGACCTGGAGGAAGTTAACAGGCTAAGATATAAAACATGGCTAATTATAAATAAATAAAAAAATAAATTATTTAAAAATATATCTAGTAAAAAATAAATAACAAAACATATTACATGATTTTTGTCATTTAATTATTGTAATATATTTAATAATTTATACATATTACAATAATTAACTGACAAAACTCATATATATTTATTGGGTTGTCCTTTTGCTGTTATTGTTTTAGGTAAATATACATTATTTTTGTCATTTAATTATTGAAATATGTATAAATAACTTATACATATTACAATAATTAAATAACAAAAATCCTGTATATTTAACTAGAAAAAAGCTGCAAAATGACAACCCAATAAATCCTTGTTTTAACTTTGTATACAATTACATTTTATTAAAACGAATAATTTTATTATTTTTCTTTTCAATAATGTACATTATGGTATTCTATATCCGTTAGATAGCATTAAGTCAAAACTAAATTTTATTTATTTACAATTAAATGAAAATCATTATTGCAAGGTAGTACAATTATCTTAGAAAAAACTAAATAACAATTAAAAATATATAAATAAATACTTTTAAAAATACTCTAAATAAATTAAAAGCTAAAAATAATTGTGAAAAGTAATAACAATATGGAGGAATGGAAGGATGATAAAATATTAAAAACAGCAGAAACTGTAATTAATGGATAAATCGAAATGTGAAATTAACTAGTATCCATTTAGATAAAATACTTTTGGAGGCTGAATATAAATAAAAAATTATTAATAAATAAACTTAAAATAAATAATAACAATATGAAAGAATGTATATATGTATAGGCAATAAACAATATATTGACTTATCACACAACATACGGACATGACCTGAGATGATCTGAGAATCTTTATAGCAAACTTATGTGCGTGTTGTTTCAAAAAAGCAACCATTCATTTATTTTCATTTGTTTATATTAATTCTTCATTTGATTGACTCTTGGTTAATGATTTGATTATTGCTATTATTGATTATTATGTTTTTATATTTTATTATTAACATTTTCCTATAACTATTGCTTAATTATTATTAAATTTTTTCATGTTGTTATAATCTAATGATTGTGTGGATTCAAGCAACAACTCTTTTCATGAGTAAAAGATAAGCGAATGTCTCCATTTTAAGGTCTGTATTGTCTCTGTACAATGTTTTGAAGCAGTAATTTTCCATTACTGTTGCTTGTGGTATAATAACACTTGTTGAATTTATCCTGGTCAGACAAAGTCTGAGCACTGAGTCATATGCAACTAAGATTATTCAATAAAGTCTGCTCTTACTTTATCATCATGACTTTCTCTCCTGCTTCTGCTCCTGTCTAGCTTTCTCAGTCAACTCTTATATTGATAGGAGATTGTTAATTCGGTTAAATACTGGTTAACAGGTTTGGCTATTGGGTGGCTCCCCTGGCTTGTTGTCTGTATACCCAGAGAAACAGACATTTTCTGACAGGATCTGCTATCCGGGGCTAGATCTCATTTATCTTGCATGGAGAGTGTGAAAAATAAAAAACCTGAAAAATCACATGTACATAAGTATTCACAGCCTTTGCTCAATACTTTGTTGATGCACCTTTGGCAGCAATTACAGCCTCAAGTCTTTTTGAATATGATGCCACAAGCTTGGCACACCAGTCTTTGTGAATTTTTGCCCAATTCTCGTTGCAGCACCGCACAAGCTCTATCAGGTTGGATGGGAAGCGACGGTGTAACAGCCATTTTCAGATCTCCCCAGAGATGTTCAATAGGATTTAGGTCTGGGCTCTGACTGAGTCACTCAAGGGCATTCACTTGTTCAATAACTCAAGTTATTGTAAAGTCATTCCATTGATATTTTTGCGGTGTGCTTTGGGTCATTGTCCTGCTGGAAGATAAACCGTCGCCCCAGTCTGAGGTCAAGAGCACTCTGAAGCAGGTTTTAATTCAGGATGTCTCTGTACAGTGCTGCATTCATCTTTCCCTCTATCCTGACTAGTCTTCTAGTTCCTGCTGCTGAAAAACGTCCCAACAGCATGATGCTGCCACCACCATGCTTCACTGTAGGGATGGTATTAGCCTGGTGATGAGCGGTCCTTGGTTTCCACCAAACGTAACGCCTGGCATTCACTCCAAAGAGTTCAATTTTAGTCTCATGAGACCAGAGAATTTTGTTTCTTATGGTCTGAGAGTCCTTCAGATGCCTTTTGGCAAATTCCAAGCAGGGAGTGGCTTCCGTCTGGCCACTCTACCATAGAGGCCTGATTAGTGGATTGCTGCACAGATGGTTGTCCTTTTGTAAGGTTCTCTTCTTTCCACAGAAGAATGCTGGAGTTCAGGCAAAGTGACCATCGGGTTATTGATCACCTCCCTGACTAAGGCCCTTCTCCCCCGATCACTCAGCAGGAAGAGTCCTGGTGGTTTCAAACATCTTCCACTTACAGATAATGGAGACCACTGTGCTCATTGGAATTTTCAGAGCATCAGAAATTTTTCTGTAACCTTCCCCAGCCTTGTGCCTCGAGACCATCCTGTTTCGGAGGTCTACATACAATTCCTTTGTCCTCGTGCTTGGTTTGTGCTTTGACATGCACTGTCAACTCTGGGATCTTATATAGACAGGTGTTTGCCTTTTCAAATCATGTTCAATCAACGGAATTTACCACAGGTCAACTCCATTTAAGCTGCTGAAACATCTCAAGAATGATCAGTGGAAACAGAATGTACCTGAGCTCAATTTAGAACTTCACAGCAAAGGCTGTAAATATTTCTGTACATGTGATTTTTCAGTTTTTTTTTTTTTATAAATTTGCAACAATTTCAAAAACTCTTTTTTCACATTGTCATTATGGGGTATTGTGTGTAGAATTTTAAGGAAATAAATTTGTTTAATCCATTTTGGAATAAGGCTGTGACATAAAAAAATGGGGAAAAAGTGAAGCGCTATGAATACTTTCCGGATGCACCATATATCGCCCAAAATTCTAGCATTAATTAATTAATTTAGCTGATTGCACAGAGCCTCTCTATCTCTATTGGATGTATCGGCGTCAGCATAGTTAAAAAAAACACTATAGTATTTACTATAAATTACTATAGTATATAGCTGTCATGTGGGTGTTTGACAACTGAAAATAGCAGATATCACAGCCTCTTTTACATTTTACCTTGCACTTTTTTGATAACATTGATTATAATTTATTTATTTAGGATATACATTTTTACATTCTGCTTCCAATGCCTAATTATTCAGTGTTAAAATGACTATAATTAAATTTAATATTCTTAAGAATAAAGTTATATTGTCATTCTGGCATTAGTGGCATAAACGGTCTACAATGATGATAATAATATTATTTATTGCAATATATTTTGGTGCAATACATCTTACAACAAAAATAGATATTGTGGCAGGCCAATGAATGTATGTATGTATGTATGTATGTATGTATGTATGTATGTATGTATGCATGTATGTATGCATGTTTATCTAGATCAGGGGTCACCAATCACGGTCCTGGAGGGCCGGTGTCCCTGCAGGGTTTAGCTCCAATTTCCTTTAACACACCTGCCTGGGTGTTTCAAGTATACCTAGTAAGACCTTGATTAGCTTGTTCAGGTGTGTTTGATTAGGGTTGAAGCTAAAATCTGAAGGACACTGGCCCTCCAGGAACAAGTTTGGTGACCACAGATCTAGATAGTTGGAAAGACAGATGTCCAAACATCAAACAACTGTTAAGTTTCTTGGGAGCCTCAAAACATGTGACTGTGTGTCTTACAAGCACGGTTCTTCTCCATCCTCATCCTCAGATTTAGTGCTGGCACTTTCACTGTCACTCTCTGGCAACAAAGGCATCACCCTGTAAAACACAAACACATCAGTCCCATTTCTCCAGAGACGATTAGACGTCAGCACTGAGACGCTTGTAATGGACGCAGCAATACAGCAGCAGCACACAGCAAATCTCAGCCAACCCGAGGAATATAAAACTATTTCCCTCCCAGAGGCTCATGCTCTCAATGAAGCATATTTAATTAAACCCAAAGCGGAACGCATTGTGGATTAAACTTCCTCCGTACAATATGACCTTAAGGCTATGCAAAAAAAAAAAAAAACTGGCCGTCCCTTGGAGTATTCGTTTCAATTACATTTACAATTATGTTCTCGACAGACACTTTCCGACCAAAGCAACTTACAGGAAAGTCCATTATAATGTTTCTGCAGATGCTGCAGAACAGGTAGAAAACAAAGATAATGTCTAGGTGGTGAGACACATGCTGACTCTTTAATGCACAATTCTGCACTTAGCATTTTAGTTTTTCCCCCAAACTTAATTATAACGTTAAACAAGTTTCCCTGAACCGCAAACAGATGTAATTTAGTTCAACATGACAATTTTATACCCTCTCCTTGACTCTTTAATATTAAATAGGCTATTTTTGATACTGTACCTTTAAGGAGTATGATCATATGTTAAAGGGATCATTCATGGAGCATGAAAGACATTAGTGGCTTTCTGTTTTTGAGGAGAAGATTAAAGAAGATTAAGCTTAAATACATTTTTGACTTTGATTTTTAATAATTTATAAACTGCAAATTAACATCTGCCAACACTTTGCCATAGAATGAAAATCTGGATATATTTAGACACAGTTAGATTAATAATAGTTCAATACATAGAAGTACCGTGAACCTTAGCACCATAGTTTCCTTATTCTAATGTAAATCTAGTGAGTGTAAAATCTTGATGAAAAACAGGGCAATTGGGACAACTGTTATGTTAAACATAAAATTTTTATTCATGGCCCAGGCTCTGTTTGATTGGTCACAATGTTTCATAGTGAGATTACAACAATGATAATTTGTTCCCTTATTTTTAAGCTTATCCACGTTTGTAATAAACACGCTTTGTATGTGGGACTCTTATTATAAAACGGGAGCTTTCTGTGACACAGGCAGTCGTGCATCTCATCTGTTTTCAGCTTGTCAGCATGCAAAATGCAGGATATACAGATTAAAAATTTATTAAGTGTCATTCCGAAATATAAGATCTGTTTAAGTGTATCTTCTGGTAATTTAATGTGTATATTGTGGTATTTGCCAACTATTTTTGTAATGGAACATCAAACACGTAGAATGCTGAATATAAGTGCTATATACGTGTTTATGAATTTTATCACTCAACACATACTACATTTAATTCTTGAGTGAAAGAATGGCAAAAAACTTTATGAACTTCATCTTTTAATATTTACGGTCATTCAAAATATAGTCAAAAGCGGGCTTTTCATTTTCCAGGTTATTCCTCTGGTTATAATTAAGCATATAAAACCATTTCTGGAGAATGTTTGATAAATATTACCTTATCAAACAGCAATTTTACATACTGAATGCACTCTAAGGCACCTTCAAATGTAATAATACTGTAAATAATGTTCAGTTTTATGTATCAGGACTCAGGAGCCATTAGTATTAATTTTGTTTTGGAAGTGTTGGTTTTTTGTTTGTTTGTTTGTTTGTTTGTTAGACTTTGTTACTTTGTAGACTTTGTTTGTTTGTTAAAACTTTGTTAAGACTTTCAGTATACCAGTAGTCATTGACAAATAATGAAGCCTGATAAATATTAAAACAAAAAAAAACACACAAAAAACCCCACCAACATCTTGGATGGCCTGCGAATGCATAAACAAAACATTTTTCTTTTCTGTTCCTTAGTATAAAATACAAGTAAATATGTCATATATTTTATAAAATTAAATGTATTATTATTAAATAAATACAATTAATACATTTATAAAACTCGGATGTATTAATCAATTTAATAACTGATGAAGACTTGTTTTGTTTGTTTTGTTTAATAACTGGACAAATCAGTCATTTTTAGCAAATCTCTTAAATAAATGATTCAGAGACAAAAATGTTTTTAACAGTTCCTTGTTGCCACTTATTGAGGTGTAACAAAGTAACTGATACAAACTTAAAGGGATAGTTCACCCAAAAATGAAAGTTTCCTCACCATTTACTCTCACTGTGGTCACAAGTCGTTCTAAACCCTCTATTTTCCAGCATTGTTCAATACAAATCCCTTTGCATTTAACAGAAGAAAAAACTCAACAACAAGTGAATGGTGAATAAATGATGACAGAATTTTTTTGGGGGGGTGAACTATCCCTTTAAATTGAAGTGTAGTAACTTTCAAATTCTGACTACTTCCCAGTACTTAAAATAATTTAACTTTTAAAAATTCAGAAATACACAACAGCTCTGGGTCAAATGCAGACTTAAATGTGCCACTTTTGTCATTCCAATCACGATTGTTTAGTAATTAGATCACATTAATGTTTGAAACAATATGACGATCTTATAATAAATAAATCATGCAGCTTTAAGAAAGCTTGGGTTTCAAACAACACACAGTAAATAAGCTAAACTCACATGTTAGCTTTTGGAACCTAACTAACCTTATTAACAGTAAGTCTCCCATTATATGATGCATTTAATATATTGTGCACATATCTACATTGTGAAGCGAGATATAGTGAGAGGTAAAGGGTCGTTACTTGTGCAGGATATGGTAGACGGCGAGCTGCAGTGGCCGGGCTCTGAAGAGCAGCAGGGGTGAGAGGCTGTTCAGAAGGGTCTGCAGGGGCTCAGACAGGCTACTTTTCTGGTCGGCTACAAAGCGAGGAGGGAGTTTATTCTGAGTGAGCAGCTCCACGGGGATGTAGGTGAGAGCCTCCCCCAACGCCCTCAACACTGGCAGGGGAAACACGGGGTCATCTGGATCCGGAAAGTCCACTGAGAAAAGTTTGACATTTTAGTAGCCTGTTAACCACCAGACATCAGGTTTGTCTTAGATAGAATGGTGTAAAAAGTATAAAATGATTTCTATTTTTTACTGCTAAGGATGAGTCACAATGCCTACTAGCCGACAAGACAATAGTCACTGACATCATTTCTCTCTCTCTCTCTCTCTCTCTCTCTCTCTGTGTGTGTGTGTGTGTGTGTGTGTATATATATAGATGTGAGAAATATATTGAAAACAGTAGCTATTGTTAAAACAAAGGTTACTATATAATTGTAATTTAATTTAAGTAATTACAATTAATTGTAATTTAAGTGTAACTATAACCATACACAGTTATGAAACCCTGTAAATTAATTATTAACACATTACATATAGTCTTATTGTCATTACACATGTACAAGTACAAGGAAACGCATACTTCAAAAAATAAAGATGATTTAGTATTCAAAAGTGTTTTATTTTGATTATGTTTTTAAATAGATTGGTCTTACACTTTATATATTCAGATTTTTCATAGTATATGTATTCATTCTAGTACTTTTACCATAAACTGACATATCAACCTTGACCAAATGATTGATATAAAAAAAAGGGATGTTTTGAAAAAATGCAGTGAGTGTGTTAACTAGCAACATCAGGAGTTAAGAAATGCAATCCAATTTGTTGTTGTTGTTGGTGGAGCAGTTAAAGGGATATTTTACAGTCTAGCAATATTTTGCATCTGCCTGGTTTGAAAACCCCTGGACAAAAAAATATATATAATTTTACAAAAGTTTAAACATTTTTGTAGATTGATTTCTTTCTAGATTTTTTTACCAGCAGCTGTAAAAACAAACAAATAAACAAATAAAACACACACACACACACCAGCAATTCTTTGCCATTTTTTTCAAATATATCAAAAATACATTATTCATACCCCTGGCAAATTCTGACATTTTTGTTCAAACGTTAATAAAACCTGAGAATTTTCTTTCCCACAATAATGCCTCTTGTACATCGTTTTATTATCTTTTGGGAGAAGTCCAAAAAAAACTTGCTGGTTGAATAAAAGTAACTTTAAGTCAGAATTTGGCAGATGTGAGAATAATTTCGAACTTGACTGTATATATAAAGATATAATACATTTTAATAAAACTGTTATACACTACCGGTCAAAAGTTTGGGGTCAGTAGGATTTTTAAATGTTTTAAAATAAGCTTATACTGTCACCAAGACTGCATTTACTTAATCAAAAATACAGTACAAATTGTAAAATGAACAAATGAAATAACTGTTCAAAAGTAGTTTATAATTTAATTTAATAATTTATTCCAATGATTTTAATGATGAATTATCAGCTTTATTACTCCAGTCTTCAGTCACATGATCCTTCAGAAATCACTCTAATATTAATTATTGTTATTGTTATTATTATTAATATTATATTCATTTAAGGTAATAGTAATAAAAGCAATAATAACTGGAGTAATAATTTGATTTGAATCTACATACAATAAGAAATAAATAAATATTTAATAAATATGCAACAATTTACCAATTTATTTTACACTTAATAAATGCAGCCTTGATGAACGGAATAATTTTATTTAAATTATTAAATAAATTTAATAAAAAAATTTTTAAAAGACCCCAAACTTTTGACCGGTAGTGTATTTTCTTGGTATATTTTATATCTGGATATTTATTTATATATATGACATACATTAGAAACCTTGTTGAACATAAGATTTTAAAGTATTAAATGTCATACTGGTCCCAACCTACTCTATAGTACTAATACAAGCCACAAAGTACAATGAAGGATCTTGTAAAGGCGACTCACTGGGAATCTTAATGAGCAGCGGGAGCAGAAGGTTGTGAATCCCCTCCTGAAAGAACTCCTTCCACTCTGAGCTCAGTTCTGCTGGAAGCTGCTCCACCACACCAGCAGGGGGCGATGCGAAAAACTCACTCAGCCTCACAATTAGCTCACAGTTTGTGCAAACAAACAGCTGCACCCAAGGATTCCAGAACACAGTGCTGTTTTCACTGGCAGTCTGAGGAAAAGACAATCCAGCATTGCTCTAATTAAAAACAACATTAACTGAGAGAGTCATCTGTATGCAGCGAGGTTCTCGGAGTAGGGCTGATTATTTACATTTAGAAACTATAGAAATTACATACTTTTTTAAATTTCAAAATATAGTTCTGTAACTTAAAATATCTGAGAGCTTACAATATCATTTAAAAAGGAGAAGAAGAAAAAGCAGCTTACAAATTAGATTCATTGGTCATCATAATTTATATAAGTTATTTTATAATTGTGGGTAATGGTGTCCAAAGTAATTTTTTCTTTCAGCTTTTTCCAAATAATTATATTTTTTATTATTTTAATAATGCGTCACTCTTTGTCATGGATTACAATTTATTGGTCAAAATATGAGCTCATACAAATATATAGTTATATAGACAATGTATTTTTTCCATCATGTTTTGTGTAATACAAATACTTTATTGCAATTTTATTTAGGTAATATTTCATTTATTTGATTTATGATAGCCTCAAATAGTTTATTTTTTTATTAATATTGTGTTAATTCTGTTTCCGTAGCATAGTTTGCTTTTCTGTAGCATAGACCCCTTATTTTGCAATTCTCCGATCACTGAATCCAACACAAAATCAACAAAAAGTTGCACATTTTTTCGATCCTGCTAAATTCTTAATTAAAAAGCAAAATGATCGCAAAAAACATAAATGATCTCATAAAACATCCAATTCCAAACCATATAATCAAATTATATTTCAGTTGGCAATTATTTGTTTTACATGACTAATATACATTACATACGCAGCACTTGTGATGTATTTGAGTGTCTCTCAAAATATGACTTCTCACCTGCGCCCTTACAATCCTAACATTACATGAGAGTGGGGGAAGATTTTTGCCGCCTGTGCAGTAAGCATACGCGGATGAAACATGAGTGATTTGCATGTGAAGTCAATGCAAAGATTGGATTAGACATCCGGTGGCGCAACTTGGGCGTTTTGTGCATTTGACACGCTTCAGACTGCAAAAAAAAGTTGGAGCAATCATCTAATAAACAGAGTAATGGAACATAGAAAAGCAAGCAACTTACAATGATGGAGGTTGATTCAAGGACAACGGCTGCTAGATGTGACCGAATTAAAGAACATTATTTGTGTTTTACATGAATGGCTGGTATTACGTGCGTAAAATTGCTAAATGTTTTTGTTTGACTATTTTCTTACAGTTAACGAGGGAAAAC
>CAIGQZ010001492.1:9809108-9824826 GCA_903798205.1 Danio tinwini | reverse complement strand
TATAATATAATATAATATAATATAATATAATATAATATAATATAATAACTGAATGAGCCTCACCTATGTTTTTAAGATCAGGTATTTCGGAAAGGTCTGCCTCCACCTGCTGGTCATCAGGTGAAGCTGAAGCTGCAGTGAAGATGATTCTACCCAGTAAAGCACTTACACACATGTGTGCGGGCAGCCGGCTTGATGCCCTGCACCTCCACACGTCCATAGAGGGGTTTTGGCCAGTGACTCTGAGACGACCAGACAGTAGAGGGTTTTTCAGCCACTGTGAACACAAGACAGTTACCTAAAACAAGGCATACTTTTTGGGTCAAAATAATATCAAGCTAGAACCTTCTAGAAGCCTAAACAAACAAGTTCAAACAAAATCGTTCATTTAATTCGTGTCATTCATTTCGAGTTCATTTTGGTAGTTCAAAACAGTTTGATAAACTACCAATACTCCGTATGGATTCCATACAAAAAATAAATAAAAATTGTACAACCTTCAGACAAAATAATAATCAGTAAGGATTAAGAAAAGTCCATGTGCCGTAACTCAAACTTGGGAAGCCTGAAGCATAATAGTGCTATGTCTGTCTTGACCCACAAGGCTATCATAGTTTAACCATGGAATTGGTAGTAAAACCATGCTATATGGCAATCAATACAAAAGACATGATCACAATAATAAAATCACAGATTATTTTTATAAGGGCATCGGCACTGATAGTCTCATTGGCAGCTCGACTTTATTCTACATCCCAAATTCTACCCACAACCTAAACCCAACTTCCACCTTACTAACTATTAATAAGCAGCTAATTAGCAGTTTATTGAGTTAATAGCCTTAATTAATGATTTGTTAACAGCATGAACTGTGGCTTAAAATAAAGCGTTACCAACTTCGCTTCCTGTCAAGCCACTTTTCTGTCATAATAAAAGACACAAATCACTAAAAATAAATCTAAAATTAATAAATAAATACATTGGTAAGGATAGTGAACCTCCACTCATGCAAATCATTCAAGCTTAATTTGCTCCACAAGCAAAGAGCAAAATAAATGTTTGTCCTTATGAGTATTTCAGGGCCTGAATTTAACATTTTAACTGTCTAAGTAGTACCTGAGGTGGCAGTGCTTGTCTAATGTAGCTCCATTCCTCTTCAGTAGGAGTAAGACAGCATATAAACTGGGAAAGAACACAGCTGGTCTTCTGGGCCGAGACGATGGTTTGAGCCAGACTCTCCACAGCTTGTACTAAAACCTGCAGACTAACATTAATAGCAGTGGGATTTAACATCAGTTCCCAAGCAGCTCATTCAACCGTTCAAACTTAAAACAGAGAAGAAAAGTCTGAGAATGTGAGAATGCACATTGATCAAAACACTAGAGGGCCCAAACCTTTTGACCGTCACTGGTGTAGTGAGCAGTTGACTTTTAACCCAGAGAGCAATGTTATGGAGAAGAGTGCCCTTCGTGACTCCTGCACCTAGGAAACTGATCAGCGACTGAATGCCAGCAATGTATGCATGCTGGAGCTTCAGGAGAAGAGCATCTGGAGGAAAATTCAGAAACCACTTCTAGCTAAGTTACTTAAAAATATATAAATATATTTTCATGAATAATTACATCATTACATGAACATGTATTTAAATTACTATTTGAATTACTTTGTCTGAAATGTAATTTATTATTCAATAATAATTTTTTATTACTTGACTCAATAGTACAATATTAATCTCAACGCACAGACAATACAAACTAAACTCTTAATTCTTTAAATTTGAGTCAAAGTAAGCCTTTTTAAAAATTTAAGATAAGTTACAAATATATGTATCAAAACAGGAAATGTTTCAAAGTAATGACACCATATTTCATAAAACATATATATTCACTGATTAATTTCTTACTCAACTCATTGTTTCTTAAGTATGTGCAATTTCCAAACAAATGTAACCTTCTTTAGTTGAAAAATCTAATATTATGGGTGATTCTAGAATTTCAGGTACATATTGCATCTCCAAAATATAATTTTTCAAAGACAAAAAGGGAACAAAAACAACTAAAGGGATATTTTGTCTTGAAATTATTAACTTAAAGATTGTCTCCGCCTGTTGAATTATAAACACTGCTTCAATTATCAGAAAAAAGTCCAACTTTACTAAATTAAGTAAACATTTGCATAAAACATCTATTTTCTGTATTATTTGTTATTTTATTAACAAAATTTATTTATGTGTCTGTCCTTTTTCCGTTGACCTAAATGTAGAAGCGTTTTCTACATTTAGGTCAGCTCTGTTATGTCAGTTATAAAAATGCAGAACAATCTCTAAAGCACTGATAGACACAGGATGTGACTTGCTCCAATTGATTTCACTTCCTCAAGAAACGGTGGAAGGCATCGAGGCAAGTTTTTCATTTGTACAAAAAGAATACACCAATAGTAGATAAATAATTTGGCAACTCAGCTATTATAACATTGCAATATTGATAAACAATAACATGATAAAAAGCATACAAACTGTGTTTTAGACAGTGGTGTAAAGTAACAAATTACAAATACTCCAATTACTGTAATTGAGTTGTTTTTCTCAGGAATTGTAATTTGCTAAGTAGTTTTAAAAGTGTGTGCTTTTACTTTCCCTTGAGTACATTTTTAGTGCTGTATTGGTACTTTTACTCCACTACTTTCCTTTAACCTGCAGTCATACTTTATTTATTTCTTGTCTATTGTGATTGGCTAGAAAAATCAGTCCTGCTATTCCTGTCCAATCAAATCGCACATAGAAAGTAAATTGCATCATACTGAACAACCTCAAGACAAGGGCGCTTCAAAAATGCAGCAAACCATTTGGAAGCGTTAAAAATGTCTAAGATGATGTCCAAAATCTTTACATGCATTGACTCAAAAATGAAAACACTCACAATTTACTCTCTCTCGAGTGCTTCCAAACCTTAATGAGTTTCTTTTTCCGTTGAACACAAAGAAAGTTATTTTGAAAAAGGCTGACCACCTGTAACCAATGACATCCAAAGAAGAAAAAAAACAAATACTATAGAAGTCAATGGTTACAGATTTTATCAAAATACCTGTCTCTTTCTTCAGTTAAACACTAAAGGCTTGAAACAAGTAAATAGTAAGTAAATGATGACAGAATTTTCATTTTTGGGTGAACTATCTCTTAAGGCAAGTGCAATTGTCTTGATATACAAACACTTTGTTAGTAGAAAAATTTTATCAATCCGCAAAATATATTTGTATAACAAAAAAAACTAAAATACTCTGCTTCTCTGAATTGATTTGTACAACACTGTTAAATATATGTACAGCCTAAAATGGACACTTTTTTTGTGGATAAGTAATTTAATTATAGTAACTAGCTACCTTATAACTAATTACACCCAACACTATCAGAAACTATTTTCCCTGTCAACTAGTAAGTTAGTAAGTAGCAGAGTCTTCACCTGAGAGATGAGTGACAGTTTGGTCCTGTGCACAGAGCTGGAAAACAGTCATGAGCAGCTCCTCTGCAGACGTCAGCAGGAGACAGCCCTTCACCGATGAAAAGAAAGTGGCAGCAACATCAGAGATGAAAGTGACCAGTGGCTCCAAGTTTCCAGCATCAGACATGCCCTTTGCTTCTGACAGGGTGGCGTGAAGCTTGTCGATGATCTGCTCGACATACACCTTGCCAATAAGAGGCTCTGCAGAGAGGAAAAAGAGTGAAACAGCAAGTTTCTGGATAGAAATCCCCCTGTTTAGTCATTTGTAATATATAATGAGATACCATAAGACATACTGTTTCAAAGTTGTTTTTGTTTTTTTTAAGAATTCACAGATGATGCATTAAACTGGTCAAAAGTGACACTAAAATACTTTAAGGTTTAAAAAGATTTCAAATAAACGCTGTTTTAAATTTTTCAAACCTAGTTTTGAACAGTAGCATATTCCCATCTATATTTTGACCTTTAATCGGTACCATTATCTGTATTAATAACATTAATATATGTATTAACTTATTCCATCATTACTTGTAGTTTTGTTATCACCTTCTATGGGGAACTGTCTGATATTTCAATAGCTTGGTTTTAACTATGTGCTCCAAGTATGACTACTAGTGCATAATTTTATAATGATAGCTATTGATTTGGTATTAGTACTTTTTTTAGTTACTACTATACTATGTACAGGTATTCAACGAATAAGTGCTGGTATCTTTTTTACAGGACCTCAAATCTATCAGTAAGTACCAGTATCTAATAAGCTGTATTATCTTTAAAAAAGGTACTAGTACTAAAGAGTAAGCGCTAGTAGCTAATGATTAAGCACTAGGGGTGTAACGGATCATGCTTGATCCGTGATTCGTACGAATCACAACCCACAGTTCGGAACACACATGACCTGCAGATTACTATTTTTTTTACTTGTAGATTAATCTTTAAGTTCGTAACGATCACAGAGAGCTCACCTCTCGCGTCATTCAAATCACATGTATGAAGGTATTTAGGCTTTCCTGTAAAGTATAATGATGACGGAAGAAGTTGTGGGAGGTTATTCGGGATGTGGTGGGTTTTTTTAGATTAAAGGTGTTTTCTGTCACTGCTTGTTTAGCCTGTATTAATGCATTCAATTTAAGCTGCACATTTAACCATTAAAAGATCAGAAACTCAGCATCCATGTATCATAAATTATAAATATTGGTGATTTGCATATGTTTATTAATCCTTTAAATCGCTGCATTCAAATCTGTGTTTAAAAAAAAACACAAAAATCAAGAAAGAGTTTGAGTCTTTAGTCTTTTGAGTTGGTTATGAAATTACAATCAGTCAAATAACACAGAAGTACTGGGAATAACAGTTTATAGTTTACATATAACCACTGATTTTTATGGTAAAGATTAAAATCACAGCATTTAATGAAAGTTGTAGTCAGCAATTAAATTATTTGACCAAAAGGTGGCGACAACCAGCCATCAAAAATTTGCCACTAAATCATTCTTCAAAAATGTTACATCTGGCAATGAAACATGAAGTTTCATGAGTGAATAATTTATTGAAAATGAGACTAAAAATAATTATGGGTTGTACAAATTATTATGTTAGATTTATACATTTAGCATCATCAGCAACAGTAGTAGTAACCGTGAAACTTTCACAGTACTGAATGTTTTACCATTTAATTTTATTCAGCTGATTATTTCTTCATTTTATTTTTAATAAAATTACAGGTTCTAAGTTCTGTTTGGTAAAAACAAAAGTGTCTTGCTGTACTGTTTTTACATTTGTGTCCTCCCCTTTTTGGCTGATCCAAAAATAGTCCAATCCGTGACTAAAAACCATAACGTGATCCAAACCGTGAGATTTGTAATCCGTTACACCACTATTAAGCACTAGTTCTTAATGGAAAATATACTAGTAATAATAATAATAATAAGTTATTAATCAGTAAGTTGAATAAATTTTTGGGTAACACTTTACAATAAGGTTTATTAGTTAATGCATTTACTAACATGAACTAATAATGAACAACACTTGTACAGCATTTATTAATCATAATTCAACATTTAGTAATGTTTGTTAACATTAGTTAAAGCACCGTGAATTAACATGAACTAACAATGAACAACTGTATTTTCATTAACTAACATGAACAAATGCTGTAGTAAATGTATTGTTCATTGTTTGTTCATGTTAGTACATGCATTAACTAACATTAACTAATGAACCTTATTGTAAAGTGTGACCATTTTTTGTTTAAATGTTACAATATTAACAAACGCTATGAAAGCATGAAATAATAATGAAAGACAGATCACCATTTGTGCATTATAGCATTTTTTGGTGCATACTTGTCTAAACTTGTAGAACATTTTATTTCTTTACATGTGGATTGTTCCAGGAACTTGAGCTAGGTCAGTTTTTACATGTATAACGCTAAGATGCACAGTAGAAGATCAGGTTGTAGTTGTTAAGCAAGAATAACATGCAGACCTACCATTATTGTGCTGCTGTGACAGAGCGAGGCTGATGAGAGGCCAGCCGTGTGCATGATGAAAGGATGATGGAGACCCACACAAACCCACCGCACACAGATCTCCAGCAAGACCCACCAGCCTCTCTCCCAACACTGAACCCCTCAGCCAGCCCACACAAACCTCCAGACGGACAGGGTCTGAACACGCCTGGGTGGATATACAGATAGTTTATAATGAAACTTTTGCAGATGTAAAGCTAAACTACAAAGAAAAGATCTCTTAACAAAAACAAGTACCTTTTCAATTAGCTGAAGAGTCACACTCCAATTCAGATCCTTCTGTTGAGAGATTAACAGCAGATTATTGATGTTTCTTTATTTTTAATTCTCAATATACATTTTATTTTATGCAACTTAAATTAATTTATTTACTTTATTGATATTTGCAACATTTTAAATAACAATATACACTATTGTTCAAAAGTTTGGGGTTGATCAGATGTTTTTAAACACATTATGAAATATTTTTGTGTCTGTGATGTTAAAACAGAATCTTTCACTCAAATAATCATTTGTTTTCAGTGTCACAGGATTACAAATGCTAAACACTCCTAATATTCCAATGCAACATTTGTCCTGTTGTTTAATATTTTTTACATTATATATTCTTTGAGCCAAACACATTTTTTTAAATGGCTTAGTATCATTTTAGGTCATTTTAATGCATCTTTTATCAATTAAAATAAATTGGGGATGCTCAGTATCAGCCAATAAACACATTTCATGACTTGATTGGTACTCGCCAACCTGGCTGATCTCATGAACCGATCGCTGATGTTTGTTCATGAGTTTACAAGCAGAGGAAGAAGCATGAGCGCTCCTGTATATTATACATAGCCTACAGCAGCCACAAGACATGAGGAGGTAAATGATTTATTTCTGTGGCAGTTCATTCTGCTGTGGCGACCCCTGATAAATAAGGGACTAAGCCAATGTAAAATGAATTATTTTTTGCAAAGCTGCTTCTGGCCATGATACGTTCACACCTAAATAGTTATGAGACATGTTTAAGGTATTATATGCAGCATCCCAAAATTATTCTCTTATGTAAGGCGAGATCTTCTCTTAAGGTTCGTACTCAGGGGGAAAATGCGCTTAATGTATTATAAAGCTTAAAGCATTAGTATCGTTACTCGGTATCGGTGGCAAAAATCCTGATCGGAGCATCCCTAGCAAAAACATTTGAAACATCATTTAAATGTTATTTCTCTTCTCACAATGACAAAACACATAGTTAAAAATACTACAATTATACTATAGTAAAATATAACAGCGGGCAGCGCGATGGCGGAGTGGGTAGCACAATCGCCTCACAGCAAGAAGGTCGCTGGTTCGAGCACCGGCTGGGTCAGTTGGCATTTCTGTGTGGAATTTGCATGTTCTCCCAGTGTTTGCGTGGGTTTCCTCCGGGTGCTCTGGTTTCCTCCACAAGTCCAAAAACATATGGTATAGGTAATTGGGTAAACTAAATTGTCCATAGTGTATGAGTGTGAATGAGTGTGTATGGATGTTTCCCAATGATGGGTTGCAGCTGGAAGGGCATCCGCTGCGTAAACCATGTGCTGGATAAGTTGGCGGTTCATTCCTCTGTGGCGACCCCAGATTAATAAAGGGACTAAGCCGAAAAAAAATAAATGAATGAAGGAATGAATAATATAACAGCAATATTATTTTACAAGACATTTGTTAATGTGTGTAAATGTTTACATTATTATTAGTACTTTTTTCCTAAACACCAGTGTCTTGTTTTGTTCACACATTTGAACAGTAGTGTAAACATACTTCCAGCAAAGTCAAACTACCCTTGCTAAAAATAAAATTTAATGTTGCAGGGTAAAAAGAAAACGGTATAATATAACATAACACAACATAACATATCCCGCCAGCCAAACCCCCCCATCCATGTCTGTCTCTTACGCTGATTTGGTTGAGGATGAGTGTCTTGTCAGAACCAGAGTTGCAGCACTGCAGGGAACTGAAAACCATGTCCACCAGGAAATCTGTGTCTTTCCTGTCCTCCTGTTTTAACCACACAGCCACTCTCTGCAGGAGAAAGTAGACAGCTGCGTTCTCAGCGAGCGGACGGAGCTCTGACCCCATTTCAGGCTTCATTTCCTCCGGCCGCAGCAGCACCTGGAACACCTGAGGCCTGGGAAACGCCCCGAGCAGCTGAGACAAAAACCTCAGGTGCCTTTCCGACTCGCGCTCGCTCACATACACCATATTAAGCTCCGCCAGCTGGCAAACCAAATCCAGCAGGTGTCCATTTCTCAAGGGACAGTCCTGCTCCTCCACCACTGGAACTTCCCTCAGAGGTTCATCCCCCTGGCCTCTTTCTTCATGGTCTGCAAAACTAATTTTAACAGTTTTCTTCTTCTTGGTCTGTTTACAGACACTGTTTGGATTCTGCATAATCTGTAGGAGCAACGCAATGCCTTCAAGAGCAGTTCGTTCAGACTCCTCACAGTCCACATAAGCTGTGCACAAGCGACTCAGACCTTCCCAGAAATCTGACAGCAGTCTTTGAAAAGTGGAAGAATCTTTTCCTGCCGCCCGCTTTTCCCAGGACAGCAGCATATCTGAGAGCTGAGGGAACAGAGGGCCTGACTGCAACGCTGGGCTTTTCAGAGCTCTGTCAATCAGAGGAAGGAGCTGCAAACAGAAAAAAATTAATAAAAATCTAACACATGTAGGGTATATACAGAAATCAAAGAGTGGAATTCAATACATTTTAAGACCATTTTTAACATTGGAACTACCAGAATTCTTTAACTACTAGAATTACCATAGTGGTCATGCTGACCATTTTCATATAGGAAGTCATATTGTCACATCATATTTACATTCAAAGTTTCTATTGAGATATTAAAATTAAGCTTTAAATGTTTGTAATCATATTTAATTAAGCCATCACCCTAAAAATATGATACAGCTTAAATAATATATAGTTAGGCTCACTGCTTAATTTGTGAATTGCGAGGTCCCAGAACAGATCAGGGTCACGGATCCGCGCACGAAAGTGGGGGGTGGGGGGTGATGAGGTGTTGGTGGATGGTGGAGGGGTGTCGCGGATGAAAACTAGCAGGACGGGGATATTGCGGACAAAAGTGAAGAGGTGAAGAGAATTGTGGAGTCGCGGAAGAAAGTGAAAGTGAACAGAATACGGGGGTGGAGGGACGTTGAGTAGGGGGATCGGTAAAATGAGGTGCCGGACAAATTAAGCCCTGGTTAGGCTACATTAGACTATCTGCGAATGTCTGTAACTCACTCTCACAAGCAGAGGAGAAAGCTTTTTTGTGCCAGTAAATATGCTGTTTTGAAAGACATATCCGAAGTAAAGTTATG
This sequence comes from Danio tinwini, assembly GCA_903798205.1. Classification (NCBI taxonomy): domain Eukaryota; kingdom Metazoa; phylum Chordata; class Actinopteri; order Cypriniformes; family Danionidae; genus Danio; species Danio tinwini. The sequence continues at coordinate 9,815,454 of CAIGQZ010001492.1, read as the reverse complement.
TTTTTGCCAACCGAAAGTTATGTTTTTGTTAGCAGGAAGTAGCTAGGTAATAGATGCACACATATTTAAAGTCACAGGAAAAAGTAGCTGAACTACACTGAAATGGATGCTTTCAATTTGACCGCTATGGTAGTTCTAGGTACATAGTAACAAGGTTCTAGGTAGATCATAACCCTTTTGTGTTTTGTTTAATTTTAAATAAATAACAATGTTAGAAGGACATATACACATATTCAGTCAGGAAATTATAGATATGCGTGTTTGATTTCAACAAAGTTATTAGCTTGAAAAAAGTAGCTCAGTAGTTCTAGTATTAAGACTCTTTCCATTCATTTTTAGACCTCATCGCAACTTTGTTTCAACCGGTAACATTGGCAACATTTTAACTTACAGTATATTTACTAAAGACTGATTGTAAGAAACAAATCTTCAATCTTCTAAAACGTTATGCATAGACAAAATAAAAATGCTAATCCAGCAGGTGGTGCCTATAGAACAGCAGGAATAACTGTGTTTCAAAGCAGCATTATGTCAAATCTAGCAGGATTTTAGAGATTTCATAAACTTCACAGATATTCCAATATTTGCTGATTAAATTCAGGCAAACTTTAGCATGCTGATACAAAATACCTAGTAAAATAGCATTAAAGACTTTTTAACACTTTTTAAAGTCCTTAAATTTCTCTAAATTGGCTTTTATTATTTTTTAAGATTCTGCAGACGATTTTCATAGAGTTGTTTTTTGTTTTTCGCCTGTGGTTGACAGACCTGCTCTGAGAGCAGCATGTTCTGGATGTTCCTCTGTTCCTGCTCATCTCCGGCGTTCTGCAGGATGATAAAGCGAAGACACTCCATTGTGGAATCAATGATGGCTGCATTCTCTGAGGGACTGGATGAGGCACGATCGCTCGACAACCTGAAGCAAACACACCAGCGTGAACAAAAACAGAGTGTTAGGATACTACAGAGCACAATAACTAATTAAAAACATTGCTGTGTAATGATATTTTATATACAATATTCTAAAAAGGGTCAATACATTTGTTTTTGTCTTTTACTTTCATTTGAAACTCTCAATATCGCACTATATTAGTCTTTATATTTAATTAGCAATGCCCTAATTATTTAATGTTTGCAAAAACCTGGAAACAAGTACAAAAAAGCCAGTATGTAGTTTAACAGTGAAAATAGTTAAAATGCTAAAAATATATATTTCTAACAAGATATTAAGCAGCAGAATCCAACAAAGCACATCTAATCATTCAATTCTGCTGCAAGTACAACATGACTATAGAATGAATCACTATGTGAATAAGAAGATGACAGTCTGTACCCCTCAATGACAGATGAGAGGAATGTCCTAGCGAACTCCAGGTCAGGCTGTTTGACCTCTGCTGGCAGTTTGCTTATGAACGGGAGCAGGTTTGGATGCAGAGATGTTGCAAGACCTCGAGCTCCTTCTTTAAGAAGCACCCAGAGCTTTGGCATCACACCTTTCCTAGCACTGACATGCGTCCAACAGTTCTGCACAGAGTTCACAGCATGATAAACAAAGATACACATGATGAACACAGTTGATAAATAAACACAGAAAATAACTGTTGTCCAATGACAACAGACTACAGTAATGTGCATACCATTACCATTTATATTACAAAGCAAAAGACCAAAAGGTTAACTATATTATGCATTATATGTAAAGTTTGCTTAAAAATACATGCATGATTCATTTGATTTACAGGCTGCATTTTTACATTAAAACGTCCAGTAAAAACAGTAACATTGTGAATTTTATTAATAAAGGGTAATTAACTATTTTGTATTTTAAGAGATTTTAAGTTGCTTTATTAAGAAAATAAGTCAATTTTTATATTTAGAAAAGCATTAAATATTATTTTTAGCTGAAACTGTGGTGCTTGGAGATTCTTAAAATACAGATCATGGCTACTAGCACTTTGAGAGCCAAAAACAAATCAAAACTTTCTTCAATTTTTGACTTAAAAAAAAGAACTAAACAATTCCATACTTATTGGATGGCCTAATAGTGAGTAAATTAACAAAGTTGCCATATTTGTGTGCACTATGCCTTTGATTTTCATTTGTTTAAAAAAATCTGAGTATAGTGTACACACTTTATTTTTCTTCTAAACAAAATAAAAACATTCTCACATCAATGCAGGACATGATATGGAGGACGGCCTCCCACAGTGGTGGCAGCACCACCGGGTCTGTGTCATCAATTGAGAGCAGCACAGCAGAAGACGCTCGCGCCGCTTCTGCCTGGATCAGCTGAGGTGTGCGCTCACACATGGTGGCAATCAGCTCAAAGAATGCTCCTCGAATCTGGAAGAGAGAAAAATTCAGCACTGAAAATTATGTGAAATAAAAAACACTAAAAACAATACTTAACATTTGACATGAAAGAGAGATTAGTTTAATAGTAAAGTGAAACACTATCTTTATATAGTGCTAATGCTTTGTATTTATCCACTCAGCAAATCCTATATAAAGATTTTAAACTGATAAGTCTTTAAAAACTGAAGCAGATGTTTTGGTTGGAGTAACCGAGGCCAAAGACAGAATTGTAGAGCCCTGTTTTAGAAAAGGGGCAGGAAGCTGCAATTTATGTACATTTAAAGAGGCAAACACAAACAGTGTTTTAACTTCCGCACATAAAGGGGCATTTACAGCATGGTATAATAAATTAGATGTGTGGTAAAAACCATTGATTCTGCGTTGATTTTGAGATGTATGCCATACATCCCTATACTCTCTTGAATCAACTCTGAGCTTAGTTTAACAGCAGATGGCGCTCTAGACTAGTTTTTTATTTTATTTTTTTTGCAGAATTCTTTTTTCTTAACAAATCTCTATAATAAATGCTTTATAATAGCTCCAGCTTTATAAAAATATCCTTATTTTAAGATTAATCTTTTCCAGCACATCCAGGAGAAACCTGAGACTTATATATCTTGTAAAATTGGTCATGATAGGACCCTTTTAAATTCATAAAAGTTAAGAGTAACTAGTTCATAACTAGTTAAGAGACACTCTCCACAAACTGAATATTCAGCTTACCTGTGGGGTCTTGTGTTTGCTGTACTTCCAGAATTTGGCCTGTGTGATGAGCTGTGTAAGTCCATCCTTTATCTGTTCTCTGTCTTTTTCAGGTAAACCACTTAGCAGTCTCTTTAGAGCCAGCAGAGAACTAGTCAACAGTCGAATGTACTTAGCCTCTCGCTCCTCTCCTGGCACACTTCTGCACAAAACAAAACAAAAAAAAAGGATCACACAAAATTATTTAAAGGCCATTTAAACACAATAAATGTTATCCAAAAAACGTTTTTATTTATAATTCTTATATCTTTATTATGATATTATTATTATTATCATCATTATTATTTTACTATTTTTCATTATTATACTACAATATAATGCAATATTTTCCAATATTCATTTAAAAATGTAAATAAATACTCTAAAAAAAAAACTGAAACAACACAACTCTTAAAGTTGTTTTGGGACAACTTAATTGTGTTCAAATTAACTTATCAATTTGTGTTGGGACAACCTGAATGAAATGTGTAGAGATTGAGACTGTAATTCTAATAAACTGACTATTGTTTTGAGAATAGACTCATTTTTGCTGAGATTTTTGTTTTAATTTGAGGCTTTATTTATAAATGAAAAATATACTCTACAACAACAACAACAAAAATCATTATTTATGAGGCACACACTGAAAATATAATATAAAAATATAACTAGGTAAACCAAAGCATGTCCCCATCAGGTTATTTCAGTAGAAATCCCATACTTACTTGGGGTCACTGAGAGTATCTGCTGTTTCTTTCAGCAAATTGTCTTGGAGAACCTGAGAATCACAGAGGAAATATATGATGAGCAATGACAACTAGCATCTCAAATTCTGCAGAATGTCATATAGTTTCATTATGCAAGCATTATCTCACATTGAGGACTTCGTCTTTACAGAAGCTGATGGCCTCTGTTTGTTTATTGAGGGGAAAAGCAGCCTGAAAAGCAGCGCTGGCGGCTGAGGCAGCAGGAGAGTAAGTGTCACACTGAGAGATGAGCCAGTGACCCATGATGCTCTTCAGGTAGGGGGCCAGATTCCTCTTGACTTTTAAAACCAGCTGCTCAAAGGCCTGTTGTGTGGCCTCTCGCACACGGCGATCGTGGTCCTGATGAAAACACATTCGATTAAATATCCAATAAAAATGGATACTGCATTTACAGAAACAAAACAACTAAATACAATGCCTTTAAAGCTTCTAGCTGCCTTATGAACAGTGAGATGAAAAACATATTTTTCAGATTTAATTAATTACTATTATTATTTCATTAACCCTTGTGTGTTGTTCACATTTGCTTCCCTTTTTTTATGATCGTGGGTGTTTATGTCCAATTGACATCTATTATAATGATTTTTTTTATTGTAAAGCCATGACAGCATATAATCACAAATATTCTTGATTGTTAGTGGTTTTCCCTGTTGAAAAAAAGTCAATTTATTTTTTTTTTTACTGCTGATCATCAGTTTAATTTACCCGTTAGATAGTCCTGTGCAAAAAAGGTTTCTGGCTTTTTTATAAAGTTCTTTGGAGTATAACAGCAAATTATAGTGTGCATGCATAAATACATGTACTATGTTTACTATGTTCTGAGAGCTGTGGTGTTTATTTTGATTTTCTCAGACACATTAAGATATAGAAGCATAATTATTCGGTGTCATGGCTTTGCCGTCAAAAAAAGTAGTTATGATGGAAGACAATAGGGCAAAAACAGTCACAAACATAACAAAATGGTAGTAAATATGTATTGTTATGTATGCATTTCCCAAAATATGTGTCAATATAAGATTTGCCACATAAAAAAATCATTTCATTTGATGAAACACAGAGAAAATTATGGCCAAATGTAGACTCAAAATAACCCCAGAGTGGATGAAAACAGCACACAAGGGTCAAAGGACAACAATTTTATATTCAACATTATCCTTAACAAATTAGCCTTAAAACTTAGCCTAAAAATAACAATATAATACAAAATTATAAACGTATAACTAAAACGATTCAATATACTTACCATTGATATTCGACAGTATATTCGAGGCCAGTATGGCAGAACACCTTTTACAACATCAGGCTGTCGTTCTTGACACATTGCTCCAAACTCTTGTACAGCCTAAAATACATGTTTACCAACATTTATGAGTCAGTTAAATCAAACTTTAATAAATAATTTGTATGTTTTACACAGACTGATACAGTGGTAAAACAATGGCTTGTAGCCCTGTCCACATGTAACAGAGTTGGAATATAAATTAAATGATCATATTTTCTAAATCTATTCATGAATCATTTAAATTTAGTCATGCAATTATAACTGGCAAAGTGAATTGTGCTTTTAAGTAGCAATGTGTAAAATCTAAAATGAATTAAGCTAAATATAGCAGTCCATATTGTGTGTGGAAAAAGAACAATGTTGATATTGCTTAATGAGTCATGAAGATATATTCACATTGTAAACATACATGCGTAACAGCACTCTATGAGACACAGCTTCAAAATATGAACAAATTCTAAATAAATACATGTAAAATCAAAATATCAACAGAAGAAAAAACACATGCATTTTCTCTATAGGTAAACTGACTTTAAACAATACTGTAACTATTAAACCTGTAAAGCAGACCTGTTGTGAACTCAGAAATGTTTTGCAATTGCATAAGCTTTTGTTGAATCTTTCAAATCACTTTGCAACAATCTTTAAAAGACATTGATTAATAGAATATAAACTATATCTACAGTATATAGAACTATAACTGTGCAGATGGAAGAATTAGCAATTAATAGTAAAGTGAAGTAGCAATTCTGAGGTTAAAAAGCAAACTACAGACAGATATAAACTTTTTTACTCATAATTCTGAATTTATGTCTTACATGATTTTTTGCTTTTAAATTTGAGAAAAGTCAAAATTGTGGGATATAAATTTAGTTTTTTTGGTTTTTATTAGTACTGTCAAATGATTAATCATGATTATTTTTACCAAATATATGTTTGTATTTAGGGATGGGCAGTATTTATGATACATGCATTTCAAATATGTATTTCAAATATAAAATAGTATTTTGTCATTTGTATTAGATGGGGTTTATGAAAATGGCTTAATATTTTGTATCAAAATACTTCAGTGTCTTGTATTTTTGTCATTTAAAAATACTGTAAAATACTTTATAAGAGGTTTACTGATGACATCATAAAAATGCAGCTTCTGATTGGCACTTTCTCAGTTATTTGCCTAGGTTTGATATATAAACATATA
>CAIGQZ010001492.1:9757737-9803623 GCA_903798205.1 Danio tinwini | reverse complement strand
TAATTAAAATTAGAAGTTTTCTATTTTACACCAACGTTAATGTCTTAGTCGTTTATATCAGCAAATACTTGTTTAAAGGGTTAGTTCATCCAAAAAAATGAAAAAAATTATCAATTACTAACTCTCATATTGTTTTAATGCCCTAAAACCCTCATTTATCTTCCGTAAAATAACACCAATTATGATGTTTTAGATGAAATTCGAGAGCTCTCTCATCCTCCTTAGATGGCAATGGTTCTGAGACATTGTCAAAACACAGCATGTGACTTCAGTGGTTCAACTATAATAATTAGAAGCTTCAATAACAATTTTGTGTGCCAAAATAAATAGTAAATATGACTCTTCACCTATATCTTCACTCCCACGTCAGTTCATCAGTATGTGCGCTTAATTTACAACGTATTCCCATCAGAGTCAAAAGTCTTAACAAGCAGTGGTCATATTGCATGTAGTAAACATGTACCCTGATATGATATGGAAGATATAGATAAATGAAGTTATAGTAAAAAAAAAATTGCTGCACATAAGTGTTCTTGGAGCTTCATATGTTTAGTGTTAAACTGCAAAAGTCGCATGGAATGTTTTGCCAATGTTTTTATTCCTTTTCTGGTTGTCTCATAACTGTTGCTGTCAATGAAGAATAAGGGAGCTCTTAGATATTGATCTAAAATATCTTAATTTGTGTTTGAAAAATGTGTTATAAATAGATGTTGTTTTTCTGATTTGATAACGCCTCTTTTTCCGTGTGTCTGCAGGAGGAGCCGGTGCCTTTCTTGTTCTTTGTGAAGGATGCCGAGCTGGTGTCGTCTCTGGGCTCCTGCGTTCAGACATTGGGTCTGGAGACAGAGCAGGTGCTGCCGGTGGTGTATCAGCCGCAGGCCGTGTTTCGTGTGCGGGCCGTGGCTCGGTGCACCAGCTCCTTGGAGGGCCACACCGAGGCTGTCATCTCTGTGGCTTTCAGCCCGACTGGAAAGTAAGTAAATTAAACTACGATATTAAATGTTAATTTATTTTTATAAGAATATCAACTTTTTGTTCATGTTGGGGATGTTACACAGATATCTGGCCAGTGGATCTGGAGACACGACAGTGAGGTTTTGGGATCTGAGCACAGAAACACCACACCACACTTCTAGAGGTTTGTTTATTGCATAGGTGATTCAATAATTCCAGGTATAGTTGGTGATTTAAAAAAATAAATAAATAAAATGTATGTTTATTTAGGTATTTTAATAAAGTTCTAATACTTTTCATGGATCAAAATATCTTACATTTCTGCAAAAACAAATGTGTCATAGCAATTACTCTATAATTAAATGATTTATTGTACTTATTTAAAATAAATATTTTTATTACTTTCCTTATTTTATTTATAAAACCCTAAATAGTCTATTACCTCATTCTACAACATTAAATAATAAATATTGTATAAATGTCTGTCTATAAATCTTGCATCAGTTCTGTGACCATAACATAGTTTGTATTTAAATTGATTCATCTAAATGTACAAAAAAAAGTGTTTGGCAAGCACTGAATTATGAAAAGTTGATTATGTAATTTAATAAGGTGAACTGTTTTTTTCTCAAATGTTTAAAATGCAATATGTATCTCCAATTATAGGGCCCAAATAATTTAAATGACCCTCTCAAATCCTTGCCTACAAGGCATCTGTAACTGAAACCATACGTCTTTCTTTCTGTGTCATGTTTTGAAGGACACACACACTGGGTTTTGTCCATTGCTTGGTCTCCAGATGGCAAGAAATTAGCATCAGGGTGCAAAAACAGTCAGGTGAGCATATGTTAATTGCAAGTCCAAGATTTCTGTGTATAATACATTTTCTAGATCTAATATGCTGTATTGTGTAATATCTGCCGTGGTCTTTCCAGATCTTCTTGTGGGATCCAGTCACAGGCAAACAGATTGGAAAGACTTTGAAGGGACATACAAAGTGGATCACCTGGCTGTGCTGGGAACCTCTTCATCTGTAGGGTTTTTTTCTTCTTAAATTAAATTATAATTTACATCTTCATTTAAGTTGGTTTCATCTCCACAGTGAATTCCTGATTAAATTTTTTAGAAATTAAAATATTTTATTATAATTTGTTATAAAGGTTAATGTAATTTAGTTGTTTTATATCTATAGTGGTTTTATGATTCATTTATTATCAATTTTAACAAAATTTAACCTACTTAATTTTTTTTGTAACTTCATGTATAAATAAAATGATTATGTAATAGTTATTAAATTTTCTGATTCCTAATAATTACAGTAATGAAATGTTTTGTTTAGTATCTTAAATTGTACAATCTAACTACATATTAAATAATTTATACTAATTGTTTTGTTTAATTATAAATTAGATGTCAGTTTCATTTTTATTTATATAGATAGTAACTCTCAATTGAATTTTCATCATAAAATGAAGAGTTCAGATGCAAAATCCTCGAAGTGCCATATGAAATTTTCCTCTAAAATAAGAAGAACTATCTTTTATTAGCAATTCATTATGCTGTACTACTTGTTAATTGTTCAATAATACTTCTAAAACTTGTACAATATTTTTACTCTCTTCCTTATTTCAGAAACCCGGAGTGTCGCTATTTGGCAAGCACCAGTAAAGACTGTACGATCCGCATATGGGACACTGTTTTGGGCTGCTATGATAAGATCCTGACAGGACACACACACTCTGTGACGTGTGTCAAATGGGGAGGCGATGGTCTCCTGTACACATCATCACAGGACAGAACCATTAAAGTCTGGAGAGCCAAAGATGTAAGGCATGAATGGAATAGAAAGCATATTTACAATGGTGTTTGACTGAGCTGCTGTGAATATCTGTTGTCATCTACGCCGTAGGGAGTTCAGTGTCGAACACTGCAAGGTCACGCTCACTGGGTGAACACACTGGCCCTCAGCACTGACTATGTCCTGCGTACAGGAGCATTTGAACCCGCAAATGCAACCATAAATCCTCAGGATCTCACAGGATCATGTAGGTTTCAGCACAAATTTTTGATAACCTTATAAATGCATTTCTTTGGTCAATTTACAGCGAGACACTGCAAGCAAAAAGTGTGTGTGTCTGTTTTGAGCTTTTGGCTTTTCATAAAGTGTTACAATACAGCCTTAAATCTCCAGTTTATAACCGCTTATATACATACACAGTTTTATTCGTATCTGTATTCCAAAATTCACAACGTTTGTTTGTTTTTGTTTGTTTGTTTGTCTTTTTGCAGTATTTTCTGACTCATGCAGTGATAAAAAGAGAGACCCCAATTTTCCTTTTAAAATTTGTCTCTAATATGTCAATTTTTAAAATGTTTTAACCTGACTTCATCTAATGTTTAGGTTTAATTTTCGCTAAGGCAAAGTATCTTATTTATGTATGTTTTAATGCCATATCAGCAGCATTGGCTATATTCATGTCAAAACCTATACAAAATATACAATATATAACATATAATCATATCAGTTTCTTAACAAACATTCATTATATACATTCAAATAGTAACAACACTGAAAAGAGTTAAAAGTATCTTTATAAAGTACTTTTAACATTTTTTAAATTTTAAAATAAAGAAGTATTAAAAAAAACTGTAAATATGAATATTTGTGTGTTTTCCTAGTGGAGGAGATCAAGGAAAAGGCTTTGAAGCGCTACAACAGTGTCAGAGTGAGTAAAACAGTTACAATTTCAACCAGGGCTTGACATTAACTTTTTTGATCACCAGCCACTGTGGCTAGTAGTTTTCCAACATTACTAGCCATTTGCCATTTTCACTAACCACAATTTTGTTGTTGAGAAAATATATTTTGTATGCATAAATTTGACTTTGGCATGCTAAAATTACTTCATTTAGACTTATTGTTATGTCCACGTCTCCTCATTCATTTAAATTTTTTTGTGCGTATGACCCTGCTCAATGTGCATGAGCAAATGGGCTCTGGTTTCACAGTGTCACATTGCAATTCGTTTTTATTTCACAGGACTTTTCAGATCTCAACACTGAGGATTTACCAAATTTATCTCTGACTACATCAAAATAAATAAATAAATTATTTCTTAGCCACAAATGTTAAATAAGATGTCAAAACATGCAAAATATAGCTGTATACATGTTCTTTTTATTCAACAAAACCTTTCTTTAAAAAACAATTGCATAAAAAAATGGGGAGCTAATCTCCTATTAAAGCAATGTTATTGTAACAATGATAATTAAACAGTAATAAAAAAATAACTGTAAGCAAAAGAAGGTGAAAAACAGCGTATGATAATGAAGGATGATCATGCGCACATGGGTAACGTTAGGCCTGTAATCCATTCTGTTAAAAGAATATTTAAAACAAAACCGGCAACCGCTGCTGCTAACAAAAGACATTTTAGAAACATCCAGAGCTTTTGGAAGCAGCAGGACTGTGGACGAGCATCACTTTTTGTCTAGTCTATTTGAAAGAGAACTGATCGCAGCAGTTGCGTTTTCTCTAGGCATGGTTGCTTCACACCAGGAAACGGGAGCGCGCATGCCTTTTAAAACAGCCGCGCGCATCACATCCTGTGCGCGCGAGTGATCATCCTCTAATTCGGTATTCACTTCTTTTTTTTTTGCTCGCGAGAATGCTAGTTTTGTCGGTTATGCTGCTTCTCGATTGTAAGATGACATTTGCACACATATTGGGCCATCTCTATTGTCAAACCCTGCTTTTAAGAAAACTATCATTTAAAATGATCTTCAACCAGCCAAAGTGGCTAGTGAGAGTGTCAGTCTAACCAGCCATGGCTGAAATCTACCCGCATTTGGCGAGTGTTAATGTAAAGCACATATTTCATCCCATGACAGATGAGATTGATGTATAAACCTGACCCTGTGCTCTTCTGCAGGGTGAAGGTAATGAAAGGCTGGTTTCAGGATCAGACGATTTCACCATGTTCTTATGGAACCCAGCAGAGGACAAGAAGCCTGTCGCACGTCTGACGGGTCACCAAGCCCTGGTTAATGAGGTGCTCTTCTCACCTGACACACGACTCATAGCCAGCGCTTCTTTTGACAAGTCTATTAAGATCTGGGATGGAAAAACAGGAAAGTAAGTGGGGAGATCACAAATCCATTAACACATTAACAATAAGCATACTAGCACAGTTTTGCAATATAGTACAAACAGCATTTAAGCAATTCCATACAAATGCCAACTTTGCATTTAAAAAAGGTCAAGTTTTCACCTAAATAGTGAAATGTTTTCTAAGTTTTTGTGTAGGCTTGTAATTAACAGTACTGTAAAAATACTCAAAATTGTCTGTCAATGTTTTCAAACAATAATGTTTGATTTACCAAAGTCACACAATTTCACATGTTACATCCATAACAGATATTTTTTCTCATAAATGCAAAAAAAAATAAATAATCTATCATTTTTGTTTCATAGTAAGCCAAAAATTAAAAAAAAAAATTATCCCTTTACCCTGTGGTTAGTTGTTTTGGAAAATATAAACAAATGTTTCAATATAATGTTAGCATATACTTTCTCTGTGGATTTATTTTTGCTGCAAATGTTACATTCATAACGCTGGAATTGCTCATTTAGTTTTAGTTAGAGTAGGTAATGTAATGTAGAAGCCCTGTGTCCACCTGATATCACAAGCTGAAACGCATGACTATTTTCACCTGGAAGTAACTGTGGATTTTTGACCTGGTGTGGTTCGATTTTGTTGAGACCCCTCATGGGACAGTAAAGTGTCAAATGGTTCAGAATCTTGCTTGACCTACAGGGTGGGTGAAAATTGAAAATTAAATTTAAATTGTTTGTGAAAAATTGTTGTACTATGGTGTTAACAATGAATTGTGGAGAGTTGCACACAACTAGCCCTAAACCAAAATTGCATTCTAACCGTAACCATATAGTAAGTACATGTAATTAATTAATGTTACTGAGTAGTTAAATTAATTGTTACTCTGGAACAAGGACACTTTAAGATAACGTGTAACCAAAATTGATGATAAAACCCAAATCTCTAAAACATTTGGGGTTGATGCCTGTACTATGAACTCCTTTTTATTATCATCTGTTTAGAGACTTATTTAGGCAAGGCACGTTTATTTATATTGCACATTGCACACAATATTTAGAAATTCAAATTGCTGTACATAAACAAGATGATTAAAAGATTTATAAAATAATCACATGAAGTATAATAAAAATATTATTTTAAATGGAAATAAAAACAGCAAAGAATCCAAATGATAAAAAATGTGTTAAAACAGATTTAAAAGGAATGTCTAAAAAAACAGTGCTTATTTTAAGTCTTGATTTAAATGTGAGAATTTACAAAGATCTATTAAATATTGCCAAGAAAGATCCAGATCTATTAAATATTGCCTGTTTTTTTACCTACCCTGTATTTGCTCATCTGGGTAGTTTCTGCCCACTGGTTTATGAATACTGTGAATTCAAACACTGATTCACTATTTTTTAAGTTAATAGTATGAAGTATGTGACATTTTGATGCAGATTCTATTGCCTGTAAATGGACGGACTCTGACTCAGTGCACTTCCGTTAGTGTACACTGGGAGGCGCTCAAATCACATCAATGTCTGCCTATTTTGCTTGTTTGCACATGGCAACAACCCAGACAGTTTCTTCAAATATATCTTGCACAATCAAACACGTCAGCATCTTTTGTTGTACTTTGTGAAGGTGAATTAAAGGGCTTTTGTCTCTGTTTTCCAGATACCTGAATTCACTGCGTGGTCACGTCGGGCCGGTGTACCAGGTGGCATGGTCAGCAGACAGTCGCCTGTTGGTCAGCGGCAGCAGTGACAGCACTCTGAAGGTGTGGGACATCAAAACAGGAAAACTTAACGGAGACCTGCCTGGCCATGCGGACGAGGTAATCACTGGATTTAGTTCAGAGGTCAAGAGTCTTACACAAGGGTCAGGGCTTTGAAATGGCTGGTTTTACCTCTTCACTGTTCATTTAATAGTTCAGATATTATTATTATTGTATTTTTGTATTTTTTTTAAATAGCATTGCTTATTTTTTTACATTTCTCTTATGTGTTTTTAACATTAGGTTTTTTTAGAATTTTAGTACTTCAACGTTTTAGTCTTTTATTATATATATATATATATATATATATATATATATATATATATATATATATATATATATATATAAAAACACACAGGGAGTGCAGAATTATTAGGCAAGTTGTATTTTTGAGGATTAATTTTATTTTTAAAACAACAACTATGTTCTCAATGAACCCAAAAAACTCATTAATATCAAAGCTGAATATTTTTGGAAGTAGTTTTTAGTTTGTTTTTAGTTTTAGCTATTTTAGGAGGATATCTGTGTGTGCAGGTGACTATTACTGTGCATAATTATTAGGCAACTTAACAAAAAACAAATATATACCCATTTCAATTATTTATTTTCACCAGTGAAACCAATATAACATCTCAACATTCACAAATATACATTTCTGACATTCAAAAACAAAACAAAAACAAATCAGTGACCAATATAGCCACCTTTCTTAGCAAGGACACTCAAAAGCCTGCCATCTATGGATTCTGTCAGTGTTTTGATCTGTTCACCATCAACATTGCGTGCAGCAGCAACCACAGCCTCCCAGACACTGTTCAGAGAGGTGTACTGTTTTCTCTCCTTGTAAATCTCACATTTGATGATGGACCACAGGTTCTCTATGGGGTTCAGATCAGGTGAACAAGGAGGCCATGTCATTAGTTTTTCTTCTTTTAGACCCTTTCTTGCCAGCCACGCTGTGGAGTACTTGGACGCGTGTGATGGAGCATTGTCCTGCATGAAAATCATGTTTTTCTTAAAGGATGCAGACGTATTCCTGTAAGACATCTTTGATGATACCAGCCCAAACCAGTACTCCACCTCCACCTTGCTGGCGTCTTGAGTCGGACTGGAGCTCTCTGCCCTTTACCGATCCAGCTACTGGCCCATCAAGACTCACTCTCATTTCATCAGTCCATAAAACCTTAGAAAAATTAGTCTTGAGATATTTCTTGGCCCAGTCTTGACGTTTTTAGCTTGTGTGTCTTGTTCAGTGGTGGTCGTTTTTCAGCCTTTCTTACCTTGGCCATGTATCGGTGTATTGCACACCTTGTGCTTTTGGGCACTCCAGTGATGTTGCAGCTCTGAAATATGGCAAAACTGGTGGCAAGTGGCATCTTGGCAGGTGCACGCTTGACTTTTCTCAGTTCATGGGCAGTTATTTTGCGCCTTGGTTTTTCCACACGCTTCTTTCGACCCTGTTGACTATTTTGAATGAAACGCTTGATTGTTCGATGATCACGCTTCAGAAGCTTGGCAATTTTAAGAGTGCTGCATCCCTCTGCAAGACATCTCACTATTTTTGACTTTTCGGAGCCTGTAAAGTCCTTATTTTGACCCATTTTGCCAAAGGAAAGGAAGTTGCCTAATAATTATGCACACCTGATATAGGGTGTTGATGTCATTAGACCACACCCCTTCTCATTACAGAGATGCATATCACCTAATATGCTTAATTGGTAGTAGGCTTTCGAGCCTATACAGCTTGGAGTAAGACAACATGCATAAAGAGGATGATGTGTTCAAAATACTTATTTGCCTAATAATTCTGCCCTCCCTGTGTGCGTGTGCGTGTGTGCGTGCGTGTGCGTGTGTGCGTGCGTGCGCGTGTGTGCACGTGTGTGTATGTATATATGTATGTACGTGTGTGTGTGTGTGTATATATATTTTTTTTATTATTTTTTTTTTATTATTTAAACAACTAAAACTAATAGTGTGTGTGTGTGTGTTTTGCCAAGAAAATGTTTCTCACTTTCTATTTTAATTTAAAGTAATAAGTCACAATAAATTGGTTGGACAATGAAACTGAAACTCCTGGTTTTAGACGACAATAGTTCACAGGGCCTTTTTTGTTGCCAACAGAGCATAAGTTCGTCTTGGGAATGACAAATAGGCAAAGTCCTGCACAGTGGCCTGAGGGATTTAGAGCAGTTATTCTTGCAGAATAGTGGCCAGGTCACTATGTGATGCGGGTGGAAGAAAACGTTTTCTGACTCGCTTCTCCAAAACGCCTCAAAGTGGCTCAATAATATATAGGTTTGTTGACTGTACAGGCCATGGGAGATGTTCAACTTTACTGTCATGTTCATCAAAGCACTCTGCCACCAGTCCTTCTGTGCATATTGGTGCATTATCATCCTGATACACGGCACCACCTTCAGGATACAATGTTTGAACCATTGGGTGCACATGTTCCTCCAGAATGGTTAGGTAGTCCTTGGCAGTGATGTGCCCATCTAGCACAAGTATTGGGTCTAGGGAATGCCATAATATGGCAGCCCAAACTATCACTAATCCCATGTTTCATTCTGGACATGCAACAGTCTGAGTGGCAGGGCTTCGCGATAACAATCTGATATTGTAATATTTTATTTTTCTGCCATCATTATTACGATATGAATACTGTTTTACAAGATGTTTTGAATAGCACTATTTGATGTTTTCTAACAGCATTCAGGTACAGCAGTTGAATAATCACAATGAAAGAAAAAAATAGTTTTTTCTCGTTTTTAGTCAAAAAATATAAAAACAATCGTACAGCAAGTAAATATTTTGTTTTCACAGTCAGGGAAAAAACACAAGCACAATTATCTGCCAATGCAGTACGTGAAAATCTTTTTGCTTTGAAATGTAGATATTTAGAGTAGAATTAAGACAAAAATTCTAAGACAGGTTTTTTTTTTTTTTTTGCTTAAATCATATAAATTCAATATAAATACAGCAACTGAATACAATTCTGTAGCTCCTGGTCAACTATAATTCAGACTCAACATTGCATATCTTTGCAATGTGACTATTGCGGATGAGCACATTGCGATATCGATGCTGAAACGATATATTGTGCAGCCCTACTGGGCGGTACGCATCTTTAGGGCTTCTTCACACTAACTCTTCTGAATGTGTGGAAAGACAATGAAGTTGGACAAGAACAATACATGCTTCACGTTGTCCATAGCCCAAGATTTTCACTGCTGGCACCATTGAAATCGATATTTGCATAGGCGGAGGGTGAACAAACTCCAGGGTAAGGCTAATATCCGCTACCCTTTAATGCATTTAAAAAGACAAATGCCTATCAACAAATGTCTATTATATTCGACACACACATTCAATTATTTTATTAAACTAACCCACTAATCTGTATAATAAAAATAATAATAAATTGTATTATATTATATTATAGATTAATAGTAGCCTTTTGTCTAACAGACAAAAATGTGTTTTGGCATGGCAGTCAATATAAATAATAGCCACTTCCCTGCCTTATGCAGCAAAATCCTCCTTTTAGACCTGGCGTTATAAGCATTGATGTTGTATTTGTTGTTTAGTCCTGTGGTTGTGTCACTTTCGATATGCAGCCAGGGGCGAGACTAGAAATTTTTAAACATTTGAGTATCCAACCTTTTTACAAAAATAAATAAATTGCAGAAATGTGTCAAGAATCCGAAATCATTCACTTTTTCATGAGGCCATTCGAAAGCATTTTTAAACTGTGATTCGGATACTGAATTTTTTATTTCTTAACCTAGAAACAACAAAAAAGACAATGAAAATATGACAACAAACTAGGTGTTTATTTACGTTATTACAGGCTGTGGTTGGCAATATAAGTGCCATAAGGGATGAACTCCCACCTTCATCCCTTATAATTGCTTTGCAGACATCAAATCCTGGTTCACCTCAAACTTCCTGAAATTAAATGACAATAAAACTGAACTTCTACTTATAGGTACACGATCCACTTTAAACAAACCACATAACTTTTCTATTCCCACAGAATATTCTATTATTACCCCCTTCCTTCAGGTTAAGAGTCTGGGGTTCATCTTCGACAGCACCCTTTCATTCACTGCACATGTTATTAATGTCACCCGGTCTGCTTACTTCCACCGTCGAAATATAATTTGTTTACGTCCTTCCCTCACACCTCATTCAGCTGCCATTCTTGTTCATAGTTTAGTCACATCCCGTTTAGACTACTGTAGGCTACGTTCACACTGCAGGCAAATGTGGCCCGAATCTGATCTGTTCCCCCATATGTGATTCAGGTCTTGACAGTGTGAACAGCCCAAACCGCATGGAATCTGATCTTTTCGCTTCAGATTTGTGCCACTTTCATATGTAGTCTCAAAGCAGACACAGATGCAATGTTTTGCAATGCGACCGCAGTGTCAACAGTTATGTTGGATTTCATGTGACTTTTACATAATCTTCGAGCGACATACGTCATCATTCTGTGCTGCAAGCTTCATCTACACCTCTGCAGCATAGTAGAATAACACACAGGGTATACTTCACAACAGAAAGTAGATTTTAAAGGCAAAAGTAGTGCTTGTTAACCACTCTGGCTAACGATCGGGGCACGGGATGATCGCGATGCTAAAGAGCGTCGGGGGTGTTGCGGACAGGGGATCCATGCACAAAGGAGGGGGCTCTTTCATTTTAAGGACGAACATTATCTCACAGCGAATAAAGGGCAGGAGCTCAAGCACCCAAATCCCCCATCTGCACGTGTCTGTTGTTTATAACGAAGTAAAATAAAATAACTGCAAACGGAGATAAACCAACTCCGCCTTCACAGTTTAGTCTGCGGCTGCCCATTAACCCTTGATGAGTTCACTACACCGGTGGTCAGACAGATGCGCGCCACGGTTGTCATAAATCACAAATGATCAGTGTTTTCAATCACAAGGCACTTATTTTAGGTTTCAAATGCCGAAATACACATTAGTAGTAGCAGAACAACCCATTACACTTCATGTAGCTAATACAGCACGGTTGTATGTGAAAAGGGCAATAATCATATAATGAGCATAATCTGACAACGTGCTTCATACAGTATACACATTGTGTGCATAATTAGACATTCTGTGTTGTCCGTAACTACACTTCTGCGCATGCGGGTCAGTTTACGACCAAGACCTGTTCACACTGCAAATCTGATATGGCCACATTTATAACAACAGTGTGAACAGCTAGGCAAAAAAAATCAGATCTGAGAAAAAATCAGATTTGAGCACTAAGCCTCGCAGTGTGAACGTAGCCTATTTCCCTTCTGTTTGGCCTCTCCTCTAATAAAACTCTTCATAAATTACAACTGGTACAAAACGCTGCAGCGCGTATTATCACAAAAACCCCCTCTATCTGTCACATCACACCCATTCTACAACAGCTTCACTGGCTTCCCATCTTTTTCAGAATTAACTATATAATACTTCTTCTCACTTTTAAAAGCCATCCACAATCTTGCTCCTCCATACCTTACTAGTCTTGTTCATATCGCCACACCTTCTCGAACACTCAGGTCTTCTTCTTCCATTCACCTCACTGTTCCCTCTGTTCGCCTTGTCACCATGGGGAGCAGATCCTTCAGCCACTCTGCTCCTCAGCTTTGGAATTCACTTCTTCCTGATCTCCGCAATTTAGACTCTTTTTCACAATTTAAATCCAAACTCAAAACACATCTGTTCAAAAAAGCTTATTCTCTTTAACTTGACTGCATTTTTAAAATTTGTATTGTATTTTAATGACTTTTATTGTGTTTTTATTTGAACTGATTGTTCTAGCTGTCCTGTACGGAGACCTTGAGTGTCATGAATAGTGCCTTTAAATAAAATGCATTATTATTATTATTAAAATTAGAGACAACCATTGCAGATTAACGGTGATCCAGTAGTAGCCATTAGCTAGCGTGAGTAATTGTTTATTTAAATTAGATTTATATTATTTCAAAATACAAACTAAAACATAATTTAAAACATATCTTGACTTTGTAACATTTATGCTGCATTAATCAACCCTCTATCCGCCAGTAGGTGGGGCATACAGATCAGTAATGATGACAAGTGAAGAATGCACAACAGTAAACGGCGTTGTTCTAAGTTTTAAATGCAACCAAATAATCTATAGGCCTACATTCGTTTAAATAAAGTGAAGTACAATTATACCGAATTGAGCCCATTTATGAAAAACAAGTTTATGCTTAACTGCAAATAAGCAGTGTTCTAAATAAGCCTAAAGCTACTCTTTAAACATACTTTCACATTACTTTACCTAAAAATAAACTAAGTAACACATTTAGCTACTTTTTAAGTGACTTTAGATTGTAATGTAGGCCTATTACTTTTCCCCAACACTGCAAATAAGATCAACATATGTCCTGTTAGATTTTTAAATTTAAAACAACACACTAGGCTAGACTACTACGTTACAATGAAACTACTAATTTCATTTAATGCAGAAAACAAGTTAAAGCATAATAATCTATTATTATACCTCTCTTGTTATACTCATTTGACATTTTATTACTTATGTCCTTGACCAGCAATTCAGAATAGTCCGCTGACCAGCACTTCTGGTTTAGTTTTTAGAGCTGCTGCGAACTCCAGTTAAAAACAGCGCTCATCAGTGCAAATGCGGGGTTGGACAGTTTCATTTTTGTGCAGAGGGGGACTTTAAATTTGATTGACAAACTTACAATAATCAAAGTGTTCTGTTAATCAACAACATTATATTACATTCATATTCCGCCTTACACCTGTTACATGTTTTCTATGCATTTTTTTCTTTGCTGCTATCTTTGTGGTCTCTAGCCAGAGGGAGGCTAAGCCTTACCCAGCCTTACACACGCTTTGCCTATGGACATTTGGCATTGGCACGAGCATTGGCACGAGCTGCTGACGAGTTAAGTTGAGTTTGGCGACTGAGGTTTTGTTTTTTGGATACAATCCAGGACAGGTTAGCACCCAGACATCCCTTTCAGGCAGCTTCCTCTTGCCTCCACAGTTACTCTTTTTTTTTTTTTTTTTTTTTGCGGTATGCTGACAGTACCCAGTATACCGTGACTCTTGATCAATCACAAAGACTTACTGTCTTGGTCACAGATGCGCCAGTGAGATTTCTTTTTTTGTACAAATATACATTTTTCAAACTATTAACAAAAACTACAGTCTTAGTATTGCTAAATAAATGTCATTTGGGTGAGTTTTAATCAGTAAACTGTCCTACATTTTGGTATTTGGTCAGTAATAGGATTTAACATTCTGCTATATTTTCGCAGTGATGGGTTGCAGCTGGAAGGGCATCCGCTGCGTAAAACATATGCTGGATAAGTTGGCGGTTCATTCTGCTGTGGCAACCCCTGATGAATAAAGGGACTAAGCCAAAAAGAAAACGAATGAATGAATTCTGCAATATTCTCTCTCTTTAAAAAAACACTACCTTGCACCATTTAAGGATATGTTTTGATTTGGGCAACTGTTCTTCCTTTACAGCAGCATGCCTAAACAAATCATGCAAGAACAACACCACTAATCTACTTTTGTTCCTCAGGTTTTTGCAGTCGACTGGAGTCCTGATGGACAGCGAGTGGCCAGCGGAGGGAAAGACAAGTGTTTAAGAATGTAAGTGACCTTTTATCCTGCTCAGTTTATTTATTTCCATACTCACACAATAGCAAGCCACCTGGTAGAAACACCTGGCACGTCTTATCTTCTTTTCCCCTTTCAGATGGAGGAAGTAAACCGGAGAATCCAGCGGTCCTTGGCTCTACACCCAACAGCCAATCAGGCATCTTGCAGCGTCGCCCCCACAGGACAGTAAACAGCAGTGTCAGAGTATTAAGCCGTCGCCTATTTGCCCAAAGAAAAACCGCTTCGACAGCATCACAAAAGCTGACATATAATGCTCTCTGATGCCAGATAGCAGGAAGATAAAACGGCCGATACTCCAACTCAAATGAGTTGCTCTGTTGAAGTGCCGCCGAACTGACCCACTCTAATCTGTGTAATCTTTCTCACACACACATTCTTTGTAATTAACTTAATCCCTAATGCTGTGATACAGGCAGCGTTAACCAGGTCTGTCTGAGGGCTGGGAGATAAACAGCGGCGTCACAGTGGGCCGCGTTACGTCAGCACAGACGTTTTCTCATTTTAAAAAAAGCAGTTAAAGGGTTTTTATGGGGGTCCGTGTTGTGCGTTTGTGGATTTCTTATCTCGGATTAACCACTGTAGAGTGTCAAACATGGTTTGTTGTTTGTCACACAGCACAAGTATGACGTAAAGAGTCTTTAAGGCAAGACACTGCAGGTGACTATCGAAAAAGTGGACAAAGTTTGCAACATGATTCCCCAGTTGATTGTGAATTGCTAAATATGCAAATGAGGCATTACTTCATTAAAACAGTGTTCATTTGCATATGTTTCTAGCACAAAAATATGAATTTTGGATGAAGTTGGGTTTAAAATACTGTTGTTGACACGTTAGAATCTCTTTTATCAGTCCATAACTCAGAAAATTGTAAGAAAAGCCAGAAAGGATTTACATTTTCACAATTGGTTATACAATAAAATATTGTTTATAGCCAGCCATATTATGAATGAACATATTGCTCTGTAAAAAAAAATCTTTCAGAATATAGATCTGAATAAAACTGTAAAGTTTAGTGTACGTCAATGAAAATGTTTTGCTCTGTTCAGAAAAAAAACATTTTGTGAAAAATTAAGTAATTTAAATCTACAGACATGTGAGAAAAGAAACCCCTTGTATATTTGATGTTTTCTTTACATTGGACTGAAAAAAACTATTAAAAGCCAAACAAAAATGCAGTTTCTTGCCTTAAGAGGCAATTCAGTGAGTTGGTGTTATTTGACAGATCCTGGATCTTTTGATCTTGATAACTGATCTCTGGCTAATTTGGTTCTTCGAAAATGTTTGCGAATCAGATTAAAACATCTGGAGGAACTGATCTGAGATCGCTGCGTGTGTTGTGAAGGACAGATCTATCAATCCTTGAAATCATGATTGCCAATGCAATGATTGGCTAATGGCACAGCAGCGTAATGACATCATCTGATTAAAATTCAATTATCCATAAAATTCATAGTTAACGGTTTGTTAAATATGATACGCAATAACTTTTCACCTTTGTTGTGGGCTGCAGGCTTTACACTCATGTGTCAAGAGTATTTAGCAACTTTAGTTTTACTTTTAGATCAGATTTTTTTTATAATAGTAGCCTAGGCCTATTTAAGTCTCTTAATCTGCTTAAGGAATTTAAATAAATTGTGCATCAAAAAAGCACTATGATATCAGGTAATGGAACTTTTGCGAAGCATCAAATCACCGTCATCTTAACGGTCAAAGCATGCATGACTGCATAAATTATTATTCCTTTATAAATAAAAAAAAAACAGTTGAATATTGTGCATGTCTATTATCATACAGAAATTGTACTAAAGCTGGGTCAGTACCTTAAAAATAGTACATGTTTGTATCAAAAAGGTCCATATTAATAAATGTTCTCCTTGATCCCTTTGGAGAGAGAACACCCCGTTTTTGTACTTTTATGAGTGCAGATTGCATACGTTTTTTATTGATATATATTTTTAAACACATATATAAACATAAATATTATTAATAACTGTAAATGTCTATATAAATGTATACTTTATTTTACAATTTTCCTAAGTGTATATAACCTATAGGTTACTACTGTAAGAAAATATCAGCATTTGATACATACAATGAGTATTACCTTTGCTTGTAAAGACCCGATCTAATCCTGTTTATATGAAATAAGTCTCTTGAGCAGGTTTGAGCTACCAGAACTATTGCTATGACAACAACTCTTGTATGAGTTTTAAGAAAAAAAAAAGAAACGATCCTGGATCGTGTAAAATCGTCAATAACCAAATCCAGCTAATTGAGTAATCGAAGAACATACCCTTGGTCAACATTGGCTACTCAATAAGACAAGACACTGGACCTATTTGGTTTATTAAATCTGTGTGACGTATTCAGTTTTGAAGCGTACATATCAGACACAGACAAAAGTAGCGCAACTAGTACAGAATAGGCATCTTTTGTGTAAAATCAATGACAAAAAAGCTTTTTTAAAAAATCGAGCTACGAAAAAAAAAGAAGCTGCCATTTGCATTTTATGAAACAAAAGGAACATAAAACATAATTCTGGCCTTGTCTTGATTTTGCCATTCGCACATGCAACTTTTATATCGACACAAATGTCTAGGCATGAGATGTGTAACAACATCAAGATATATCAAAGCACAATGCCATTGTTTCCAGTGTAAACTAAGACAAAGGAACATGTGCGATACGTCAACACTTCTGCGTATTTGGTTGTGCTAGTTTTCATGCCACATACATCAACTATCTCACGACATCCTCTATAAAAGCATGGTGGTGAGAAAGAAGACACTTGCACGATTGTACTGACGAGTGCAAACTGATGACACGCTCCATATATTTCTGTGCGCAAATAAATATAGTGTAAGCTACATGGTTCGTTCTCATGGCTCAAGCTCCTGGCTTCAACTATACAGACACAGATGGATGGATTTAATCCACTGGGCCAGAGGTTACAGTTCAAAGTCTGGATCTTAGACTTGACTGACGTGGCCAACTGTGTTTGGATAGTTCAGTCTCTGTCTGCGCACTTGTTCATCTTCAGTCTGTTCTCCAGACGTTGTTGAGTAGCTTCACAACCTCCTCGTACAGAACAAAGACAATGGCCACATCTAAACACACTCGGCCCAGTCGAGGAACTGTGCCTTTGTAGAACCTGCAATGCAAAGCCAGAGATGCATAAAGGTGAGGTCATATTTACATTAATGTCAACTATACAGCTATTTTTGGCTGAAGCTGCCATATATCATTTTTTTGACTCGCAAAATGTTAGTTTGGTTTTATTAATCAGAAAGAACCACAGCATCAGCTAAAAATAGTCTATGATGTTCTACTGAAGATTTTTTCCCATTTTAATTTCCCAATTTAACTATTTAGCAATTTTTTTTATACAAATAATAATTACTAGGGGTAATCATGAAGTGGCCAAACCCTTAGTCAGCCCTAAACCCCATCAAGCCCTGAGTGGAGAATTAAACTAAGGTATAAAAATAAAAAAATATATGTATTAATAATACACTAAAAAAGGGAAAACATTATAAATCAGCACAGACATGTGGTGTGTTCTTAAACAAATTAAGAAAATTAACCCTTGTCTACTGTTCAAATTGACTACCCTTTCATAATGTTCATGGCTGTTTTTGCCCCATTGACTTCTATTATAACCATATTCTGATTAAAAAGCCATGACATCAAATAATCGTGCATTCTTGATTGTTGGGAAGAGGTACATTTTTAATTTTTACTGTTGTTTATCAGTTGGCACCATTAACCCTTTAGATAGGCCTGAACAAAAAAGTTTCTGGCTTTATATGAAGTAAAACATCAAATTATAGTGTGCATTTATAAATACACTATGTTCTGAGAGTGAATCTGCTTATTTAGATTTTTCTCAGACATATCAAGATAAGTGCACAAAGGTCTCTCACACTGACAATACTCCATATAAAAGCCAGAAACCGCTTTTTTTGCACTGCAACTGATCAACAATCAACAAAAAAAAAAAATTACAAACACACCAACAATCAAGAATGCATGATTATAAGGTGTCAAGGCTTTGCAATCAAGAAAAAAAAATAATTTTAATAAATGTCAGTGGGGCAAAAACAGCCACTAACATAAAAGGATAGAAAATTTGCCTAGAGTGTATAGTTCAGTTTTTGAAAACTTTCAAAGCATTTTCACAAAATATGTGTCAAAATATGATTTGTCACCAAAAATGATCTTATTCGCTGAAATGCAGAGGACGTTGTGGCCAAATTAAGACTCAGAATCACCCCAGAGTGGATGAAAATATCCCCAACAGCACACAAGGTGTTTTTGCATATTTATTTTTTCCCCAATTTCTGTTTAACGAAGAGAATGTTTTAGATTGCAATAATTCTGACTTCAACTGTGTATATGTGTAATATATATATATATATATATATAAAAAAGACATCAAATCTTCTATACATGAGAAAGTGGGAGGAGGTTTAGAAGACTTCTGGTGTAAAATAAAACACTTTCTCCGAGCTATCAGTGAACTAAAGGCTATAACATTAGCATTCAGTTTTGATTCCAAAAATCGTCAGTACACAAAAAATACCAATCAACAGGCATGGTTCAGGAGAAACACTGAAAATATTCGATAAAGTGTCAAAAGGCAATACAAAAAAATCCTCCAATCTTGGGCAAGAACAAAAAAACATACCATCATGATCAGCAGGAGCCAGAGAGCACCTTCTACAAATAACATAAACACCTGGAAATAACTTGTTCTATTAAAGAAGTCACCCAGATGTTCATTGGCCGAATCCATAACTTAACAGCGATTTTTAATTTGTGTGAGAAAAAAATAGCCTTTAAAAGGAAAACGTCCTGATTATTTAGTCATACGTGTCTATATGACTTTCTTCAGCTGAAGAGAAATGAACATGGTCCTCAAAAACTGCAAGAATTTGTAAACTAAAGTATTAAAGGAACATGCATTGTAATAGTTTTGTTTATTTATTTAAATTTTCTGAAAAGAATTGATGGTTTTTGCTAGAGATCTGTCAGATGGGGTTTTGTGAAAGCTCCCTGAATAAGGATTTTGGCCTGTAAATAGACTACTTGCATTAGATAAAAGCACAATCCAGGAATTTTCATCTATAACTTAAGTCTGCATGAACCGCAAATTGCTGTGACATTTATTTCAGCATGTTGAAATTGAAACAGAATATTAAGTAGGGGGCGGGGTTTTCTTTTTGAGCATTATTCCCTCATAGCAAACTAACAGTAAGAGGAGCGTGGTTAAGAATATTGGGGCTGAAACTGATGTCAAACAGAGAAAGATCGCCACTCCAAACGCAGAAGTAGTCAGACTTTGAAGATTAGCAAAACTAACTTTTTTTTTCAGTGCATTAACAAATGTTTCACCTAAAAAAATACTTTGATTTCACTTCAGCTAATGAAAGTCAATCTTAAACTTGTCGGATAGCTTGGGGGCAAGTAAGTAATAGGAAAAATTTTTGTGAATGTTGTGAAATGTTGTGAAATTTTGGGGTGAACTATCTCTTTAAGGCAGAAGAAACGAATGCTCAAATCATATTAAGGGAAAAAATACATACGCTAATGGGCCTTCATTCTTCAAAATCTGGAATGCGCAATCCATTGTGCTCTTGTAGCGATGAGCCTCCAGTCCCTAAAACCAAAATATTACACTATATTATTCAGTATACTATAAAGTAAATACACAAGCAGTAAACAATCTGCTTATGCTAACCTGCATTCGAGTCTTCACCACATCAAGTGGCGTGTTCCCAAAAACACTCGCTGCCCCTGCTGTTGCCCCAAACATGGCAGTAACCAGTGGATGCATGTCGCGAGCAGGGTCATCACCTGAAGATTAAATTATCATTGTGTTTGTTAAATTCCCATTATGAAACAAATGAACTTAAGTATATATATTTTTATTAAATATTGTGATCTTATCCTTACCTTTGTACCAATTCCGCAACAAATTCATAACATAAAACCGTATTGCTTGGTTGCTACCCTGCTTCAGAAGTGTAGCAGTCAGTCCTTGATATGTCCCTCGAACTCCTACAACAAAAGTTGACTTTTTTTTTTTTTCAAAATTATTTTTAATTGTTTTTTTTTGCATACCATTTACTTCTAAAACCTTTTAATTTCAATGTTATTTCTGAATGAAAAGTTCATATCATATTAGAATCAATACCATTATTCATCTCAGAGAAAAAAAAAAAGTAATATATTGTCGGTATCACCATTTACAATAATGCAACATTTTTGTCTTAAAAAGTAATCAACATACAAAAATATATATTTGTACTTGGAAATAATAATATTCTGTCTTTTAGGGTTGCAACAGAGATCATTTCAGCATCAATATCGCATCCACAATAGTCACATCACAAGATATGCAATGTTGTCTGAAAATGCAATGAAAAGAAATGCAATGAGTCTGAATTATAGTTTAGCAGGAGCTAAAGAATTGTATTTAACTACTGTTTTAATACGAAATTTATATGATTTATGCAACAAAAAAAATTAGTTATTACTTATAATTTTTGTCTCGTTTCTAGTCCAATTACCTACATTTCAAAGCAAAAACAAGACAATTTTACATACTCCATTGGCAGATAATTTGCTTACTTTAAGGAAAACTTCATTTTGACATGCATTTCTTCTTAACTTGAAAAAAAAAACATTGTTTTTATTTGATTAAGAATTTTTTGATATTTGGACTAGAAACTATACAAAGTGAGAAAAGCATTTTTTGCAGCAAGTTTAATAAATTTCTGTACCTGAATAATGTAAGTCTCCCCTGAAAACCAAATAGTGCTATTCAAACTATCATGTGAAACACTATTCATATCGCGAAATTAATCACAGAAAAATATCACAATATCAGATTTTTCCAATATCATGGAGCACTAGTATTTTTATAGTATCTTTATCTTAAAAAAAATATTATTTAAAAAAAAAACTTTCATGCATATTTTTTAGGACATTTAAAAACAAACTTTACTATTATAATTATTATTTATTAGACCCCATTTCTAGTCCTATTTATTGCCTATTCCTAGTTAAGTACCTTGATCTCTAATGATTTCGCGTACACCATGAAAAAACCCTCTGTAACGTGGCCTCAGAGAGCACTGGTCATGAATGAACTTCACCTAAAAACCATACAGACAGGACATATATAAGGCACGAGTCCAAATATACTAGTGAAAAAGTATTCTAGTAATATAAAAACAAAACTCCTAGTAAATAGTACACCAGATTAGTAACAATCCCACCTTGACTGTTTCCATTGGACAAACCACCAACACCGCTTCTGCAATTCCCGCTCCAAGTCCACACAGCAAACTCGCTTTATTATCAAGCCGACCCGTGGCATCCCGCATCGGGTTACTCAAAACCTCGAATGTTCCAAACCTGCCATAATGCCAATAATATGAACATGAGCAAAACAGACGTCCTTTAAAGCTTAAACGTGAAGATTAATCTTTCTTACCGTACTGCAGATTTTGGGATGGACCCATAAAGCAGTGAACTAAGTCCTCTGTACAGACCTCTTAAGCCATGATCCTGCACCGTCAGCTTAACACAGTCACCTGCATTGAAATTGATTTGAAAGGTTATGCTACTCATTTACATATTTAAAGTTGCAATTAGGGCTGCACAATGTGATAGTGATCTTTTATTTTTCTGTGATAAACATTGCGATATAAATACAATTTTACAACATACAGGGTGGGCCATTTATATGGATACACCTTAATAAATTACATAGACTTTTATCTTTAGAGACATCTGAAGGCAATTGTCTAAGGGGGTCAGATTGGGAGACCTTGCGGGCCATTCAACTGGCCCACGATGACCAATCCACTTTTCAAGAAACTGTATTCAGGAAACCATTCCCATTTTATTAAGGTGTATCCATATAAATGGTCCTGGCTTTAGACTGAATAGCACTATTTGACGGTTTGAGCTACAGAAATTGAATAATCAAAAAATTCTTAGAGCAAGTGAAAATATTGTTTTGTTTTCACTTTCAGAAGAAATAGGTCAAAATTAAGAGTTTTTCCTCAAAATGATTTGACAGTGGGGTAAAATAATCTTGTTTTCGCTTTGAAATGTAGATATTTGGACTTAAAACAATACAAACAATTATTATTATTATTACTCATATACATATATATAGGCTTCAAGTGTATAAGTTCCATATAAATACAGTAATTAAATACAATTCTGTAGCTCCTGGTCAACTATTGACCAGCAAACTAATTCAGACTTAACATTGCATATCTATATATATTGTGCAGCCCTTGTGGCAATTGATGTTGATGCTTTGTAACATGCAAATAAAATTTATATAAAAAATAATATATATATATATATATATATATATATATATATATATATATATGTTTTAGGGTGGGGATGTTAATGTTGATTTGTGGGCATTGACAGTGTTGAAGAGGCAGAGTTTACATGAATTAGAGGTGTGTTTACATTTATAATTTAGTTCTCTTGGTTTGTTTTGTCTAGAGCAGGGGTGCCCAAACTTTTTCTTATAAAGGGCCAAAAACCAAGCTTGATTGAGGGCTGTAGGCTGAGGTTAAATATACCAAACGCTATTACATTAACTTTGCTATGGATAATTTCTAATTTATTTGCGTATTATTTAAAAACAACTAGAAAATGTTGCTTTAAATCATATTAATGATGCAGTTTCATTTTTAACATTTCATAATGAACTTATTATAGTAAAAACATGAACAATTTCATTTAGAACACAATGAAGTTCAATGCTGAATACACTAGTCAAGCTGCTCCTGCTTTTACCTTGATTTGTTCGCTGATGTCTTGTGCATGTCAAGTGACAGTGTTTACATTTTAAAAGTCTGATTCATTTACAACATATAATTAAAACATTTAATTTTTTGTTTGCTTTTTTTGTAGCTCCTCACTTAAACAAAGAAACAAAAGGTCACATTAAATTTGAAATGATGTCTTTGCCGAAGACATTCACCCCCAACCAACTTCCCATCATTTTCCCCCTATTTTCAGATGGAATGGAGGGCCAAACCAAGGGTTACCATGGGCCAACTTTGGCCAGCGGGCTCTACTTTGGGAACCTCTGGTCTGAAGTCTGGTTCCTAAAATGTGCATTTTAGTCTTAATTTGCTTTGCATTCAAAATTTAATTTTTAAGGCCAAACCTGATTACCTGAAGGTATATTTCGTGAGCTTGTTGAATGTGCAAACATCTGATAGTACTTTGAACTGGCTGATAACTCATCATAAAGAGCTTATAAAATGTGTAAAGCTGTCAAAACAGCATCACAAATTTCACCATTAAAACAGAAAAAAAAGATCTGCAGCAAGTAAACATGTCTGACACCTGTAATTCTGAAACCTGTAACTATAAAAGATAAACTCTGTGACTGTAATGGAAAAAAATAAGTCATGTTTGAGCATCCTGTCCTTTTATAGTCATATCTTGTGACAACATGTCCTCTTTTGTTCATCTCATAGGTCTCAAACTCTATTCCTGGAGGGCCGCAGCTCTGCACAGTTTTGCTCCAACTCTCAATCAAACAGCTGATCCAACTAATCAACGTGTTCACGACTACTAGGGACTATTAAGCAGGTGTGAGTTGAATGTGGTTGGAGCTTAACTATGCAGAGCTGCAGCCCTCCAGGAATTAAGTTTGAGACCATTGAATAGATGTCTTTAGTCTATGCCAGTGGTTCTCAATTCCAGTCCTCGGGCCCCCTCCAGGCCTGCACAATTTGTATTTGTTCCTTAATTAAGGATTCAGATCATCAGCTTGTAAACAGCGAGAGACCCATGGACTAATGCCTGTGTGTCAAATAAGAGAGACATGCAAAATGTGCAGGGCGGGGGCCCTGAGGACCGGAATTGAGAACCACCGGTCTGTGCTGTGTTCCTATTTCAGTCAAACCACATAAGAGTTTGTCTGAAAGTGCACCAAGAACCTGAAGTCTCATATCAGTTGTTTAGTGTGCACTAGGCAGCGTTCACACTTACTCGAGCGAACCACACCAACAGAGAATCACACTAGAGTTTGCTTTAATCCAGTGTTTCTTAAGCACGTTTCTAGAGGACCACCAGCACTGCACATTTTCCATGTCTCCTTAACCAAACACACCTGATTCTGATCATCAGCTCATTAGCAGAGACTGAAAGACCTGTAGTCGGTGTGACAGGCATTCAAAACATGCAGTGTTGGTGGTCCTCCAGGAACGTGTTTGAGAAACACTGTTTTAATCTGACCAACAAACTTGCCAAGTGTGAACACACCCAACCTAGTTTTAACCAGCAAATCCAGACATTACCTTCTGAAGATGTTATATATTGACAGAGTGAATTTTCAGAAGCTCTGACAATTATTTCTTGACACTTATCTGAGCGTATTGCTTCCTGATAAGCAAAAACTGTTAAGAAGTTGCATTTGTTCATCAATTTGTTTTGTTGCTTGCTATTGATGCGATCACTAGTGAGTGACAGTTCAAGATTACATGAATAATGATTAATAAATAGAGAAAAAAAATCCATGAATTAAACAGAAGTTGTCCTCACCAATGCCTCTGTATCGAGGGGGATTGGCTCGCTCATCTAACTGTAGCTGGGTCTTCACATACTCCGTGGGGAATGTGATGCAGATCTCAATGCCTCCTGCAATGCCACCTGTGTAAGAAAATATCATCAGTAAATAGTGTCTAAACCGCATTTAGTGACAGCAACTGCAATCCCTGCGATTCACTCAGTAGTACAGCTGTTTAACTTCCATCGAGGACAAGACAGTTAAGGTCATCTAGTTTTAGTTGTATTTGTTTACAAAACCATATGCAACACCAAACACAGTGTTGTTGCCAAAGTTAACAATGTTGGAGCATGACGTTTGTGTGATTAGCAATACACAAAGGTGTCCAGACTTGTGTATGTAAACAAGTCGATATAATAAAAGAGATTTCTGGAATCTACCATTTGGCAGACTAAAGACAGATATGCAGGTCATGGACTACTGGGCAGTGAGTTTCACAGTAATGGCAGGCTGCAAGGGTTATAAAAGGGAAGGGGGACGCGCACGCGAGACATTTGATCCACAATCACGCGTGCCTGTTGTTTTGGGCTCGCGCATAATATGGTATCGCGTGATTCACCAAAACATTAGCGCTTGTGTGCTTCTAACACAAACACAACACGCCTTTACCTGCGAAAATAGCCTTCCACGGATGCGTAATCTTTCTCCCTCCTATGGCAGCGGCCGCTAGAGTCCTTTGGCCCGGATAAATGTTGGGAATTGGGGTAAAAGTGCGCGTCGAGCCCCCGCCAGCGGAGGGAATCCGGGTCGGCGCCGCAGGATGCTGTAGCGGCGCGCATCCTCGTCTTAGTATCGCATCTTTGCACGGCCCTTCCGAGACAGAAAACGGTTTATACAAAGACGACATGTTTTGCTGATGTTTTGAGCGTACAGTGTGGAAATCTGTACTGTGTGACGCCGCGCTGGATGCGTCTGTCCAATCGGACGGAGACAACACAATCGCGCTATCACAGGAAGACCACTCCGGGGCGTGGCGGCGTGGAACTCATGAATATTAATATAGAGGTCACGTAGCGAGCTCAGCCATTGGTCCGTTTCAAATATTTGATTTATTTATAAGCTATTTAGCTTGTGTATTATTAATACGATTTATAAGGCGATGATCAATTGGTCCAATTATATTACCGTACGACCACACCCACATCCCACCATATTTTTGTTTGTATTTAAAAAAATACATTTTGTATCAAAAAGTAAACTGTAGTAAACTTGACAACCACTCAACATACAGCCTGGTTACAATATATTAAAGTTGGATGCCCAGTTTAAAATATTTATTTATACTTGAATGTATGAATATGTATGTTCCTCTTTTTAATTTCTAAGCTTTATTTTTAATTAGTGTGTTACTTAGCGATTTTGATCTAACATTTAAAAATGTACTTGTTTCATTACATTAAGTCATTTAAAAAAATATTATGTATACAAATTAATATTTTTTCTTTTCTTTTTTTCTTAATTAAAAAAAAAAATATATATATATATTGCTTTTCTTTTTTCCCGAAAATAAAAAAAAATTCATTATAACCATTTTAACCACATATACTAATTTAAAAACGCATCATAGGAATTCAACATTTAAATCGTTTTTTTACGCAATTAACACTTAAGCGGCAGTTCTGTGAGCGCAAACGCCTTGTTGATACCAGAGGTCAGAGGAGAATGGCCAGACTGGTTCCAGCTAATAGTAAGGCAACAGTAACTCAAAAAAACACTCGTTACAACCGAGGTATTCAGAAGAGCATGTCTGAACGCACAACATGACGAACCTTGAGGCGGATGGGCTACAGCAGCAGAAGACCATATCAGGGGCCAATCCTGTCAGCTAAGAACAGGAAACAAGCTACAATTCGCAGGCTCAGCAAAACAGACAATAGAAGATTGGAAAAATGTCAACTGGTGTGATGCGATTTCTGCTGCGACATATGCATATAAATATTTGTAAAATGCCATATTATTTACCTATATATTTAATCATTTATGTAAGTTACACAGGCTCCAAGCCAGGGGGAGTTCGGGTGGTTTGAAAGACCCACCCCTCACTGACAAAAATCCGGAATTTGTCCCATACATGAGCTCATTTGTCCTATTTTGACTGCTATGCCATCAAAAATTGTGACTTATTGAAGAAGGCTTTAAGACCAAGAAGAAACTAACGGAAGTGAAGTCATCTTCACTACTGACCTGCTGTGTTGTTGTTAAATAGCCAAAACATTTTACAAGTAACTTTTATTCTAAAAACCTTATTCTTGAAAGAAAAACTGTGGCAACAGGAGCACAGAAGATGCAGTCTCCATAGCGCTGCACTCTTTACTTACACACCTGGACAATAAAAACACTTATGCACGAATGCTGTTTGTTGACTTCAGCTCAGCATTCAACACTGTCATACCCTCTAAGTTAATGATCAAACTTAGAGACCTGGATATAGACACGTCTCTCTGTAACTGGGTTATGGACTTTCTGACTAACAGACCTCAGAATGTTAGATCAGACCACATCTGCTCCACCACCGTCACACTCAACACTGGTGTACTACAGGGCTGTGTGCTGAGCCCCTTCCTCTACTCCCTTTTCACCATCGACTGTAGGCCTATGAACAGATCCAACGCCATCATCAAATTTGCAGATGACACCACAGTGATTGGTCTAATCAGCAACAATGATGAGACTGCCTACAGGGAGGAGATACAGCATCTGGCCACGTGGTGCACCAACAATAATCTGCTCCTTAACACCAACAAGACCAAGGTCGAGCCTGTATCATCCTTCAAGTTCCTGGGGACCCACATCTCCAAGGACCTTTCCTGGACCACCAACACCTCCAGCCTGGTCAAGAAGGCTCACCAGCGCCTATTTTTCTTAAGGCAACTTAAGAAGAACCAGCTGTCATCAGCCGTCTTGGTGAACTTCTACCGCTGCACTATAGAAAGCATCCTGACGAACTGTGTCACAGTCTGGTATGGAAGCTGCTCTGTTGCGGAGCGTAAGGCACTGCAGCGGGTGGTGAAAACTGCCCAACGCATCACAGGGACCACACTGCCAGCCATAGAGGACATCCAGAGGAAACACTGTCTGCGCCGAGCACGCAGTATTCTTAAAGATCCCTCTCACCCTGCTCACAGACTGTTTTCTCTCCTGCCTTCTGGCAGGCGCTTCAGGCTCCCCCGGACAAAAACCAGCAGACTAAAGAACAGCTTCTTCCCCAGAGCAGTCTCCCTTTTGAACTCTGCCCCCCACTGACTTTTTGCCCCCCTAATACACACCCCACTCTCCTCTCCTCATAACTCAGATTCCTCATAATCACTGCACTACTTAACATTTGCACATTTAAAAATTGCACATATTCATTGCACTGATTCTTTTATTTGAACTGTACATACCTACTGCACATGTACATTTGTAAATTATGTACACAACCACTGTACATATACATTTGTAATTATGTTTATCTATCTCCACACTTCTGATTATTAATAGCAACCTGTACATTTATCCATCTATTGTAAACCTGTTCATAGCTAACACAACCTGTATATAATGTTGATAGTACATCCATTTGTAAATATCACCATAGTTTTTCTATAACTGCACTTTATAACTTATACCTGTATCCTGCACTTGCTGCTATTGCACTCCTGGTTAGACCTAAATTTCGTTTCCTTGTACTTGTACATGTGTGATGACAATAAAGTTGAATCTAATCTAATCTAATCTAATCTAAAAAAAAAAGACTAATTTTGAAGCGTATAAAATTTAATTTGAACACTAATTGTTGTTATCTATAAATTTCAAATGTACTTTTTACAAGACAATCTAGAAAAATTAGGAAACATGACATTATTATTATTATTATTATTTGTTATTTTTAGGTTTAATTTTATTTAAGTGGCCAAATTCTGACAGGAAAGTTGAATGTGCTGGCCAGCTTATTTGCCTAATAAATGACTATTTACTTTGCCCTAATAGGCAGTTTTTAATTTAAGGTCTTAACAGATTCATCTTTCCCCTAATGATATATGATGTGATAAATTTGTATTTCAAAAATGATACATATAAATAAGTTATAAGTAATATAAATAAATAATATATATACTGGGCCTGTTACAAACTTCTGAAAACAAAGTAAAGTTTCCGGAAAACAAAAAGCAGCCACCACATTTAAAGTCCGCTATATAGTATAGTTATAGTTCACTCTTATATAGAGGTGTGAATGTTGTGGGTGTCTGTGTTGGACAGCAGCGATTGAATGCTCACTCAAGTGCAAGCTTTATTTTCACAGTTTTTACACACACACACACACACACACACACACACACACACACACACACACACACACAAATGACAATGTTTTTAGTTATACTAGTTATCTGTGCTGCTCCAGTTTAAGGATACTTAAAACATGAACATATGGAATCTGAAGAAGACTGTAATGATGATGAAGCACAGATGTGGCCCTCAAATGCTGCCAACAGTTTCCCAATTTCACATAGCCCGCCTGTCGGCCACACATTCCTGTTGGGAGCCTGGACCAGGACTGCAGATAAGATCCGCAGGGTGACAATGATGGAGGGTTTTGCTCTGTCACTCCAAGGACATCTTTCTACAAGTGTATTTTAGCAAATGAGAAGGGACTTTAAAGGGATAGCTCACCCTAAAATAAAAATACATTTACTTACTCTTTACTTGTTTAACCCTTTATGAATTTATTTCTTCTGTTAAACACAAAAGAAGATATTTAGAAGAATGCTGAAAACCTGTCACCACTTACTTCCATAGCTGTTTTTGCTGTGGAAGTCAATGGTTACAGGTTTTTAGCTTTCTTCAAAATATTGTCTTATGTGTTCAACAGAATAAAGAAGCTCAGATTTAATTTTTGGGTGAATTATCTCTTTAAATTGGTAGGAATGAAGCAAATGGAATAGGACCAATAAAGCCCTCTTATTAAAAGGCAAGGCAAGTTTATTTATAGCACATTTCATACACAGTGGTAAATCAAAGTGCTTTACATAAACAAGAATAAAATAAACAAGAAAATAACAATTAAAAATGAATAAAAACACATTAAAACCTGTTAAAACAGGTTATAAAAGAATGAAAAAGAAAAGAAAGACATAATAAACATAATAGACAGTAATACAAAAACGTACTACATGCATCAACTCCCTGAAAATGTTTAGCTATTTAATAATGCTTCATGCAAAGTCCATGTTATTTCCTTTTGCATCCAATTTCAAGTGGTAAATTATAACCCATTTAAAGCAAGAATGGGTCATTTGACCCTTTATTGACCCTTGATGCACATAAACCAGTGAGACTTTATTGTTGCACCCGTGCTGTTGTTGCATTTATGTGACAATATTTGAGATCTTCCTTTTCCTGTTGATCTAACTTGATACAAAAACTATTCAACTTCCCCTTTGTTAATGTTTACTAGAAGTCCATGGACTAGACATTGCTGTATTTAAATTCTGCTATTACTTTGAACTGTACACACTTTTTAACAATTGCTCCACACTGAGGAAGGCTTTAAGACTAAAGATTTGTATGCATCAAGAAGAATGTAAAATAAAAGTTAAAAATAAAAATGTTTACTATTTCCTGTATGAGATATATAATTTTAACAAAATTGTACTTTAGAAAGTCTATAAAAATTCAATTTTACATAATTAAAAATATGTTTGTGTTTTAATACGTATTTATATAAATTTTAGATAACATAAAACAAAAATTTTAAATTGAGTAGAGTTCATTAATCAATATTTAATAATAACCCTGATTTGTTGACATTTGATGATGACAACATTTGTTGTTCTGATTAATTGTCATTACTCATTGGTCATAAATATTTCTTTAAAAATAAAGTTGGTATTATTTCACTATATATTTTTTTAAATCGGGGCAGCACGGTGGCACAGTGGGTAGCACAATCAATCGCCTCACAGCAAGAAGGTTGCTGGTTCGAGCCTCAGTTGGCATTTCTGTGTGGAGTTTGCATGTTCTCCCCATGTTTGCGTGGGTTTCCTCCAGGTGCTCCGGTTTTGCCCACAAGCCCAAAAACATGTGGCATATGTGTGTGAACGAGTGTGTATCAATGTTTCCCAGTGATGGGTTGCAGCTGAAAGGGCATCCGCTGCGTAAGACGTGTGCTGGATAAGTTGTCGGTTCATTCCGCTGTGGCACCCCCAGGTTAATAAAAGGACTAAGCCGAAAAGAAAATGAATGAATGAATGAATTTTAAATCAAAGTAAAAAAGGCATCTTTTTCGTTTGTGTTTTTACTTTGAAATAATTTGTGAGGATTTTAGCTTTTATTTATTTGTATTATCATTATTCCTTCCTCCTCTTTTCTCTTTTTTACTTTTGTACAGCACCTTTAACTTAAATGTACCCTACAAATAAAGTTGAAATTGATTATTGTTGTGAGTAATGCATTCTACTGTACAATATTCATTTGTTTCTGTCTCAATTTCTTCTAACTGTGGTTTGTTATACACACATAGACATGCACTGTAAAAAATGATAAGGCAAAATGTCATGAAAACAAATGTTTATTGTCTTACTTTAATATTAATGAATTAATTAGGTTATAACTATTTTTTAGAAAGTTTAATTTAATGTTTTAGTCAGATGGACTGAAGTTGATATGACTATAAAACTTTCGTTTATTCAACTAAAAAATGTAGGCAGTAAGACTTTTTTACAGTGTTATCTAAGTGTGTACATTAAATGCATTTCTTAAAAACAAAAACAGTAAAATGCTGGTGAAGTGACTATCAGAGCATGACTTGTGTTCAAATCTGCATACAACAATATGAAACCATGTGATTAATTTATTCAGACACAGAATATTCAGACACATTAAAATAGGCTTTTTATAATTTTATATTCACACACTTTAAAATAAATCCTGGTTGCCATAAATTTTTAAGCTGAATAAAATTAACCGTATGAGTCCATTGAATTTATATTATGTTTAACTTAAAACGGCTTGCATAACTAAATTGAATAAAATTACTAAAATAACTAAAATTAAGTTAGAACATGATGAACTTAGTTTAATAATTTACAATGAACTAAAACATATGCTGTCATGACTAAATGTTCATATACATTTTTACAGACACTAGTCTTCAGTGCAAATTAAGTTGGCGTCCAGTGCTACTTTTGTATGCATCCAAAAATGACTGCGCATTATACAGACAATTTCATTTTCATGACTGTATTTTGTTATTAAATCTCACAACAAAAATCATACAACCTTCTTAATTAATCGATGTTTCTTGATTTAAAAATAAAATGCTTTTTTGTATAACATATTTGTATAACGCAATACATTGTAAGACCTGTTTTTATGTTAAATGTTCTTGTTGTCCTGCTTTGAATTAGAAAGTCAATGAAAATGGTTTTGGCACTGCTGTCTTGCCTCATAAGCCAATGGTGTATGAATGTATCTGGCTTCCAGACGGTGCTAGACTCACCCAAGTTGACAATTCAGTCCATGTGTGAACTCTCAGCTTCAGGCAACTTCGTGTCACCCAGGTTTTGGCAGCCTCAGAAAACACCTAAAACGTGAGGTTTGTAAAACAGGAACCTTTTCTGCCTCTGCTCATCATCTGTGCTTGCCTGTAATCTTACACAAAGGTTCAATCTCGTCTATTAGGCTACGGTTTTAACAAGTTCTCAAATTCAATTGGCAGAAAGTCGTGCTATATTGTAATCTACCGGTATTAGCAGTGATCCTGTGTGTATCATCAAAGTTCCTTTAAGTGTGTTCTAGTATTTGCTATCACACTGTCCAAGCGGACTATCTGTCCCAATACTCACTCTAGTTTGACAAATATGGTGAATTTTAAAGGCAAGAATGTAGTTGTTTAGATTTCAATATGTTTTTAGTTATAAGGATGGCTTATATTAAAGATTATAT
Source organism: Danio tinwini (assembly GCA_903798205.1). Taxonomy (NCBI): domain Eukaryota; kingdom Metazoa; phylum Chordata; class Actinopteri; order Cypriniformes; family Danionidae; genus Danio; species Danio tinwini. The sequence continues at coordinate 9,770,554 of CAIGQZ010001492.1, read as the reverse complement.
GAAAACTTGGCCATTGTTCATTGATTTAGCACCGTTATATAGTTGTTTGTTAAATGTTATTGCTCTAGTAATTACATTAGATTAAAATTGCAGCAGTGTTTATCAAACACTTTGTATTGAAAAATGATGCATATTTGTTGTGATAGGGAGTTTATGTTACATATTTTTGCCATTAGTTGGTGACAGGGAGTGTATAATCATTTCTTTCAGGATTTAGGGGATCAAAATATTTCTTCAGCAGACATTTTACTGCTAAACCAGTATGGAAATGAAAGTAAATGAGGCTCTAAGTTCTCTGTCTTATGTAGGGTATATTTTAAATAAAACGGTAAAAATGTTGAAATAACAACAGGAACAAACAATTTCCTCATCAGGCATTGTACTGTTAAACCAGTATATGGAATTACATAAATAAGGTAACATAAATGAGACTCTAAGCTCTCTTTTTTATGTATATTTTTTATGTATTACTATGTAGTAATTTAGTAGTATGGGTTATGTTGTTGATTTGGTTGATAAGTGACACTTTTTGAATTAGCAACCTTTTTTGCTTAACTGTAAGAAGACGACCAATCCGTGTTGGAAGAAAGTAGTTCCTCAAACAAAAAGGATCAGGGTATGGCCAAGCTGGAGCGCTCACTCTGATTTCCTGGGCTCTGCAAAGGTAAGGGAAATTCCAAATTGAACCAAAACAAATAATTACGATTGGCTTAAGATTGGCAATGAAAATTTGGAAATGCAACCAGCAGAACCTGGAAATTTAAAACAAAACAAAAAGTTCCTCAAACAAAAGGGTTGTTTTCTATTTCGTTTTTATTTGCACACTTACGCGGTCAATTACTATTGTTTAAATCTAATATAACATTCATAGCACTGAGATATGGCTTTATATTAGTATAGCACTTCTGTTTATCTGGCACATGCTGGTATACTTGTGTTGTATTGCTCATATAGAGACTGATTTAAAGGATTTGTTCACTCAAATATTCTGTCAATTACCTGCCCTCAAGTTGATTCAACCCCCTGAGACTTTTGTTCATCTTCAGAACTCAAATGAAGATATTTTAGGTGAAATCTGAGAGCTGTGTCACAAAGATATACACAGAAGACCCAAATACAAGTGAAAAAACAAGATGATTTATTTAAAAAGTCACAACTATTTGATCTCACCAGATATAGTGTTGAGCAAGGGTGCTTTCACCGGGAATGCAACCGCTCCACAGAGAATAAGGTTCATCTGAGAAATAGCGCCAGATAGAAGTCTATCACTGATAGCTCACCAGATATCGAGGGCTGGGGAAGGCTAGCGCTAGGTAGCAACTCTCCAGGAAATCGACACTCTTACAAGCGGTAAAGTTCATCAGAGTAGCGGATTGGGATGAAGTCTCTCACAGATAATGTTGTCATCAGAGCAGGCAGAATTAACAACATCAAAGAAACAGAGAAGTGCATAAGGTCCACATGAAACAGGCTAAGTCAGATAGCCTCCACCACCACGAGCGAGAGAGTCTAACAGAAGCAGACACAGGAGTGAACAACAACGGACTGATAATGCTAACTACAAAACACTGAACATATATAGCGCACGGAACGCGCAGCAGCTGTGACTGATAACAAACACCTGTGCGTTGAGTAGTGACAAAACACGTGACCACCCAGCTGATGAATGTAAACACACATACACACACACACCACGTGGTAAAGAACCCAAACAAGACACACCCACTTCCCACACATACACACTCACACACACACATGCAAGAAAAACAGAAAAGATCCACAAACGTGACAAGCTGCCTCATCTTCCATAGACAGCAAGGTTCCCAACTTGTTCGAAGTCCAGTTCAAATATACCAAAAACTCAAAATAGTGCAAAACAAATTATATACCTAGCGGTTCAACTGAATTTTATCAAGCTGCGAGAATATGTTTGTGTATAACACATAAAAAAAAACTAATATAATGAGTTCCTTCAACATGTTGATTATGCAATCTATCATCAGTTTACTGCTCAAATTTTTTGACCCAAAATGGAACTTTACTGTTAATTGAATCTCCTCAGGCCATCTGAGATGTAGGTGACTTTTTCTCCTCAGTAAAGCATTTTACTTTTAACTGCTTCTTACATAAAATACAAGTCAGAGGCTAACAGTACTTAAAGAGTGAAAAAACAGTACACAGGCAAGATCAAATTAATACCTGTGACTCCTGACAATGCACTGAGGTCTCAAAAGTGAACTTTGTTTACAACATCATTACCTTTAGTGCACAGGCTCAGAAAATGATACTGCCTCTTTAATGGGAAGAAATAGGCCTGACTAAACTTGCTCTAATTGGTCCTCCTCAAGATCTGTTTTTAGAAATTGACAAATAGGAATAAATAAATGCACAAACAAATGATTTGGACACTCAAATTTGACAGTTTTAATGTACACAATGTATACAGTTGATTGAGTGTTAATAATGTGTACACTAACAAAAGTCTTGTCATCCATCCCAGTTGTAAGAGCAAAAAATGGAAAAGTGGCAGAAGGTAGATTTTTCCATTAAATCATCCATTGAACTGCATCCTAATCATCACAAATACTGAAGACGATCTATTGGAAGCTGCATGGACCAAAATTCTCACAAAAATCAGTCAAGTTTGGTGAAGGAAAAATCATGTTTTAGGGTTAAATTCAGTGTGGGGGGCGAGCGAGAGACCTGCAGAGTGGATGGCAACACCAACAGCCTGAGGTACCACATGCACGAGAGGGCAATATCTTCAGCAGGATAGCGCTCCTGAAAGCAAAGAAGGTCAAGGTGCTCCAGGATTGGCCAGCCCAGTCACCAGACATGAACATTATTGAGCATGTCTGGGGTAAAGATGGAGGAATTGAAGATGAATCCAAAGAATCTTGATGAACTCTGTGAGTCCTGCCAGAACGCTTTATTTGCCATTCCAGATGACTTAATTAAGTTATTTGAGTCATTGCAAAGATGTATGGATGCAGTTCTCCAAGCTCATGGGAGTCATACACAACATTAATTCATTTTCTATCGCACCATGACTTTATATTCTATACTGTACATTATTTCTGTCAAGTGACAAGACTTTTGTCTAAGCAAAATCAGACCTTAGTGTCTTAATTAAATCATTAAAAATCAAGAGATGATCATATTTTATTTTGATAAAATAAGTGTAATCTAGGGGCTTTTGTCTTTCATATAAACCACTTCTGAGACCAATGTTCGACTACAAGTCCAGTTATTATTTGTTGTTCCTAAAACTTGGATAGCCGACAAGACTTTTGTCAGGTAGTGTAATGTATATTAAATCATGTATTTCTAATGACACTGCCACAATACTAGCAAACTTTGAGCAACTCAGGAACTTTTTGACATTCTAGGTAAATTATGTTTGACCACATTGCACATAACGCATTAGCATCATTTTAAGCTTATAACAGTGAATGAAATAAGCACTTCTGTGAATAGCACAGCCTCTCTGAAAGATTCATTTCCTCACTGCTGACAAATGAAAAAGCATGTAATGTAATGCTGAAATAAATAATTGGATTTTTCTTAGTAACAGTGCAACTGCTTGTTGAGTGCTGCTCTTGACCTTTATGAACAGTAATACTGCATTATTGAAAGGCAATTATAATATTTCACACAGTCTTTTAATTATTTACAATGTATTACTGAAAAAAATAAATGAATATTTATGAACAGGAAGTATGATTCTATGTAAAAAAAACATTAAGTTTCATAGCTTATTTCAGGTAGTCATCCACTGATGAAGGAAGTTTAAGGTGAATTGCTTCGTTGTCCATCAAACAACAGACACTTTGCCTGTACAAAAAGAAAGAAATCAACATTCAATAAAATTTTCAAATATAAATCAGGACATTTATTTTACAGGTATAACTTACTTTTTACATCCAACAACTAATATGCACTTGAAATGAAAATGTGTATTTATTATTATTATTATTATTATTATTATTATTATTATGGCAACGCGGTGGCGCAGTAGGTAGTGCTGTCGCCTCACAGCAACAAGGTCGCTGGTTCGAGCCTCGGCTGGGTCAGTTGGCATTTCTGTGTGGAGTTTGCATGTTCTCCCCGTGTTTGTGTGGGTTTCCTCCGGGTGCTCCAGTTTCCGCCACAAGTTCAAAGACATGCGGTACAGGTGAACTGGGTAAGCTAAAATTGTCTGTAGTGTATGTTTGTAAATGAGTGTATGAGTGTTTCCGAACATGAGGAGAGGACATGCAAACTCCACACAGAAACCAGCTTGAACCAGCGACCTTCTTACTGTGAGGCGACAGCACTACCCACTGCGCCACTGCAACACCCCCTAAAAATTGTAAAACTGTACATAAATACATCATACTTTATATATTAAAGTAGTAAGCAGTATATAAAGTTTAAATATGTGACTTAATGTGACATTTTAGGAATGGCCAACGATAAATTGCATAAGTCAAAATGACAGATACTTTTATGCTGACAATAATCAGAAAATTAAGTAAAGAGCATGATCTGTGAAGACATTTTGTACATGTCCCACTGTAAATATATTAAGACTTAATTTTAGTAAGTAATATGGAATGCTAAGAACTTAATTTGGACAACTTTAAAGACAATTAACGGACGGACGGACGGACGGACGGACAGACAGACAGACAGACAGACAGACAGACAGACAGATAGATAGATAGATAGATAGATAGATAGATAGATAGATAGATAGATAGATAGATAGCCTACCTCATGCCATCGTAGTGTATCTCGTGGCAGCCAGAGATAGCAGTGAGGACAAGAGCTGACACACTCCTCATCCTCTCTCCTCCTCATCGCTCTTGGACTGTCACTGTCCCACAGCGGGAAAGACACGGACCGAGAAGAGTGAGCAACTCCAAAATGAGGCCTGGGGTCTCGCTGGTATTGCACACGACCACCACTGGAGGACGGTGTTGGATCCTCACCGTCCACCTGAAACCAAACTAAACATTTACTCCATCTAGCGGACAGATGCGGAAATAACACGTCACATATTACACAGATACATAATTTACAAGCAGACGAAACGGTTGCAACAAGACACCGAATGCACGCCAGATAGTTGAAATCCAACACCAGAGTCTATCTTGTGCTAAAAGGATAGATGAACTATCACTGTTCTAGTTTTTGACATCACACATTTTAAAAACATGAGCGTGTCACTGTACCTGAGGTAAAGCGAGGTCCTCGATGGGGAGAGATTTCAAGCAGTACCAACAGAGTTCGAGAGCGACTCCTGAAGCAAAGCACACAGTCATTACTATCAGTAATGAGTATCAGTAAAGTAATGAGCATCAGTAAACTACCTGTATTTATTACAATTTATTTTTGAGTCATTGGTATCTTTAACGTATTTGTATCTTGTACTTTAATAATCAGATGTAGGCTAATTTGTAATTAAAAATGTTGTGAGAATTTTTTATTAAATTTTATTTTACAGACCCGTAGCCGCAGCCTTGTAAAAAATGGGCTGGCTCTTTCTCAAAAAGTGGACCTTTTTTGCAGTTATTTGCCTCATGTTATATTTAATTATGAGATTTAAATATTCCATCTTGGTGACATTTTAAGCACTATTTTTAGCTTAATTAGCTTGTCGGATGTTCACCAACCACACGTTTTGAGGTACCAAAACATTTGCTAAATAAATAAAGGAATATCAAAAAATACTTATATTTAAATACAAATTCATTACATCATATATCATTAGAAAAAAAGTTTTAAGTTAATTAACGTTTTAAATGAAAAAAACACTGTAGTCTATTTATTGGGCAAATAACAAACTAGCCAACACATACAACTTTCTTCAGTCCGAATTTGGCCATCTGAATAATAAAAAATTTAATTATCATTTTAACTAACAGCATATACTGTTTGTAATAATCCAATCCTAAACTAAAACATTATTCATATACTGAACAAAAATGCTAATCCAGCAGGTGGTGCCTATAGAACAACAGGAATAACTGTGTTTCCCTGGTTACTGCAGTAAACAAAGCAGCATGGTGTCAAATCTAGCAGGAATTTGTCAATATATGGGTCTTTCCTAAGTTTTTTAGCACTATTTAGGAAGTTATTATGAAGCATGCTGGATTTGTGATTTGTGTTTTTTAATACTGTTTGTAATGATTTGTCTCTTTATGTGTTTGATGTATCATGAAATGCTTCTACCCTAATCTAATTGCCCCTGGTGGGATTACTAAAGTTCTTAAACTTATATCCGAAAAACTACACAACATCCCAATATTCAAAGATTGAAATCGGGCAAACTTTAGCATAATGATACAAATTGTAATACCTTGTAAAGTAGCATTTAAGATTTTTTGATACTTTTAAATTTTCTAAATGGATTTATCAATTTTCAATACTTTTTAAGACCCCACAGACAGAAATTTTTAAGAATTTCTGATGTGTTTGTGCTCATCTTTAAATAATATTTATTGTTATATGTCAATCTGGGCGACACTGTGGCTCAGTGGTTAGCACTTTTGCCTCACAGCAAGAAAGTTGCTGGTTTGAGTCCTGGCTGGGTCAGTTGGCATTTCTATGTGGAGTTTGCATGTTCTCCCTGTGTTCGCGTGGGTTTCCTCAGCCTGCTCCGGTTTCCCCCACAGTCCAAAGACATGCGCTATCGGTGAATTGAATAAACTGAATTGGCCATAGTTTATGTGTGTGAATGAGAGTGTATGGATGTTTCCCAGTGCTGGGTTGCAGCTGGAAAGGCATTCTCTGTGTGGATAAGTTGGCAGTTCATTCCTCTGTGGCGACCCCTTATGAATAAAGAGATTAAGCCGAAAGAAAATGAATGAATGAATTATATGCCAATCTGTGGGCACTTACTAGTCATATATCACTCTGCACATACTGCTGTTTCTACAATGTATTATTTTTACCACAGAACAGACACCCCGTAAATAGCCTAAAGTAAACAGCCTGTGGGCCAGCCTTTGTTTCCCATCATGCACCTGTATAAACAGCATTTGAATTTCAGTGCTGAAAATTTGCACAAGGACAAACTGTTCAGCACTTTTAATGTACCTTATCGGTCTGATCATCAGTGTACGCATTTATCAGCAGTTTCAGACGTACTGTGTGTGTGTACAGGAGTCGCTGCCAAGGCCTGTGTAATGTTTGGGGTCTGAGTGGATTCAGGTTTCTGCTGTTTGACACTCTCACTAACACAACAGCTCCCGTCCTCGCATGAACAGGCCTGTGAAAGAGAACAGAGGAGGAGGATTAACAGGGTTTAGAGACAGTTCACAAACAACATGTTTTTGTATTCAATTGCAAGGCTTCTTTAGTCATGTTATGTAAGCTTGTGCGCTCTTGCTTCTCTTTCAGTCATTTTTAAGGCTGGAATTATTAATGCAACATTCTTGAAATGCCTCACTTATTGGGCCCTGAAGAGTTGTTTTATAATTAATTTTTTTAATATAATTTAATTAGTAAAATACAAAAGCTTTTTATTTAAATAAAGTATAAAAAAGGTAAAAAAAAATTATTACAAATAGTTTGAACATTTTATAATATTCTAATAAATAATTTAAAATGTTATTATATCAATACAAATAAGCAGCTAGAAAAAAATATATAAAGAAATATAAAAAATTAAACATATAAAATATGTTAATACATTCACACATAAAATAAAAGCTATATATATATATAATTTAAAATATTATTTAATGTATATGTCTGAGTAAAAAATGTAGCTCAACTGAAATTTTAGACTCATTTATAATCTTAATTTTCACTGTCAATTCTACACATGCTTAAATTTAAGTGTGAGAGAGAAAGATCGAAACACCTCATTATAAGTGTTTGTTTTCCATCAAACATTTTTCAAGTAAATTCTACAATACATGTTTTTACAGTATAGTCAACATTTGAAGTGAAAGCTTTTCAAAATTGTGCAAAATAGACAAGAATGAGTGTTGTTGAATAGTTTTAGGACAAATTTAATGAAAGATTTTGATCCATTTCAAATGTTGACTACTGTACACAGTCGTTTAGTGGTTGTTCAAACAATAGGAAGATGCAGTAAAAGTGGTGTTAACCCAGCTTCCAAATTAGAAGAATAAAGAAATGTTTCTTTACACGGGTTAAAGTGAAATTTAGAACAACTCAAACTCTGATTTCAGTACAGCAGGAAACCCCAAATTTAGTTGTGCTAGATCAAAATCCTTAAGTGCCATCAACTCATCATTATAAATCTCTATGCTCCTGCAAAATAATTTCTTACATTTATATAATGTTTTTCTGGGTAGTCAAGCACTTTACACATTTAAATAATATGCTAACTTTACAATAATAGAACATGAATAATGATGTATTAATATGTAAACTAAACATTACTTTATTATGAATTAATGGTAAGTTAATGCATTCGCTAAACGTGAACTAACTTTAACTACAACATGAGACACATAAGTTCATGTGTGAATGACGGCTACCTTAGTTACTTGTTAGTACATGTTGTTAATTAATGTATTAAATAACATTTAAGTTTAAGCTAAATGTAACCAACAAGAACTCAAGAGCTGTAAATGTACAATTATGCAATGACTTTACTTGGAGGGGCACATCATCATTAACTTATCCTTAACTACTTATGAACTACCGTGTTTAAACTGTTGATGTTGACAGAACACTTTCTATTGTAATTTTGTGTAAACGCGCTAGATGGACATGTATAAGGAGTTCATGGGTAGTTAAAAATAGGTTAATAATGATGTGCACCACCAAGTAAAATCATGATATACATTAACAAGTCATGAGTTCATGATGGTTTAATTAAGCATAAACTAATGTGGTAATTAATATATTAATTAACAAACAAGCATGTACTAACAAGTAATTAAGGTAGCAGTTATTCACACATAAACTCATGTGACTCATGTTGTAGTTAAAGTTAGTTCATGATTAGCGCATGCATTAACTCATTAGTTCATAATAAAGTAATGTTTAGTTTACACTTTAACACGTTAATGTTATTGTAAAGTGTTAACAAAAAAATTGGAATTGATAGTAAATATAGTGTTTTTTAAGTATACTTGCATTAATCTGTTGAGGTAGTTCTATCATTGCTGTGGTATTTAGGCATGGGCCGGTATAAGATTCTGAGGGTATGATAACCTTGGATAAAAATATCACAGTTTCACGGTATTATAGTATTGTGATTACTGCTCTAAAATATACTCTTTTTAAATGTCTGGGTAAAAAAACAAAAACTTTTTTCCCCTTTGAAATTGAAATTTGATATTTTAGAACAGTAAACATGTCAGGCTAAATAATTCAAATGAATCATTGACTTCTGCTGTCTTCATTAGTTCCTAAAACACAGATTTCTTTACATCCCAAAACAACATCTTTGGATATTTTTCTGCTGGAGGTACTGTTGTCTTAAAAAAAAAGTAAATAAAAGATATTACACATACCTTAAAAACTGAATAACCGAAAAGTTTGACGTTTTTAAAACCTTGACTTTTCCAAACTGCGATATACCTTAAAAACGATTATCGTCCCATGCCTAGTGGTAATACAACCAACATACAAACACAAATTACCCCATGCTGTAAGTTTTCTACAATATTACAGAACAATACACCACAGTTTACTATAGTACTAACTAAAGTATCCTATACATTATTTGTTACAGTTTATCAGTTTACTACCCACCTCAATAAAATACTATAGTAATTATTAATGGTAAATACTATTGACCTTATTTTACAAAGCGGAAGTGCTCTTGTTTTTGCGATTGTTTTTAAAACTTCCGATTCAGTTGCCTGAAGACGGCAGAAAATGGTCAAACTACTTCCTCTACAAACAAGTGTGTTTATAACTATATAGAAAAAAATAATAATATAATACGAAAACATCAGTTTGCAACATCAAACAGCACAAGCTGTTTTTAACGTCTAAAAATGAATGGAAGTGAATGGGACTGGAAGTCTCGAGCCAAAAAGATTCAAATGGCTATGCCCGCTCATACATGAAGAATAAGGTCAGGTACTTTAATTAATCTGTTGTGGTAAATAGTTGCTATGGAAACACAACTGTAGTAACCTAAACAAATTAGCCAATACTGTAGTTGTCTATATTATATACAATACACCACTGTAAACTACAGCTTTTAATACAGTTTTTCAATTCACTAATTAATATGTTCACATTCATCAACAAAGAGCTGTAACACTATAATATATACAGTATAATACACTTTACTATGATATGGTTGAAAAACACTATAGTATTTTTCATGTAGGAGTACAGAGATTTATGATGATTTTAAGATGATTTTACAGAGATTTATAGTGATGAGTATTGTTTTCGAATGGGTACAGTTAATACTACAGTATGTTGAAGCCTTCATTAACAACATCATGATACTATAATACAATATAAAACACTTTTACAAAACACTATAGTATTTACTATAGTATTTTTTGGAGGCTGAATGGTGCATTGAATAAAACAACAGCTGACCTGCTCCTGTTGATCCCGTGGAGTGTTTTGATCACTGCAGCTTTGGTCAGTTGGACTCGTTCTGCATTTTTGTAAGAAAATACAGTAGTAAATGCAGAAGTTAAGGCACAAATATACATTGTTTGCCTCTGTTGAAACCCTTTACACATGGCCGCGCATCTCTCTAAACAGTGCTTGTACAGTCTGTCTCAGTTACTGCTGTTTACCCCTCACCGAGAGGTTATCAATTAATCCATCTGCCTACGAATTACACAACAAGGCTTGAGTTTCCCCAACCGAGACCTTTCAGCACACGCCAACCAAAACATCAGCATTTGAAGAGACAGTTCACTCCAAATGAAAATCCAGTTATCATTCACTCACCCTCACCTTTCTGAGATGATTTTCTTCTGTTAATTTTATATATTTTTTTTGGTATAAAGTGTAATGATTTTGAGTGAATGAGTGAAAAACATACGGTAAACAGGAAACATAAACAGAAATAATGAAAATAACAGGAACATGTATAAACCGTAATGACAATCTAAATAATATTGGTAGCATTTAGTATTTAGCATTCATAGTCATAATAATAATACAAATTATATCAATAATAATAATAATACTGAAGTTTGATTTTGAAACAGTGATGTCAATAATAATCTTCCTTCTGTTAAACACCCACACACACACACACACACACACACACACACACACACACAACTTATTTCGAAGAATGCTGGAAACAATGATAGCCATCGATTTCCATACTACAAAAAAAAAACACTTTAGAATTACAATGGCTCATTCTTCGAAGTATCTTCTTTTGTGTAAGAAGAAGGAAACAAATACAGGTTTGGATCAAATGAAGGTTGAGTAAACAATCTTTCCTTTTAGAAGTGAACTGTCTCTTTAAGTGTTGCATTCTCTGAGAGCGCACTTACCCTATTTGGGCCGCTTGACCGCCATTCACAGTCCCTGCCATTGCGCTGACCTCCTGTTTCCGTGTGTTCAACCTCTTTTTGTTTGATCTGCTCTTTCATTGTGTCTCTCTAACCTCTTCCCTTCTTCTCACGGAACGGAAACTGTGGCTCTTCAATATTTGATGAATCTCAAATGGCTCACAAGCAGATTTGCTGTAAAGAGTGACAGCGGTGGAGCTCAGGTGTCAGGCCGCGTCTGCCTCAGTCTGGACACCCCAGCTGAGGATAAACACCCCTGGGGGACTTTTTACCCCATCTGCCACAATGGCACTCGATGTAAACATCAACTGGATTACGCCCCAGAGACAAGAGGGCAGTTTGCACACACAGTGCGGACCTAATATAGTACCAAAGAGAGAGTGTGACTGCATGTGGAGTGATATTTATGAGTGAGTGTTCAAGTGTTTCTCCCTGTGGGCTTTTAGAAAATAGACTCTCTTAAAATACTCTCTTCAAAGACACTCACATTTAATTTGGCTACTAACAATCCCTGAACATGTGTGTGTACATGACATCATGACATATTTATATATATATATATATATATATATATATATATACATACATATATATATACGTCATATATTTCCTGAAAAATTTATATATATACATATACACACACACACTCACTGGCCACATAGTCAAGACGACCTGCTGCAGTTCAAATTGAGCATCAGAATCGGGAGGAAAGGTGAATTAAGTGACTTTGAACGTGGCCTGGTTGTTGGTGCCAGATGGGCTGGTCTGAGTATTTCAGAAACTGCTGATCTATTGGGATTTTCACGCAAAACCATCTCTAGGGTTAACAGAGGGTGGTCCGGAAATAAGAAAATATTCAGTGAGCGGCAGTTCTGTGCGCACAAATGCCTTGTTGATACCAGAGATCAGAGGAGAATGGCCAGACTGGTTCAAGCTGATAGAAAGGCAACAGTAACTCAAATAACCACTCATTACAACTGAGGTATGCAGGAGAGCATCTCTGAATGCACAACACATCCAACCTTGAGGCAGATGGGCTACAGCAGCAGAAGACCACACTGGGTGCCACTCCTGTCAGTCAGCTAAGAACAGTAAACAGAGGCTACAATTCGCACAGGCTTACCAAAATTGGACAACAGATAACAACATGGTTCAGGCTGGTGATGGTGTGCAATGACGCTGATATTTTCTTGGCACCCTTTGGGCCTATTAGGACCAACTGAGCATTGTGTCAACACCCCAGCCTGCCTATATATATATTTGTCTTTATATCTCAGATACTGCTGATCTATTGGGATTTTCACGCAAACCCATCTCTAGGGTTAACAGAGGGTGGTCCGGAA
>CAIGQZ010001492.1:9741848-9757337 GCA_903798205.1 Danio tinwini | reverse complement strand
TATATATATATATATATACAGGGTGGGCCATTTATATGGATACACCATAAAAAAAATGAGAATGGTTTCCTGAATACCGTTTACTGAAAAATGGATTGGTCATCGCCCAAGGGCTTAGACTTTTATCTTTGGGGTCATCTGAAGGCAATTGTCTATGTAATTTATTAAAGTGTATCCATATAAATACCCCCCCCCCCACGCTCCCCCGTATATATTGTCCAGTTCCATCACATTTTATTTCATTGGTTGTGGATAAAACGTGTATATTTAAATGCAAATTTAATACATATTTAATATATACACATTTAAAAACAAGATTAAATATTTTACATATATTTGATTGTCAAAGACAGGTCTATGAATAATTTTTAAATATCAATTATACATTTAAAATGTTTTTTCTTTAAACATTGTCTTATGTATTTTTGTAAATTTTGTTATTACAGATACATTGCATACTTTATTTATAATATAGATTTTTATAATATCTAATAATTTTATTTACATTTTTAAATACATATACGTGTTTATATCTTTGAAATATAACATTTTACATTTACAAAGAAAGAAAGAAAAACAGAAAGAAAGACAGAAAGAAAGAAAGAAAGAAAAACAGAAAAAAAAGACAGAAAGAAAGAAAGAAAAAAAGAAAGAAAGAAAGAATAGTCTAGACTTGTGGTGTTTACACAACAAAAGAAAAAAAAAGACTGAAATCTATTACAGTCAATAAAAACCAACCCGAAGGACAAAAAGGTGCCCATGAAAAAAAGCAGCCCTATGTATGGAAGAGATGAGTGCAGGAGGAGAGAAGCCACGCAATGAGCTTGTTACTCTGAAGGTGGTCGGCCACTTTACAGAGCTGCTGGAGAAGTACTTACAGAGGGTGAGTCACTCAGACCTTCACCTTTATTCTCTCAGTTTCACTCGCTCACTCCATTTTCTCTGACTCCATCAGCTCCTCAACCCTCTTCACCTCCCCTCTTTTCTCTTTCAAATGCACCACCGACCCGACTGGCAGATGAATGAATTGTTGATGTTGTTTTCCCACTCGCTGTTAACCTTCTGCAGGTGTTTCAGCGCAGCCCGTCGTGATCAACACTTTTCAGGACGAGTCCTATTAGCTTACAGTCATAACACACAGCTTCTATAGCTATATCATAAAGATAGCCAGTCACATTTAGCAGACAGTCAAAGCACCTGTCATAGTTCCTTATGTCTCACTGTCAGAGCATTCAAAGCTCAAATGGAAACATGGTGCATGCTGGGAAACGAGAGCTGTAATGGCAGTGCTGTCAAAAAGCAAATCATTACACAAACCAATAACACATGAACATTAAGTTGCTGAGACTTTTAGTTTAGTATGATAATGTTCTGGGTGGCACGGTGGCTCAGTGGTTAGCACTGTCGCCTCACAGCAAGAAGGTCGCTGGTTCAAGTCCCGACTTGGGCAGTTGGCATTTCTGTATGGAGTTTGCATGTTCTCCCCGTGTTGGCATGGGTATCCTCTGGGTGCTCCGGTCTCCCCCACACTGGAAAAAGTAGTTTGTTAAGTTTACTTAATTAAATTATGCAAACTCGTTGCCTTAAATCAATTAAGTATTCGTAACTTCAATGCATTAGTACTATTTACTAATGTAGTAAAAGTAATTCTTACATATACTGAGTCACGTTTACTTAGGTCAATAAGTCATCTTAACTTTATATGTATCAAGGGTTATTTACTAATGTAGAAAAAGTTATTCTTTTTTACCCTGAGTCACGTTTACTAACGTCAAATAAGTCATCTCAACTTTATATCAAGTATTATTTAATAATGTACACTGTAAAAACCAACAGTCAACTTTATCAAATGAAATGAGTGTAGTTAACTCAAAATTTACTGAAAGTTAATTCTACTCATTTAAAAAGAGTTTTGAACTCCGCGTTGAAGGTAATGAGTTACTTACTGTAAATACCTCATTATTTCAACTTTAATGGAGTAAGTTTACAGTACTCAGATCAGTTTTTTCAATCAGTTTCCTTAAACGGTTTGAGTTGTCTTAACTTATTGTTTTTACAGTACTCTGTTGGTTTGAGTTTTCTTTATTTATTGAGTTTTACTTTGCTTAAATTGCTTTGTTTACGCAAATGGATTAAGTTTGCAGTACTTATTAGGATTCATTATTTAACTTAAATGGTTTGTTGCAATCGGTTTCCTCAAATGGTTTGAGTAACCTTAACTTATTGGGTTTTACAGTGAGTCACATATACTCAGGTCAAATAAGTCATTTTAACTTTATATTAAGTATTTTTTACAAATGTAGTAAAAGTAATTCTTGTTCTTAGATGGAATTCCAACATTATCAATGCTCAATAAGTATATGAAGTAGCACAACTGAGTCAAAAAAAACAAAAACAAAAAACAATAGAGCTTCTAAGCTTAGCAATAACCTGAAAATCGCACAAGGAAATTGGCAACTTTATAAAATGTCATGACACACATAACACATGTTTTTTTAATTAATCATACATGCATAAAACACATATCTCATCTGTGTGTCCACAAAATGAAAAATGTTTGCTTATTTTTGCATTGTGAAATCATCAGTTTGAATCTCATTTAAATGGAGCCACGAGTGAATGCACCTTCCGTCTGCACATGTGCAGATCTTACCCCACCTGCTGACCTAAGTGCTGTACTGCATGGCTCCAACCTTTAGTCCAGGGGTGCCCAAAAAACAAATTTTATCGAGAGCCGTGGGCCAAAGTTAAATATACCAAACTATATTCCAATTAAGTTTCCATGGGTATTTTACTAATTTATTTCATAATACTTCAAAATAAAAAGAAACTATTACTTTAAACTGTATTAACTAATGCAGTATAACTTTTTAAAAGATAACTTATTGTAATAAAAAACATAAACAATAACATTTATAGCACAGTGGAGTTCAATGTTAAATACACTAGTCAAGCAGAATCTACCTTTGACTTCAATTGCTCACCAAAGTTTCTGTATTATCAGGTGACAGTATATAATCTGATTAATTTACACCATTTAATTAAAGCTTCTAATTTCAGTTAGTTTTTAACAAACAAAGCGTAAAACAAACAAAGGGTTACATTTAATTTGAATTGCCAATCTCTAAACCACCCCCATCAGTCTCCCTTTTCTTAGATAGAATTGTGGGCCAAATCAAAGGTTACCATGGGCCAACTTTGGCCTGAGGGCCCTAGTTTGGGCATCTCTTCTTTAGTCAAACTTACTTTATGAACTTCAGTACAGTTTACTAAAGTTCTTTAGTTTATCTACTGGAACCACGTTAAAGTTCAACTAAAACAGTCAAATCAAGTAAAGTCTTCAAATCTGCCTAAATTTGTCAAGTTTACAAGCATTTTTCAAGTAGATTGAGTAATTACTTTTTACAGTGCACAGTCCAAAGACATGCGCTATAGGTGAATTAAATAAGCTAAATTAGCTGTAGTGTATGTGTGTGACTGTGAGAGTGTATGGGTGTTTCCCAGTATTGGGTTGCAGCTAGAAGGGCATCCGCTTTGTGAAACATACGCTGGATAAGTTGGTCGTTCATTCCGTTGTGGCGGAAAGAACCGGAAAAAAGGGTGAATGAATAAATGAATGTTGATGTTCTTCCAACTGAAACAGAATATTGAGTATAGAGGCAGGGCTTTCTTTGTGCGCATCATTTCTTCATAGCAAAGGGGTGTGGATAAGAATATTTTCCCTAGACATTTATATTAGATGGCGCCCATGCTATTTTTGTCTATTGGTAGGAATGTGTCAATAGAGCCGCCATTTTAGCACAGGGTAGCACTCCTTTGAAATAAATGTTGGACCAAGGTGTAGTGGAAGACTGGCTATCCGGTGCCCAAGATATACACATATATACATATATCTATGATAGTGAGTTTTCCCGGTGGTCAGTATGCAAATATTTTTGCAAGTTATGAAAATTTAAACTTTACATCACTTTTCTACATTGATGGATCAGTGACCGCACAGGCATTGCTGAGAAAGAGCATGTGTTTGTGTGCATGGAAATGTATTACCCTCCCTCCCTGTTAAATTTGATCTAATCCGTGTCCTAAAACACACCCCTCTCCTGCTTTCACTTATCATTTTAATGGAGGGAGCGATTCGCTTGTGAATGAATCCCTCTTATGAACGACTTGTTGACTTAGCCAACAATAATACATGTTTCTGGCACCGCAGCATCTTGTTGTCATGTTTCATTTACATTGTTTGCTTATTTTATTCAACAAAACTAGCATGAGCTTAGTATTTTGTGAGAGTTGGTGCTACTTTGCCTTATAGTCAGGACAGTAAGAGACTGTATTAGCATCAATACTTGTTTAGCACAAAAGTGCGTAACATACAAAAACGAAAAAAACTAAATCTTACCTATGAAATGTTCTGCCTTAATGCTTTGTTTTCTTTGTTTGCTCGTTACTACACCCGTACACAGCGCAAAAGTCCAGCATCTTCAGATTGGCTTTAGTCTTGACTAGTGTGGTTGAATGACATTTGTCCTGGGAGCACTGTACAAATATGGCAGCACTATTGATGCATGCTCAGGGTCCGTATGCGATATCTAGTGTATACATCTATGAATATTTTTAAATGCAGAAGCAAATAGTCAGACTTTGATTCAAGATTCTCAAACAAACGTTCTTATTTTCAGTGGATTAACTTACACGGATTAATTGTTGACCTAAAGAATAGCAATGTGCACTAGCAAGATAAGCATGGTATATTTTCATTTCACACAAACTTTAAACTGTACATTCGCCGCCATACTTGACATCACGTAAACCGACGCATGCCAAAAGAAATCTGTGTAAATGCAATAAAAGAAAGAAGCATCCTGCGAGACACAACGGCAGACACTGGCAATCAGCTCTTAACGGACACGCTGACAGCTCTTACGGCGAAAGCAGAGGGTATAATTGAATGGTAATTACATGGTAATTATCATCATGCATAAAGGTTTGGCATACAGAAAAGGAATGGGGGGAGGATGGATTTGGGGAGAAGCAGAATTTTATACTTTATCCTCTTTTTTTAACAACCTCTCCTAGATTTAAATGATTCTGTTCAATTACGGCTAATCATTGAAATCCTGGAAGGCCACAAATGGGGGGCTCTCTATCTACAAAGGGCTTGGAGGCACTTTGAAGCACCTTAGAGAAAGTTTCATCCTGAGAGTGTGTTTTTTCTTCTTTTTTCGCCGTGTTGGTCGGTCTGCTTGGCAGAATGCATCATTAGAGCTGGCGTCTGAGTCACAGTTATTATCAGGCACTTTTTTTACCTCTGAAGTACTGGCGCCACTGTCATCAGGCTGTGTTTATGGCTGATTTTTGCAAGCATGTGTACGTGCGATCACGAGCAACAGATGGAGAACATGGGGCAGCGGCGTGCATTAATGACTTGGAACATTTCGCTTGTGAAGGTTTTGAACAGTCAGGCGTCCATTTACAGTAATTACCGGCGTAACTTAACAGACTCTTTGCATATTTCAATGAAACTGTTTCAAAATGGAGGTTGAGGCAGAACATAAGTGGCCATGACTCACCAGCCTCCGACAGCAGCGCCGTGAGACTTCTTATGCTCATTCACGGCCCTCTGCGTTTTCCACACAAAAGCTGAAAGAAAGGAATAAGAGAAACACATCAGAGCCACATAAACGGCTGTCCCCCCCACCCACCCCAATAGGCACTCCGGTCACTAATGGAAATTTTTCAAGCAGTAGGATCGACCACTAAGGAAGACGTTTAGAGTGCATCAGCAAGATAATGAACGCCCGTTTAGGGTTAAATCCCACCGCCGAGAGGTCACGCTGGTGTTTTAACCAAATGCATGTGAGATGGGCCTCATGGTGGTGGGTGTGTTTGCGTGTTGCCAAATGCAGGTGTTTTTGAGCATAATTGAGTTGTGCATTGTGTCCGAAGTCACGGTGTGGGGGAGTGGGCTGGTGTTTGTGTGTGAGCAAGGGAGAGGGTGTAAGTGCTGGAGGTTCTGCAGTGGTGCATGGCAGTAGATGACTCACCCGTCAATCATGTGACTCATTAATCACTGCAGCTTTCTCTCTCCCCACCCCTCTCTTTCATTTGGTCTCAGTGTGTCTACATGTCTATTCCCTTCACATTAGTCTCCTTTTATTATTCAAAGTTCTTCTTATTAGCCAATGACTTTCATCTTCAAGCGTCTCATTGAATGGTATCATTCTCAGGAGGGTGAAAACACGGATTTGTTTTTTTTCCCCGCATGCATTCAGATCTTATTTCCTGTAATTTAGCGTGTGATGTTTGGTAAATACGTTCAGTGTGTTTTCTCACGTCTTATTCAGATGAATATGTTTGTCGCGGAACAGAGCAACATGAGTAATGCAGTCGTGACTTGTAAAGGTTTTTAAGAGCTGTGTATGTATGGGTTTCATAAGAGATCTTCATAGGCACGTGGAGCATCAAATCCCTTTGAGTATGTGTTTTCAGTGTTTTTGAAAAAGCTTGTGGAAAATGCAGATAAAATTCAAAGATGTACTGGGCATGCTGGTTCAAACTCCCTGTGACGTCAAATGCAATTTCTGCTACAGGTGAGATAAGAAACGACATATATCGTCCCCTCTGTGCTACAGAAATTAATTAATTTCTGCGCAGGATCTGATCAAAGACGTCCCAATAAGACATTTGTTAAAAAACTGACTTTAATAAAATAATTGCTTTTATTTTCGTCATATAGCAAAACTAGTAATCAACATGCTGTTATTTACACATTGCACACACACTTGTTTTATTTGACACTGTACAGCTTACAATCTGGAAGTTGACAACAACAAATTCCTTTCACAAGACAATTCACTGATGAAAACACTTGCTATAGTAATTAGAGTTGTCTTTGTTTTGTTTTTTTTTAGCTTTTTTTAAATAATCACAGTTTGATCAAGGAAATTTTCCTCAAATTTGGCAGATTTTTTTTTGTGATTTTTTTTAAAGATGCAAATACAGATAGACGTGCAAACTGTTCACCCTCAGAGTTTTCCTCACAAACTTCAGACATTTGAAAACTTATTTTAAAGAACAAACAATACTATACAGCGTTCTATTGGCTCTCGAGACAAAGATCCTGTACTCAGTTGTTAAACATTAGAGGTAACCCACAGTAACAGGGGCATTTTTAAAATTTCTTTGAAATTTTGGCAAGATGTGAAGTTAACACATTACATCACATGTGTACAGGTATTCCACCAAGTAGATTGACAGGGCACCGAGCTAGCAAAGATATCCACCGTTTTGCATTTCTGTGAATAAAATGGAAGATTTAGTTTCAAGCATTGTTTACAGCGTGCGTGACTGAATCATTTTTTAAGTGGTGCAAGACCTGCATGCACATGGATGAGCTAAAACAGTGATCAGTATTAAGGCAATAGGAACATTGATCAAAACAATCCAACAGACCCTCAGGAAAAGCCTGTAATAATTTGACAGTTACTTGTAAGTGTAACTTGTGCCATAGCAATTATTACTGTGCCCTGCAGTGTCAAGAACACAACCCCAAGCCTTGCTCTTCAATTAATCAAGTGTTTCCTAAAGAAAATAAATCTTTGTATAAACATGGGACTCTTGCAATTGGCACCAAAAATGTTTTCTTTTCGCCATTTTGTTTTTGTTTTCTTTTTGTTTTCTCTGTTATATATATATCTCTCTTTTTTCACATGCAAGAGAATCAAAAACATACCTGAATGAAACCTTACAAATTCACCTGTGTATTCTCTCACCAAATTAAAATGTAAACTGCGAGAGAAACAAAATGAGTGCACGCAGAGAGGTTCTGATGTAGCAGCACCTTCTCTTCCGTTCCTGATTTGGAATGTATCAAAACACAAGAGTGGAGAAGAAACACCTAACTGTCTGCTCACAGCCCTGTCACTCAAACCCCCTGTCAGCTTTTTCTCCTCACTCTTTCATCGCTTGATTCATCGCTTGAGAAAATCCTGAACTCTCCAACTGTCTAAAATAACCTACGATTGTAATAAATCTTCTCAATGAAGTTCTCCAGTTCTTCGTCACTCTCCTGTGGAGACTCCGGCTCATCGTACACATAATCAGGTGGATAAATGTAAGAAGGTGCTCTCCCACTCGGAGGAGAACGTGGTTTTGGCATGGGGAGAGCCTGGTAAGTTCGGGGATGGGGGAGAATGTAATTAGATATGACAGTGTCAGGTTGTGGATATGGGCTCTGGGAGCGCTGAGGGGCTTGCGCCCATTTCCAGTCCCTCGTCTTGGGCCTGTCTCTGTACCTGCGGTTTGGGGGCTTCAGACCATACCCCATGGACCCCCCAAAGTTGTAATCAAATGACAGAGCAGGATTTGTATAGAACCGAGGTTTAGGAGCCGGGAAATAGACTGGGTAGTAGGCTCTATATGGCTTCTGATAATAGGGGAATGAGGGATAGGCCAGAAATTGCTTCTGCGGCTTAAACCAGTAGTCCTGTTTGCTGAACTTGCTTTTGTTTTTCTCCTTGTACCATTTCTTATATGGATCGACTGTATAAGAGGATTTCTTAGGTGACTTGGGATACTGATATGCCTGAGGCCTCGGCTTGGCTTTGAGGGGAACTAGAGGACGGAAACGAGGGGTGTTGTTTGAAGGTAAATCCTTTCTCTTTTTCTTCTTCTCCTGAACATCACTGATTATTTCAACCACATCATCAGCAGGCAAGTGCAACTTGCTTGAGATCTCGATCAGCTTGTCGATGGTTTGGGGATCCATCTCATCATCATCATCACTGTCCTCTACCTCATTCGAGCGTTTATCCTCTGCTACGTTGTTCAGAAGAGCCACCTCATTCATGTCTCTCATGTAGGAGGAGGATTTCTGCTTTCTGCCCATGTACTCCAGAAGCATGTCAGAGGCGATGTCTGCCAGTCTCTGCTCCTCCTCACGGGCCTCCTGTGCTTCTGCCTCTTGCCGCCTTACCTCCTCCTGCTCTGCCCTTGCCCGTGCCTCTTCCTCCTTGCGGGTCAGAATCTCTTCCTCCTCCTCTTCTACAAAGTCAAAATCGTCCATAAAGTTTCTTTCAAGCTGCGATGGGCTTTTTGTTCGCTCCTCCTGCCACTTCAGCTTCTTGGTCGCCTGGGCCAGCTGCTGGTTATAGGCTTTGTAGCCTTTTAAAGGTGGGAGGATCTCATTGTCTTGCAGTCCGAGGTCAATATTTTGGAAATAACCCCTGGCTTTGCGTTGGAGGGAGGATGCTACGTCAGACTGACTCTGCAGTTCTCCATCCATTGCTTCAACCATATTCACACTGTTCTCACTCTCACTTCCATCTTTTGGCTTTTCTTGTCCCCCATTTGCCTCATCTTGACGAACTGACTCTGATGATTTCTCCATGTCCTGCTCCATCACTGCCTGATTCCTTGTCGCCTCTATCAGGAGTGCTTCTTCAGAATTCCCCTGGGCCATCTTCTCTCTAACTGGGTGATCGAGAGCCTCAAGCAGAACTGAGGCTAAAGCACTGGCAGAGTCCATATCTGAGACAAGTTCCTGTCCCAGGGGTTTCTGGAGCAGGCTGTCCACTTTCCTGTGTGTCCAAGCATCACCTTCTGTTGCCCCCGGGTCCTCTTTTGCCAAGTGGAGAGCCTCATCAATGCTGCTGACTGAAGATCTCTGCTGAAGTGCAGGGGCAGCCAGGGCCGGCAGGGGGGTGAGGCTTAGGAGGACTAACAGGAGAGCTGAGGTTCTGGAGGGGTAGCAACAGCAGAACATGACCATGCAGAGAGGACAGGATGGGGGAGAGGGGAGCACCTTATAGAGACAAAGGGAAAGAATGGTGATTAATCTTTTTATTTATTTTACATGAAAAGTGTATTTGCATTTATATTTTTTTTACATTTAATCGCTATAGAAGCACAACGTGAGTGCGGTGAAATCTGTTTAGATTAATTGGCATGATTAAATATTAAAACGTGCGTTGGCTTTTTACAACTGTATGCGGGATACACACTATCACTATCACAATTACTTGTTCTGCTTTTATTAAAGTGAGTCCACGCAGAGACTGCGTATAAAAGCAAGATCGAGCCAATTCCCCGGGTGCCTCTTCAATGATCACTTATTGAGTCGGATTAGCGAAGCACAAAACAAGGCGGCATATGGTTAATGGCTATATTAAAACTACACTTTGTCAATGGAAATTATCTTGCAAAAGCATGCCAAGCATGTCTGAATAAAACCGTATAAATTCACCTGCACTCTCTCTAAGCAGTTTGTGAATGAAAACCATTTGTGACAAATAATACGAAGAATATTTATTTTATTTTTATATATGCATTCGTTCATGTAACACAATATGATCGTTTATTTCATGTCATTTGTGTGCGTTCTCTACTGTTTCTGCTTAGGAATTTTAATCAATGAGCTCAAAGCAAACTAATCTTCAAAAGCCCCATTCCCACGCATAATCTCATAATAATGTTTATTTCCTCGGGTTTTAAATTGCTCTAACACAAAAAAAGCTCAGACATAATATATCAAGTGTGTATGTCGGAAAGACAAACACACGGGTCTTGTAATCTTGCGGGGGGGAAAAAAAGGCGAGAAATTTATGAATGAAACGCTTGTTGATCGATCGATCAGCATCTCCTTGAATGACTCGCTCTGACATTCAACAACACGCGATCTCAAGGTAAAAAAAACACAATCGGAAAACTTATCTGCTCTTTAAAAACATTTTTTTTGTTTTTATAGGGAACTATAAACTGTTTGCCTAGTAAATGTGTGAATGGCAGTGCACTTACTCACCTGATTTCCCGAACAAATTAGCTGGAACTCAAAACCTTGTGCTTCTTGGATGACGTTTGGAAACGAGCGCTATCCTTTTCATTAAAAAACTTGAGTTAAAGTAAGTTTGCTTTCCCAAAAACAGTTATTTGAAACACACTTCGGTCTGTCTTGCACTGTTGAGAGATGAATGCGGAGCGTGATTTTTTTCAGGACCACGGACAGCGCAACTCCCATTTGTATAGACGCGTCTAAACACGTGATCCACGAGTCATCGCGCCGCTCTTGACGTCAGACTCTCCATTGATAAGAATTTCGTGTCTCGTTTGAACTCAGAGGGTACGCTACGGTGCTCTGATGAATGAACAGAGATTGCATGAATGAAACAGTCTCTCCATTAAGAACGGAGCGCGGCGGTACACAGTGAAAGCACCACTGCTCAATTAACTCATACAGACACTAAATCTAATTGGGTGGATGGAGCGCTGATGGTTTGCTGTTTTAAACATTGAAGATTAAAGTTTTAATAATAGTCTATTTCCAATACAGATTATGACTTCGGCTTAATTTAAAACAGCCAGAAAGGCTACTCAGCGCACCCTTTTGGCCTGTTGATTGTTTGTGAGGTGTCCTTAATCAGAGCTGGAGAGACCGAACGGCAGCACCCACCGTGACGCAGGCGGTTCAGCTTCACTGCTCTACTTCCGCTCAATTTCCCGAGCTCGTCCAATTTTCCGCTCTTTGTCTCCTGCCGCCCCTGACTTTCATCCATCTGTCTCTAACGTCATTCTCGTGTAATGGTTTCACATTAACAGTCTTTTTTTAATTACATAAATGTACAGGTAAGCAACAGTAGACTCCTTTGACCTGTACACAGTCCAGAAACTGCCCGACGTTCCATGAAGCCTTTGCTCTGGCGTTCTATTTTCGAGTTCGAATTCTGTGTGACGTGGTTTAGAACCTTTACATGAATACTGTAGGTTTTAAGGAACAGGCCTAATTGGAAAATGCTCGCGTGGCATTGGAGCCAACAGCAATCCCGCCAATCACAGTTTATGATTCGTGTAATTGGATTAGTTGCAGTGCGGATATTGAAGTCCCACGAGCCACACTCGAAATGGCAGCATCAAAGCTGTCTCATTATAGAGTGGGAACCTTATTTCAATATTTTCAAAGGTTGCATGCAATAGACTCGTGTTTTTGAATTGCCATGAAACTTTAAGACTTTCCCTAACCCTATTATCGCGTGTTTGCTTTTTATTTGTTTTTTATTAGGCTACTGTTATTTTCAAGGAGTGTGGTTAATCAGGTTGACGAAAGTAGGGATTCAATTTAGAAACTAAAGGGTTTATGGCTGCAAAACCTTTTTTTTATTTTCGGCTCTATTAAAATTGAAGGCTGGTATATGATCTCATTAGGAAAGTTTAGCATCCATATTTCTATTGTATATAGTGCAGAGCTGGTATAGGGTGTTTATAGTGGAAAAAATATTATATTGTTACATTTATTAATATCATTAAATATTAAACTCCTTTAGGAGAACAAAAATGTTTCTCAAACGCATCACTTAAAATTCTTAAATTAAAACATTTTAAGAGTGTATCTATGGTGATTTAAAGAACTATAATAAACCAGTTAGCTGATCTAAAGATTTCTATAAAAATAACGCTGATTATGATTTTTATTTTACAAAAAACATAATCAGATCAAAAAACATATACAGCTGTATTCAGCAATATAGACAATTTCAATGTGGTCATGTCATTGGCCCATGAACATTCCTGCTTGTTATCAAACTATTTTATAACTGTAACAAGAGGCAATTCAATCATAACTTAATTTTAAAACATCTATTATAACATTATTTATCAATATGTGATTTTTTTTTTTTTTGGATTCTCGGAAGCTATAGAAATTAAAAATGTAAAATAGGAAATACGTTGGGACCAATTTTTTTTGTTTACATCCCTAAAAATGGTCTATAAGGTTGGCAATAGTCTATATACAAATGAAACAAAAAATAAAAAAACTAAAACCAATGTGCTCGGTATGCGCGGATGGTGCATAGATATATTGATAAATACATACATGCAAAAAAATGCTAATTGTTTGTTGTACAAATGACCTTTAATTCTGTAAAAAAAAGTGGCATACAACAAAGGGGTTGAAAGAAAAGCGCGTAGTATAGCTATGAGTGTGAATGCGTGTCCTTTTCTACCTTGGTGGCGAATAATTTAAGAGCTCCAAGGGCCAAGGGTCAGATTTTGATACGGCTTGGCATTATCGACTGCCACTCAGCATTAGCGCTGTTGCGACCCTTAACCAGCGCTCTCCATCCCCCGCGCTGACTCACCTCCTCCTAACTGCCCATGCACTTTACGCAGGACCCAAAATGCCCACTCAAAAAGAGAATGAATACATTATATGTAAAAAAAACTGAGATAAAACAAAGAGAGATGACCGTAATAGTGGATAAAAGCGCTTTTGAAGTTTTTCTTGGTAGCCTAGCTATATGGGATGATGGGAAATATTGTTCACACCTACACAAGGACAAGATTAGTGATTTTGTTTCTGAGGGTTCTGTAGACATTTTGGCTGCAATTATGAAAATGTATGTTCTGATACACTCAAAAAATGTCCACTGCTTAATGGAAGTGACATAACACGCTCATGAATAAAAGAATTCATACTCCCACGAGACTGAAAAAAAGCATCGTCCTGGGATCGATTAATTCTCCCATTTCACATTTTACTCAGCTGCGGCTCGAGCTTAATGGTGTGTAGCCCAAGCCTTGCGCCCACACACGAGCACCGCATCTGTTTTGATGGCAAATTCTCATAAGCGACTGCTCTCTTGAGGCTATAGCCTCTGATTTGTCGAAAATGTCTGATTGAGAAGTGCCTCAGTCCGGAATGAGCCCTGGGACACATGTAGTCACTTGAGTCTGACGATTCAAACCGAATAATGAGCTAATAATGCACGTAAATATTGACAATGAACAACCGTCCCCTTCGAGACAGTTCATTGTGTCAGCAGCACGCGCTCTTTGACCGTTGCCACTGGACTAACTTGCGGGTAGCAGTGCTCTGTTTATTTTATTTATTCCGTGCAGTGTCCCAGTTTCGAAAATTTAGACTCGGGGGAGTGTTTGACCTCGGAATATCTCAATATTTACAGTTTGCACAGTTCGTAACTGCGGATGAAGCGTACTCTATCCTCGCGTGCGTCGTCATTCATACAGCTGTTCCGCGCGCTTCTCGTGCACAACAATGTTTACATGCATTTTCGCGTTTGTAATTGACGCCTTTTGTTATTTTAAAAAGGTATAAAAGGGGAGAGGATTTATCAACATGTTTCTCATTATCTATCGCAGAAAACGACATTTTCATTGCTAACAAATATACAGTCGATTGGTTGCACGCTTAGCGGCTGTTCTGTGAAGATACATAAATAATATGAATCCTAAAGTAAATTTCGTTGTTTAATAATACATTTGGATTCTGCACCTTCTGCGTTTTTTGCACAGAATACAGACCAAAGCGCATTTCTCCGAATTGAAAACCTTTGGTCAGTGACATATTACGTCGGAGGTTGGCTTCGTATTTGGAGTTAATGAGCCGATTGATATCAGCGAGAGTCATCGGTTCCCTACCATCAATCTCTCTTTCTTTCACGGGGAGAGAGGATGGATCAGCTCGCCCATAACATTTGGTCTGTAGGTGCAAGCGATGTACAAATAAAACATGCATTTACGTTTGTTCATTTAATCTGCTTTAAAATTGTGCATTTTAAAAGACAAAGTCAGTGTATTTAAATAAATGTGCATTTTGTATATAGCTTCAACTCACAAAATACTGCAAATAAATACCCGTTATCTGATCTTCAATCTATATCATTAATAATATGTTGCTAATATTAGTACTTTTTTGTGTATGTATAATGTTTTCAGTATAATATATTTCAACATGATCTGAAATCATGTTTTATTCAATAAATATATATGTATATATGTGCAGACAGCTTAAAACTTACCAGGCTATAAACACGTCACAAATGAGATAATAAAATGTGTAAGATCAGCTTTTAAATTAATCCGAATAATAATCAAAATATTTCTAAAATATTTCTATTAAATCTCTAATATGCTTTTTATAAATGAGAAGTGGCCGAGACATCAGAAAAGTCGAAAAGACAACAGTGACAATAACTCATATTTGATGTAACATAAACGCTTTTACATATTTGTAGCTTCCTCATGCACGGATTTTCGATTAAATAATATTTTTATTACTACGTTTCTTTTTATTATTCAAAGACAAAGGACAACCTCACGGAATTATAATAATCTTGATTAAAGGTTATAGGGGCATTTTTTATAGAATTATATACTTAGACTTCCAAATTGTATTCTTATTTCCATATGGATAACTTTAAAGGTTAAATTAAAACGTCAATGCATAGTCAATTTAATGCAGCATATAGTTAAAGGGTTTAAAATAAGCTACTGCTTTGTCTTAATGTACATCTCCTGAAAATAAATCCAGGAGAGGGCGCTATCATCCAAGCGCTGTGACATGACTCCTTTGTGATGTTGCCCATTCTACATTTAAAGTCGGTATCACGGCAAATATTGGCAGAGTGTATATGTGTGTGTGTGTGTGTGTGTGTGTGTGTGTGTGTGTGTGTGTGTGTGTGTGTGTGTGTGTGTGTG
>CAIGQZ010001492.1:9721989-9741838 GCA_903798205.1 Danio tinwini | reverse complement strand
GTGTGTGTGTGTGTGTGTGTGTGTGTGTGTGTGTGTGTGTGTGTGTGAGAGAGAGATAGAGAGAGAGAGAGAAAGAGAGAGAGAGAGAGACTATCAAACTGTTTTTATCGTTGACAGATTTTCAGATATGGCAAGAAACTCTAAAAAAGCTTTTTGAAGATTAAAGTCGATGGAACAAACACACGAGCGAATTAATATCATGAAAATAAAGATGAAACAAAAGAAGGTAAACTGCGGTCCTAAACGTCAACAAGAAAAATGTTAGGGCCATTCAAGAGTTACAACCTCATACAAGTATGAATCTTTTCGCTTAAATGAAGTCACTTTAAATTTCTTTGTTCTCGACAATGTCAAAGTGAGTGGTTTAATACATTTATACAGCTGTAGTTCAGATGTAACTTCATTCAAGTTTTCTGCCACGTGCCTTAACTTTCGGTGTGTACGGAGCAGGTTACGCACGCATGCGCAATTCGCTGCACAACACATTTACGCACTATAAACGCGTGCCTAACAACACAAGCGCACAAGTGTCCTCCAAATCTCCTTGTAGGAACGAAAACTGTTATCAGTTATCAGCACAGTACCGGACTGGTAGAGAAGTAATTTGAAAGATGCTTTAAACTGGGTAAATTGCTGATATGACTCATCCAAGACACCCACAACTCTATGATCAATCGAATGGGAGGGAGGGGAACGAATTTGTGTGTGTGTGTGAGTTTGTGTGTGTGTGTGTGTGTGTGAGAGAGAGAGAGAGAGAGAGAGAGGTGAATGGCCAGAAAAGGTAGAAAAAAGCAAAAAATATATATATAAATGGAGGCACACTACTATCAGTATGTGATACATTCCCCAGCCCAAAAAAGAAACAAATGTTTATAACAACCCAAAAAGTAGTCACGTTCTATTTCATTTCACTGAGAGGAGACACAAGATCCAGACAGATGTTTCCTCACAGTTATTTTTCACCATGACTACACCACTAACGATAATCCAGACGTTTGAAGAGCCTGTTGTGACATGGCCATTTGAAAATGACCACTAACTTCTCAAACATTGGTCATTTAACTTACCTCTGTACTTGCATCCTCTTGACTCGGTATTGCAACACTTTGTATTTTATATTTGGCCGTTTGTGTTTCTACTGATCAAACAGCTATAGCGTATGTGTCCTGCATTATATTTGTGTAGTTATTGTAGCGCACATTTGTGTGAACATTCATTTAGCATGTTTCTTTTTCATGCATAATTTTTAGAGCACTAATCCCTTAAACCCTAGATTCAAGCCGAAGATAGTTAGTTTATACTACCTATCTATAAAGGTGAAGGCTTAAAAAAACTCAAGCATATTAGGGATACGGGGGCTGCACAGTGGCGCAGTGGGTAGCAGGTTCGCCTCACAGCAAGAAGGTCACTGGTCATTTGGCGTTTCTGTTTGGAGTTTGCATGTTCTCCCCGTGTTGGTGTGGGTTTCCTCTAGGTGCTCCGGTTTCCTCCACAGTCCAAAGACATGCGCTATAGGTGAATAGGGTTAGCTAAATTGTCCGTAGTGTATGTGTGTGAATGTTTCCCAGTGATGGGTTGCAATTGGAAGGGCATCCGCTGCGTAAAACATATGCTGGATAAGTTGGTGGTTCATTCCACTGTTGCGACCCCAGATTAATAAAAGGACTAAGCCGAAAAGAAAATGAATGAATATTAGGGATACTTTTAATACAACAATGACAGCGATGTACAAGGGCTTAATGCTCATTGCAGTCTTCTGTGATTTTAGTGTATCCTGGGGCTCTGCCTGTGTTTGATAACTCTGCCATATAAGTGTGGCATATGTATTACGTTTTAATGCAGTTTTCCCAGTTCAATTTGGATGCAGACATGCCCTTGCAAAAGAAAAAAATTCAATTCAGTACACAAATCTTTGAACAACCTACATTTGTTTCTAGAGTAAAGGACATTTTAATAATCTGAAGTATATCTTTGCTCCGACTTTAAACAGAACTTTTTGTGAATGTTCCATGGATGTTAAAAGTCCTTCATAAAACCATTCGTGGTCATTTTTCATCACAGCAGACTTTTTCAGCAGCAGAAGTTTTAAACATTAATTTTCCATTGAGTTTCATGAAGTGGATTAAGCTTAAGATCTCTTGGAGTGCTACATCTCTCTGATTGAAGGAGCTTTTCTGTACACCATGCAAAATATCTACTACTAAACACAAAGTTATTTAAAGGTGCAGTAGTTGATCTGCCAAAATGCTAACCGGTTAGCGTAATATCTTTGAAACACAGTCATACCCCTGCCGTCTGCCACACCTCCTCATATCATGAACCTTAAAGGTAGACATTAGACAACCCACTAGATCATATCATTTGCCCGTAACAACACTTTATAGTACTTTATAATACAACAATTCCGAACTAAAAACTGTATTATATCTAGCACGTATTCAGTTGTGTAGCAAGCAAAACTTGTCATAATATGCAATTTTTCATGCATGCAATCGCTGTTCTCCCTCTCTCAAGCCCTTTGTCCTAAAGCAACTATACTCTATGCGTAGTGGTTGGCCGGCGGATGCGGGAATTACACTTATTACTAAGCCATACTTACATGCTATTTTAGACAGAATATTCAGAGTAGCATGCTAAACAATATAGGGAGCAGGTTGTCATTGTTCAAAAATGGACCAATGTGAATATAAAACCAGCAAAGCAGGCTATAGGCAGAATAGCGCTATTTACTTGTGTTTTGCTTTTAAACAAAAATAAATCTACATTATCGATGCTGTAAAAGTTCCCTTATGAAATTGAAAATAGTCACATCAATCTTTCAATGGGAGATTTCAGTGGCTGAACAACACTTCTGTGCATATAACTCATTCGTAAAACAACAAAATCTACATGAGCTTTGCGCGACTAAAAGAGTTTTAAAACATAACATTACCTGTCCAAAAGAAATACTTCAGCCATGGTGTCGTCCTTCCTCCAGTGTGCAAAAGTAACTCCAATATTAATTCTGGATTTTAAAGTTTTGATTCAGCATTTGTTTTTACCGATCCCACTCTCTCTTGTGTGCACATGAACATGGCGAGTATGCTCGCACAATCGGCAGATCTGCATGAACGGGGTGCACAGATGTACATTTGTTGACAGACAGTTTGCACTATTTATCAGAATTATGGGAATTGTCAGCATGACAAATTTAAATTGGACAATTTTTTTTTTTGTCTTATAGCTTACCCAGAATATAAAAATACATATAAGCACATTTAGATCATTTACTTTAATTATTACTATTGGAATGTGAAGAGACTTTCAACCAGCACAACCAAAAATGTTTCAGAAGACAATCACCTACTGCACCTTTAATGCAATTTGATATTAGGTTTTACAATGTGGGGTGTCACGGTGGCACAGTGAGTAGTACAATCGATTCACAGCAAGAAGGTCGCTGGTTCAAGCTCCGGCTGGGTCAGTTGGTATTTCTATGTGGGCTTTGCATGTTCTCCCCGTGTTCGCGTGGGTTTCCTCCAGGTGATCCGGTCTCCCCCACAGTCCAAAGATGAATTGAATATTCAATTCAAAGGTGAATTGAATATGCTAAATTGACCATAGTGTATGTGCGTGAATTAATGTGTATGGTGTTTCCCAGTGGTGGTTTGCAGCTGGAAGGGCATTCGCTGCAAAAAACATGTGCTGGATAAGTTGGCAGTTCATTCCGCTGTGGCGGCCCCTGATTAATAAAAGAACTAAGCGAAAAAGAAAATGAATGAATGAATGATTTTACTATAGGCTTTGCATCTTCTACCTGTTTTTGCGTGGGTTTCCTCCAGGTGCTCTGGTTTCCCCCACAATCCAAAACATGCGCTATGGGCGGATTGAACAAACTAAGTTGGCCATAGTGTATGAGTGTATGTGTGAATGCGAGAGTGTATGTGTGTTTCCCAGTGCAGTACTTGGTTGCGGCTTGAAGGGCATAAAACATATGCCAGAGTAGTTGTCGGTTCATTCCACTTTGACGACCCCTGATAAATCAGGCACTAACCTGAAGGAAAATAAATGAATGAATGATTTTACAATGGTATATATATTTATAAAGGAAGAACGAACAAGCTAATTGTGATAAACTGAAGGTTTGTATTTGTGAATGATTTTTCAACAACATGGAAATTACTCAGCGCCCTCCAGTTATAGCTCTCATCATGTTCCAGTGGAGAAGAGTGTAAGAAAAATATCTGTTGCCGAAATGGCGCATAAGAAGTTGACTTGATCAGACGGCAGCGCATTAACATCATCATTATCTGTTTTTGTGTCATTTGACATTGGTTTGGCGTAGAACGTACGTGATCAAGCCTCCGCACCAAACGCTGATTGCGTGTCTGTCTACAGGCGAGGAGAGCGATAACATCTGTGTAATTTCAACATGATGACGGGCCCCACGGGAGCCAGCGCAGAAGATGATCTGAGTTGAGCTAAGTACTATTAATCGTTTAATTACCACTGGCTGATTCAGTCCATCAAAGCCCTCTCTGCATCGCCTCATACAAATTCATCCATTATGAGGTCATTCATGCCCTCGTCAATCAAATTGCACCACCCCAACCCCCAACCAGCCGTCATAGCAGCTTGTGTTTTTACAGTCTGCTACGACTAGGTGACACGAAAGGAACAGTAGTTCTTGTCCTGTTCAGAACTGCACTCGCTCAGCCAGATGGCTGTGTTGGTTTACAGCAATATGTTTAATAATGAGGCCTATTATGACTGGAGATTAGTGCATAAGCCTCAGCACAAGGACGAGAGATTTATTGAGGATATTTCGATGAAACAGACGGGAGGCCAGCGTCTGCAAGGATGAAAGAATGTAGCTGTTGTTGCCTTTGTGTCTCATTCGTTGAGTGAATGTCACCCATCACTGTGCAAGAGCTGCATTACAAAACATGATATTCTATCTGCATTCACTGCCGCAGTATTGCCTCTCAGTGTATAATGGCTTTCTTCTCCACAATGCAAAGGTATTATAATCTCTTTTATTGCTTTTGTGAATAGGAGTGTGGTCGCTCTAAGGATTTGTAAACATATGTCCAAAATAATACTTTCTATGCTTCACTTCTTCTGGCGAGTCATTTAGATCACTGATTCCTTAGCTTTCCTTGTAGGTTCTCTGGATATGATTGAATAAAACATTAGCAAAGAGCAGATATCATATATGTGGTTATAGGCTCATAAAATCAGTTTTAGCCAACATAGGCTCATTCTGAAAACGTAGCCCTATATACGTTTCTGGAGATTGCAAATTATGTAGCCAGAAGTACGTATGGCTGGTGGGGGATTGGTCGGTTGGTCAGTCAGTAAGTCAGTCAGTCAACAGCGGGCTCTGGTGGATTTACGTGAGAACAGCAGGTACGAAAAGCAAGAGAAATTTGAGATCTGAGAAAAGCATAAAGAGTGGCCTCTGGTAGATTCGCAAAAACAAAAACTGCAAACAAAAGTAGCTCCTGGGACCTATTTTGCTCTCTACAGAAATATATATAGGGGTACATAATCAGAATGAGCCTAGGATGGTTTTAGCAGGTAGTTATCAATCGGTCATACTGCAAAAATCTGATCTGGTGCAAATGTGAAGAAAAATTGTGATGCAGAAATGTTCAGTTGATTGGAGTGTGTGTAAATAGGTTTAGATATTTTACTTATTGAATTATAGCTCTAAAAACTATTGACAAAATGCAGAACAGGGGTTGTAAAGATTATAATAAGAACACATGGCACACTGTATTTTACATTAAATATTGTATCTAGCCTGAAAAAAGTCCATAAAACAGAATGGGCTTTAGAAATATATATGTTCTATTAAAAAGTTTAGGGGTTAGAAATAATATTGCCTGATATGGTTGACAACTTCCAATCCAAAAGCTTTACAGAACTTTGCCACTCTCTGAGAAATCATCCAAAACATTTGCTACCAAAAATAATGTGATTAAAATTATTCTTAATTTCAAAGCAGAAAAGACCATTTTACATCCTTGAAACCAAATAATGACAAAACAAATATGTAAAAATACTTTGCTCAACATTTTGGCAGTAAAAAAAGGTAAGGGTCTTGGCATAGAGAGAATGTTTACTGAAAGCTCTGTTAAAGAACATGTTGTGTGGACAGAGAACTGGTCCAAGGTTCACTTTATTGATGAAAGTTTAATTTATTTGGTTATGGAAAGGTGGCACGGTGGCTCAGTGGTTAGCACTGTCGCCTCACAACAAGAAGGTCGCTGGTTCGAGTCCTGACTCGTCCAGTTGGCAATTCTGTTTGTAGTTTGTGGTATGTTTTCCCCGTGTTTTCATGGGTTTCCTCTAGGTGCTCCGGTTTTCTCCTACAGTCCATAGACATGTGCTATAGGTGAATTGGATGAACTAAAATTGGCTGTAGTGTATGAGTGTGTGTGAATGTGAGAGTGTATGGGTGTTTCCCAGTAATGGGTTGCGGCTGGAAGGGCATCCGCTGTGTAAAACATTGTAATTCCGCTGTGGCAACCCCTGATAAATAAGGGACTAAGCTGAAGGAAATTGAATGAATGGTTAT
Source organism: Danio tinwini (assembly GCA_903798205.1). Lineage (NCBI taxonomy): Eukaryota > Metazoa > Chordata > Actinopteri > Cypriniformes > Danionidae > Danio > Danio tinwini. The sequence continues at coordinate 9,735,276 of CAIGQZ010001492.1, read as the reverse complement.
GGGAAACATGTTTAAACATTTTATGTTTATGTTTCCAAACTGGAAAAGAGTGAAGCCAAAGTGTGTAGAAGTCAGTAAAAAAGCGTTGAAGGAAGTGTCAAGGTTTGGTGGTGTTTTCCACAGCTGAGGTGTCTCTCATAGAGCTACATGGCAGAGTAAATGAAAATGTTTATCAGACAGCAATTGAAATGAGCAAAACAGTTAAAGCAGCTCATTCAACCTGAAAACACTGGAATTATTAAATGGCATCCAAGAGCACTGACCTAAACCTGACTGAAATTCTCTGAGAAATCTCCTGCAACAAAGTTATGGCCAAGAAACCCACAGTCACTGAACTGGACCAAGATCACAGCACATTCTGTACAATTTCTTTCTTTCATTTTCATTAAGGGGTTATGTTTATTTCTTGGTTATTTTGTAAAACAGTCTTCATAAATTGTTCTCTAATTTTGATCTCCACTGTGTACATATGCATACACACACAGACACGTACATAACGACCAAAAATGCATTAGTGCTCTCTTGCAGTGTGAAACAACTAGGCTGGAGGATTATTTCTTTAAGCTGCATCGTAGTGGGTGGTTTTAACAGTGTTTTCTAAGTACAGAAAGTGTCCTCTGGTAAGCAGCAACCTTGCTGTCCCAGATAATGTTTTGATAAGGACAAACCTGCTACCCCACATCCCATCATCGCCTCCACCAACTCACCCACACTGCCTCTCCATTCTGATCCTCTCTTGAGGACAAGGAGACCAGAGCACACAATATTTAAATGAACAGATTGTAGGCTACCCTTTGCCAGCTAAGTTACATAAGGTGTATGTTAATTAATGAATTTATGCAATTAACTGAGTAAAACTGTCCCTTATATACTGAAAAATGTTATATAAAGAAGCAGTAAATACTTAAGTGCCTTAAATCAAAAACAACACTGCTATACTATTCAACTACTACTGCGATTTAAACTATTATTTACAGCTACAAATTAGGATTTTTTTTGTTCCTAATTTGGAAATTTGGGAACTTTTTGGCAGCATTTTTATATAGGGTTATTATGTGTTCACACTTAGTTCGCTTCCCTTTCTTTAGCATATCAGTAGGCCTGGTTCACTTGCTGTTCATACTACAGTTACAAAATATATTTTGAAATATTTGTGATGAATTGGACAAAAAAGTACGGTATACAGGGAGTGCAGAATTATTAGGCAAGTTGTATTTTTAAGGATTCATTTTATTTTTAATAACAACCATGTTCTCAATGAACTCAAAAAACTCATTAATATCAAAGTAGTTTTTAGTTTGTTTTTAGTTTTAGCTATTTTAGGAGGATATCTGTGTGTGCAGGTGACTATTACTGTGCATAATTATTAGGCAACTTAACAAAAAACAAATATATACCCATTTCAATTATTTATTTTCACCAGTGAAACCAATATAACATCTCAACATTCACAAATACACATTTCTGACATTCAAAAACAAAACAAAAACAAATCAGTGACCAATATAGCCACCTTTTTTTGCAAGGACACTCAAAAGCCTGCCATCTATGGATTCTGTCAGTGTTTTGATCTGTTCACCATCAACATTGCGTGCAGCAGCAACCACAGCCTCCCAGACACTGTTCAGAGAGGTGTACTGTTTTCTCTCCTTGTAAATCTCACATTTGATGATGAACCACAGGTTCTCTATGGGGTTCAGATCAGGTGAACAAGGAGGCCATGTCATTAGTTTTTCTTCTTTTAGACCCTTTCTTGCCAGCCACGCTGTGGAGTACTTGGACGCGTATGATGGAGCATTGTCCTGCATGAAAATCATGTTTTTCTTGAAGGATGCAGACTTCTTCCTGTATCACTGCTTGAAGAAGGTGTCTTCCAGAAACTGGCAGTAGGACTGGGAGTTGAGCTTGACTCCATCCTCAACCTGAAAAGGCCCCACAAGCTCATCTTTGATGATACCAGCCCAAACCAGTACTCCACCTCCACCTTGCTGGCGTCTGAGTCAGACTGGAGCTTTCTGCCCTTTAACGATCCAGCCACAGGCCCATCCATCTGGCCCATCAAGACTCACTTTCATTTCATCAGTCCATAAAACCTTAGAAAAATCAGTCTTGAGATATTTATTGGCCCAGTCTTAATGTTTCAGCTTGTGTGTCTTGTTCAGTGGTGGTCGTTTTTCAGCCTTTCTTACCTTGGCCATGTCTCTGAGTATTGCACACCTTGTGCTTTTGGGCACTCCAGTGATGTTGCAGCTCAGAAATATGGCAAAACTGGTGGCAAGTGGCATCTTGGCAGCTGCACGCTTGACTTTTCTCAATTTATGGGCAGTTATTTTGCGCCTTGGTTTTTCCACACGCTTCTTTCGACCCTGTTGACTATTTTGAATGAAACGCTTGATTGTTCGATGATCACGCTTCAGAAGCTTTGGCAATTTTAAGAGTGCTGCATCCCTCTGCAAGATATCTCACTATTTTTGTCTGTCAAGTCCTTATTTTGACCCATTTTGCCAAAGGAAAGCAAGTTAATAATTATGCACACCTGATATAGGGTGTTGATGTCATTAGACCACACCCCTTCTCATTACAGAGATGCACATCACCTAATATGCTTAAGTGGTAGTAGGCTTTCGAGCCTATACAGCTTGGAGTAAGACAACATGCATAAAGAGGATGATGTGGTCAAAGTACTCATTTGCCTAATAATTCTGCATATATATATATATATATACCATATTAGGTAGCCTACTATATTACTATATTAGGTGTGCAATCTGACACAATGACACAAATCATAAAAAGAAAGCTTCTTTATTTTGGTCTCTTGTCAAGACAAGATATAAAATAGTAGGGGAAGCCAAAGGAAGGTTGTATAACTCTTATTTTTATCCACAATCTTACTTTGTCTCAGATTTCACTCCCGGAGCATGTGACAATGTAGCTCACTCAGGACATACGCTAGGGCTTCCCCTACCACAATACACCCAAAACACGAATTGCCGTAATACTCGTCACTGGCAGGGAATCGTTTTCTCTCGTCAACGGCAGAAAAAGAGTTAAGCAAAATCATTTATCGATTTGACGCACATCATAATAGGATACCAGCCATACTTGTAAAACAAAAATATTGTCCTTTAATTCAGTCACGTCCAGCAGCCGTCATGCGTGAACCAATCTCTATCATTGTAATCTACTTGCTTTTCTGTCAGTTCCATTGCTTCGTTTGTTAGATGTTTGCTCCCACTTTCTTTTGCAGTCTGAAGCGTGTCAAAGTTGTGTCAAATGCACAAAACGCCCAATTCCCGCCGTGTTATTCCCTCGATTTGCATCACAGGATGTCTAATCGCATCTTTGCATTGACTTTACATGTAAATCATCACGTCTGCTTACTGCATAGGCTGCAAAAACAAATTTCCCCGACTCTCATGTAATGTTAGGACTGTGAGGGTGCAGGTGAGACATCATTTTTCGAGAGAAACTCAAATACAGTACATCACGTGTGCTGGATATGTAATGCCTATAAGTCATGTAAAACAACTAATTGCAAACTGAAAATAATTCAATTTGATTATTTGGTTTGAAATTGGATGTTTTATGACATTATTTCCATTTTTTGCTAATTTTGCAGGATCGCAAAAATGTGTGACTTTTTGTTGCTTTTGCATTGGATTCAACTATAACAAGATAAAAACAAGCATGCTTATTATTATAGTTCATATTTTATTCTTCAGTCACACCACACAGTACTTTGTTGAATGAATGCAACATGATTCTTGCATTTGGTCCTTTCGAAAGTTCAGATAGCAGCATTCAAACTTTTCAAATGAGAACAAAGTAACAGAGCAATGATGCCATATTTTGAGTGAAATTGTGAGTGGAAAACATTCACTTGTTGTGATAGATGTATACTACCTGACAAAAGTCTTGAGAAAAGTTGATCCCAGTTGTAAGAGCAACAAATAATAACTTGACTTGATCATTTGGGAAAGTGGCAGAAGGTAGATTTTTCTGATGAATCATTTGTTAAGCTGCATCCCAATCATCACAAATACTGATTGGAACCCGCATGGACCCAAGATTCTCACGAAAATCAGTCAAGTTTGGTAAAGGAAAAATCATGGTTTGGGGTTACATTCAAGATGGGGGCAAGAGAGAGATCTGCAGAGTAGATGGCAACATCAACAGGCTGAGGCATCAAGACATTTGTGCTGCCCATTACATTACAAACCACAGAGGAGGGCAAATTCTTTAGTAGGACAGTGCTCCTTCTCATACTTCAGCCTCCACATCAAAGTTCCTGAAAGCAAAGAAGGTCAAGGTGCTTCAGAATTGGCCAGCCCAGTCACCAGACATGAACATTATTAAGCATGTCTGGGGTAAGATGGAGGAGGCATTGAAGATGGATCCAAAGAATATTGATGAACTCTGGGAGTCCTGCAAGAAAGCTTTCTTTGCCATTCCAGATGACTTCATTTATACGTAATTTGAGTCATTGCAGAGATGTATGGATGCAGTCCTCTAAGCTCATGGGAGTCATACACAATATTATTCTTTTTCTACTGCACCATGACTTTATATTTTATACTGTACATTATTTGTCAAGTGACAAGACTTTTGTCCAAGCAAAGTCAGACCTTACTATCCTAAATAAATAATTTAAAGACAAGATCATATTTTATTTTGGTAAAATAAGCCTAACCTAGAGGCCTTTGTCTTTCATATAAGCCACTTCTGATACTAAATGATCAACTAGAAGTCAAGTTATTATTTGTTGTTCCTATAACTTGGATAGGCGACAAGACTTTTGTTAGGTAGTGTACTTAGGAACCATTAAAGAAGAAAAATCTAAACGTTTTATACTGTTGCAAATCTAATACACACTGAGAAGTTGAAAAATGTTATGTAATGTAATTTTGATCCAGCCCTACTCTATATCATGGTACAAACAGAACCAGAATACAACAACCTACAGCTGATTTATACGCTTGCTCATGCAATGAAACAAATTCTTATGCATTATTGTGAGAAGAGACAAAAGTAGGGAAGTCAAAAGTTTTTTCGTATGACTCTTTAGCTAGTCATGGCACAGCTGCAATGGCTGAGCAAACTGAATGAGTCACAGCTGTAACCGCTTCGAAAATTCGAAAAAAAGAAGTTATATTTCCGCTTTCTTTTCTCATTCACATGGGTAGCCAGCTCCCCACTCAGCCATTATTCTACAGCCACTTTCATTTTAATAAAAGAATAGATTCCATTTGATTGTGTTTCAGAAGAACTCTTTGAGAGCATTTAAATGGTGACATCAGTATGTTGCTCCGCATGTATAGTTGCGTTTTAGATGAAGCTAATTGGATAACCACGGCAAGTTAGGTGCTAAATTGCTTCTTTTTTCTCAGGCGATGAACTTCTTTTTTTAGTCAAAGCCAACCGGGGCAGTGCTCACAATTACATGACTCATGGATGTGATCGGTCTGCTTCCCACTTCTTCCAAAAATTCTTAACAGACATAATAGTAGCGTATGACCTAAAAATCTACACAATACTGTAATTTAGGCAGTGGCAAAGCACCAGGCACATAAGCAACATTTTTGATTGATTTATAGTCAGTTGTTTGAGCAATTATACATACGTTTTCCCAACCCCCTCCGAGCTTGTTTTGGTTCAAACAAGCAACTTTGGACAATGTAGTGATTGCAAATGAGTCATATATTGAGTCAGAATTTTGTTTAGCTTATATGGTAAATAGTGTTATTCATCTCTTTTAGACAGAACATTATTTCATGTAAGGTAACTTGCACACATACATGGACACCTGTACAAAGTCACTAGTTAAGCATCTTTGACACAAGATGCTTTCCTTTCTTTATTCATGTTTCTTTCGTAAAATGAGCACCATTTGGAGATTTTCATCTAATGCATCCATTTTTTTCAGCAATTTGATGGGAATTAGTGAAAAAGCATTTGTATTCATATTAAAAGGATTTATATTTTTTGATTGTCACCATGAGAGCTGTTTGAAATTTACTTGTATACTGCAATAAACTCTTGCTTGTTTTGGTTACAATACATAAAGTTCATTCATTTTCTTTTCGGCTTAGTCCCTTTATTAATCTGGGGTCGCCACAGTGGAATGAACCACCAACTTATCCAGCACCTTTTACGCAGCGGATGCCCTTCCAGATGCAACCCATCTCTGTAAAACATCCATACACACTCATTCACACGGACAATTTAGCTTACCCAATTCACCTGTACAGCATGTCTTTGAACTGTGGGGGAAACCGGAGCACCCGGAGGAAACCCACGCGAATGCAGGGAGAACTTGCAAACTCCACACAGAAACGCCAACTGACTCAGCCAAGGCTCAAACCAGCAACCTTCTTGCTGTGAGGCAACAGCACTACCTACTGCGCCACCACATTGCCATACATAAAGTTATACATTTAAAATAATATCATAAAAAATGTATGTATACAGTTGCTTGTTGGTATGTGAACTTTTTCTATTCATTTGCTCTTCTGTTACTATTTTTCTTATACTGCAATTTGGTTTTATCCACTGTGTCCATTTGTATTTATTTTGATTTGATGTGGATAGAAAAAAAAAGATGTCAGAACACAATCTGTGAGAATAAATGGATGTTTACAGTGGAGAATAAAAATTAGAGATGAAATAATGTTTTCCTCATCATTTAAAATTTGAAAGAATGTTACTTGTGGCAATACCATGCTAGTTGATCAGTGTTTAAACATTTTGAGAACAGCGATGCTTGTAACTCATTTGTAACATTTCTGAGGCTTACAACAGTTGAATTTTGTAGAAAGTGTAGAGGCTCTTGCTTTGAATGATTTCAAAGCACATCTGCAGCCACAGGACTTCATAAGTTGTTTTGTTGACTGCAGTATGTTTCTTAGCCATAAATTTTCAATCGGGTTTATATCAGGACCCTGGGCTGGCCATTGCACTATTATAATGTTTTCAGCTGTGACTACTTTACCCATTTTGCTGTGACAGGCTCGTTGACATGTATGGAAATTACTGGCTGATTGTGTGATGAATGCAAGGATAGAACCATGTTACCGAAGAAGCACTTTGGATTCATTTATACATTTTTCTTCAGCTTAGCCCCTTATTTATCAGGGGTTGTCACAGAGAAATGAACCGCCAACTATTTCAGCATATGTTTTATGCAGCGGATGCCCTTCCAGCTGCTTATACACTACAGCCTATTTAGATCATCCAATTCACTTATAGTGCATGTCTTTGGACTGTGGGGGAAACGTGAGCACCTGGAGAAAACTCCACAGAGAAACTGCCACAGCTGGGATTCAAACCAGCAACCTTCTTGCTGTGAGGCCACTGTGCCGCCCACCTTGAATTCAGTCTTTCCTCTATTTGTGAATGTACATAATGTTTCCCATTGGACACAAATAAATTACACCTGCTTCACCATTAAAGTGAACTTTACTGTTCTATTGTTTCTTTCTGCTGGTGAGTTTTTGGTTACTGCAGGGCTTTTATTTAAAATTCTTTTAAACATCAAGACACTGTATGCTCAGACCAGATCCCTGTTCAGCTCTGAACTAGGGTGCAATTCCAGCTGCAGTGTTAAACTTATTGCCCTTTGAGATTTTCTGCATTAAATGGTCCTCTCATGCATGTTTGTCATAGACAACCAGCCAACTAAGGGGACTTGAATGAATTATTAAAATTGTAAAGTGTCGGCGTCAATAGCCAAGTGGTAAAGTGCGCTGACATATAGCACTGAGGTGCTCACAGCGACCAGAGTTCGATTTCCGGCTCGAGGTCCTTTGCCGATCCTTCCCCCCTCTCTCTGATCCCCATGTATGCCTGTCTCAACTCCACTGTCCTATACAATAAAGGTGAAAACCCCAAAAAAATAATAATAAAAAACATTGTAAAGTAACTAAAAATTAGGTGACACGGTGGCACAGTAGGTAGCGCTGTCGCCTCACAGCAAGTAGGTCGCTAGTTCGAGCCCCAGCTGGTTCAGTTGGCATTTCTATGTGGAGTTTGCATGTTCTCCCTGTGTTTATGTTGGTTTCCTCCAGGTGCTCCAGTTTCCCCCACAGTCCAAAAACATGTGCTATAGCTGAAATGGCTTATTATTTAGTGTATGTGTGGGTGTGAATGCAAGAGTTTATGGGTGTTTCCCAGTGCTGGGTTGTGGCTGAAAGTTGCATAAGTTGGCAGTTCATTCCGCTGTGGCAATCCCTGATTAATAAAGAGACTAAGCCAAAAAGTAAATGAATAAATGAACTAGAAACAGATTTTGGACCACCAGCCAAAATTCTTTAAGCCTTGCTATGACTGAAAAAGTCATGCTTTTGGCCTTCGTTTGGAAAACCTGTTATTGAGGGTTTTTGTCATTTTAGATTAGCTCACCATCTTGCAAAGTGAGTAAAAACTGCAAAGTTAAGACTTCTAGATAAAGAAGGTTTGTTATTTGGTCACACTTTATTTTGATGGTCCGTTTGTTACATTGCATTTACATGTCAACTAATTCTCATTAAATTATAAGTAGACTGTTAAATTAGAGTTAGGGTTGGGGTTAGGGTTAGAGTTAGTGTAAGTTGACATGTACTTGGAGAGTTTCTAATAGTCAGTTAAATGTCTGTTGAAGGAGCAGTATCAACAGATATTAAGCAGACAGTCTACTGATACTCAAATGGACCATCAAAATAATAAGTGTTACCTGTTATTTTGATCTCCACTGCATATGTGAAAAGAACGTATGATTAAAATAGTGGAAAATGTACACTTTCCCATTCTCTGAGCTAGTTCTAGTTGCATCAGTCAACTTTGGAAAATGTAGTGATTATAAATGAGTCATAAATTGAGTCAAGACTTTGTTTAGCTTTTACATTAAATCATCTCTCTCACAAAGAAAATTATTTCATATAAGGTAACTTGCTAGTGTATATACATATGCACAGCTATATATAGTTTCTCAAGATGTTGACATGTGACAAACATCTTCTTTTGACTTTTTTGTTTTCACTTTTATGTTGCTTTCTTTCTTAAAATTACTACCATCTAGACCTATTTCATGTAATGCATCCAATTTATTGATTTGATGTGAATTGGAAAAAAAATGGCAAAACATAATAGAGACTATGAGAATGATAAAGTTACTGAAAAGGGCAAAAGATGAGAACAGTGAATAAATAGTAAAATTTAGTGGGAGAGAGACAGAAAGCAAATGCAGAGAGACTCGCGTGAGGGTGAAGGGGGAGCGGTCAATAAGTGAAAAAACATGTGACTAGAAAAATCAGGAGGGACATTGGGGAAAGGGGACGAGGGATGGAATGGCAGGGACTAAATGGAGGAGGGTAAGAGAGAAAGAGGTACAAGGGGGGACTGGGGAAGAGGGGGATATAGAGATAGAGGGAGGGCTGGTGATCCTCAGGGCTGGATGACTCACTTTGCTGCAGCCGTTTGTGCGTCACTGGCGCAGGGCTGGAGGAGGAGATAGTAGAGAGGTCTGCACATTTAATTACAACCTGCCAATTTATATACAGTGTACACACACATTTTCTCTTTCCCTCTTTCTCTCCCCTCACTGTCCCCCCTATAATGCCAACATATGATAACATGAACGTTCAAAGACCCCAACAACTAGCGTTTCAGGCCAGCAAAATGTCTACATTCACAATCGACGTTCATGCAAAACCACTCATCTATGCAAATGCAGATTACAGACAACCTCTGCATTTTGTCAAAAGAGATCCAGATGCAGAAAGAGAGGGGAGAAAGAGCGAGTGTTTACAAGGATGTAAACCTTCCAGGTGTCACACTATAAATTAAACGAAATAGATGAACGAAAGTCATCCCTGCTTCGGGTTTAAAGGGAAATGTATCTTACGAGATAGCACAAAACAACATTTGACAAAAGTCGTACTTCAAGTGGAATGAAACCTCAAAGATCATCGTCATCGCATTAACAGATAACGTCTTTTAAAAATCATGATGGCTCCGGGGCTCAGACTATTCACTGAACATTTCCGTCTCGCTGACATCGCCTTCGAGCGAGGCAAAGACACACATCACGGTGAAAGATGGGACTTCAGGTTATAAGCCGCTGCTGCACAATAGACTGGTATCAAACCCCTTCGATTGTTTTTTCCCATTTCCCACTCGCCCTTCACAGAGTGCCGTGTGTCTTTCATGAAACAATGAGAGCGTGTTAGTACAGCTTAGTTTGAGAGTCCCTCTGGGATTTTTTTTTACTAACTAGAGAGCGCTGTTGGGGAAATTATCATAAATTATAAAAGTGAAACCCTTTCGACACCATCCTCATCCTCCTTCCAAACACACTGGCTCTCCCTTCGGTGCACGCCTCAGCCTCCTTGAGCAGCAATTACCCCGTGAGTGCCCATGAGCCACACTCGCTAGACAATAGCCGCAATCAGCCGCCCTTTCTCGCTCAGTTCCGGCTTTCTTGTGCAAGAAGAGAGCAATTTAAGCAAACAACAGCATTCCAAAGAAATCACAAAGACGGAAGAGACTGCACGCTGCGCTGATGATTGGCCAATGCAGCAGCGCGCTCTCAAAGAGCACGAAAGCAAAACATAATACACCACCATTTCATTTTAGCTCTAATATGGCAGCTGCTGATTGGACTGAAGGGATCGTTGTGCTTTAGTATAAATACCCTAATGGAGCGACCTCAGAGCGTCGAGACTCTGGTCATTGTTCAATCAGAAATGGGTAAGCCGAGTGCAAAACCATTGGCCCAGCGCTCAAAACATGGCGAACAAATGTCAGGCAGGTTTTGCTGCGAGAGGAGGAGAGAGAAAACTACTTTTTAATTGCGTAAAACAAGCCTCTATCTCAAAAGAGATCAGGCCGACGTTCAATTTCAGAAAAACCTACAGAATGAGTCAGGGTTTAGGTGACATCATAAACAGCTTGCCATTTCCACGCTTGAGCTGCGCTCATTTTCAGTCAAATGGCTTTGAAACGCTTCAGCAATCACCCCAGGCTGTGAAATAAAGGCATTTTCTGTCCTTTTAAAATAATTTCTGATAGACCACCAAAAGGACGAGCAGCACGCAAGTATAATGAATATGATTTCAGACCTGCACACAGCAGTTCTGGCACATAGTCCTTACTCGTCTGACAGTTTAATTCCCATGTAGCGTGTGGAGTTTAAGATGTGTGTTCGTTTTTGCACACTCCCACTTCCAGGTTGTTTCAGGAGGAGGAAAAAAAACAAAATGGCACAGCAAGCTGTTGTAAGCCTGAGGTGTTTTAATACTGTCAGAGCGCAAATGAGCAATAACAATCATGTAGACGTGATAAATGGAAAACGGAGGATGAACAGACTGATATGGCGAGAAGGAACTGCAATGGAGAAGACAGAGAGAGATGTAAAGGGGGGAGCAAGAGGAAAGTGATGATTGATGCCAATGTGACGTTAAAAGAAAAAAGGGTGGAGTGGGAAAGAAAGTCAAAAAAGAGAAAGAGAGAAAGAACTGGGCGGCACTCACAATAAATCTGCGATTTGAGCTGATGCTCCGCACTGCCGCGTGCCCACTCGCTACGTAACGCACTACACGCTCTACACACCCTGTGACATCATCATGACAGAGCGAGGGGTGATGATGTGGATTGTCCGGTGATTGGTCGACGGGTAATTCCGATGCCAAACACGCATCTGAAATTGTGTCTTTTCACATTAGTAAAGTGACCTGTCGGGGGCGGGCTCTCGTTTTACATTTAGAGAGAGCGGGAGAGAAAGAGATAGACAAAACAGATACAGCAAAAGACAGACTGGGACACAAAGAGACAAAGAAATGTGCACCAAGCAGGTGAGTCACCATCAAACAACGGTCAAAACATATAACAAACAGTCATTGTCATCGTTTTGGGGTTGTCACACAACAGTACTTTGAAGTGGAGGTTAACAGATCTTCAAAATTAATCTGGAATGTATACAAACACACACACACACACACACACACACACAAATAAACAAACACACATTTTCTTCTTCATCTAAGCCTCTTTGATATGAGGGATCAAAAATATGGAGGTTAAAGCAAGTTCAAAGAGGTTCAAAGAAAGAGAAACGTCTTAGTCCCACACACACATGTATATATAAACTGTTTATATAGTTGCTCTATCAGCTTTGAGGAACCAGGATTAAAGCACACAAAACCATTACTATAGCACACACACAGAGGCTCCTATCAGGCGGAGCACATAAAAGGGACAGATGTCAAAGGAGTGTGATGGGAGAAAATTGTCTTTTAAGAAAAGACCACAATAAAGGACTAATCACATGTCTCGCTTATGTGCGCCAATCTATCCAATATGGGCTAAAGGATAAATGCACACCAGCAAAGACCAATCTATATCATAGTTTACATGAAACTATAAAATGACATATATACACACACATGTAAGCAGTCAGCCATTTGGCAAATCCTGGTATTGAGTAAGGGTTTATTTTCTCTGTGAATGGCTAATGTGCGGTGTGTGCACGGTGGCGTGACACAGCTGCGGTTTGCTGGTCTGTCATCTCTGCTGGTTATTGTGCCTGAGATTAGCCTCTCCCATTCTGCCTAAAACCCTAAGGGCACTAGAGGCGAGACGATGGCCGTTATCACTGCGTGCACAGTCTTTATCTGGGAAAGCGAGATGACGAGCTGGTGCCGTCACGTGTTTGTTTGGCTGCACCGCTGCTGCGTAAAAAAGCATGTGTCCTCAAATGTGAATGTGTTAGGATTGTCATCTTTTCTGTTTACTGTTTTCTGTTTATAGGTTTTACAAATTAGATTGGATTACTTTGATTGTTTAAAAGATAAGAATTTAAAATTTGGGCTATGGGAATGTCTTAAGTATTACTGTCCCTATTTTATTGTCAGTAATAATTTTAAGTAAAAAAATATATATTATTAATACTTATTATGCATATTTAAAAAAATCATTCTTAGATGCGTCATAAAATATAATAAATATAATATAATATGTGTAATTTTTATTATATTATAAATATTTAGAGTTAACTAAAGGGTCATTGACTTATTTTAAATATTGTATTATTTTAATTATTATTATTAATCGTGTATTCAATAAATAAATACTTAAATAATAATTGTGTAATAATCATGGCTCCTTTAAATATTTCTAAATATTTTAGATTTATATTAGCTATAAGAGGCTAGTTGTATTATCATTAATGTTTTATTATATTTATGAATATATTATCACAATTTTGAATATAATATAATATAATATAATATAATATAATATAATATAATATAA
>CAIGQZ010001492.1:9700760-9714962 GCA_903798205.1 Danio tinwini | reverse complement strand
AATAATAATAATAATAATAATAATAATAATAATAATAATAATAATAAATTAATTTAATTGTTATTAAATACATTTATTTAAATAAATAAATAAATAAATAAATAAAGGACATGAAATATAAAATAATTTTACAAAAAGACATATTACATTTATTTTGTCCAGGCTGAGCCTAACAGACAAGCTTTTAGTCTTGGAGAACAGGTAAGTGGAATTACATTGCAGACCACAAGCAGCCAATGATTTAAACTGGGGGGTTCTTCATAAATCCACTTCACAAGGATACATTTCCGAGCAAAGTAAACCAAAATATGTAGAAGGTCTCTGTTTTGAAAATTATAAGGTATATCGTCATTGAGATCCAGTAAGCAAGTGTTTGCTTCCAATCGAAATGAACATTTAAAGATGCCGTTGAGCTGCAGCTTAATCAAGTCCCTGAACTGCTGTATAAGACAACGCCACATACAATAATAGAAAGATCCAATGTCCGAATAACATTTGACACACAGCTCAGACAGACCAGAATTCACTTTATGTCTGACCTGTCTGTAATAAAATGTCTGTAATAAAATCTATGTGAAATTTTAAATTGTAATATACTGTATGTGCTGTTAATAAAAGAAATGCATCTTATAACTTTTGATGCATTTTTTTCCCCTTCATTTACAAATATCATGATATATTGTGGATGGTTTTCAGATCTATCATTTTTGTCATTATCATTATTGGGGGCAAAATATCACAATAATATCGTGTTGTATTTCTGCACCTGAATATTTGACTACTTCACTTTTATTTTTGCTCTGTCTTATTTATGTTTGCGATTTGTTTGATTCACTCCACTACAAGATTATTCCAATCAATCTAAATTAATTCCTAATATAGCTATTCTACTCATCTGCTGAAATTGTATTCATGTTGCAATATACACTCTCCAGCCACTTTATTCGGTACACCCTAATAGTACTGGGACCCCCTTTTGTCTTCAGAACTGCCTTAATCCTTCGTGGCATAGATTCAACAAGTTACTGGAAATATTCCTCAGAGATTTTGGTCCATATTGACATGATAGCATCACACAGTTGTTGCAGATATGTCAGCTGCACATCCATGATGCAAATCTCCGGTTCCATCACATCCAAAAGGTGCTCTATTGGATTGAGCTCTGGTGACTGTGGAGGCCATTTGTGTACAGTGACCTCATTGTCATGTTCAAGATACCAGTCTAAGATGATTTGCGCTTTATGCATGGGCCGTTATTTTGCTGGAAGTAGCCATCAGAAGAAGGGTACACTGTGGTCATTATAGGGATAGACATAATCAGCAACAATACTCAGGTAGACTGTGGCGTTGATACAATACTCAATTGGTACTAATGGGCCAAAAGTGTGTCAAGAAACTATCCACCACACCATTACACCACCACCAGCCTAGACCATTGACACAAGGCAGGATGGACCCATGCTTTCATGGTGTTGACGCCAAATTCCTACACTACCATCCAAATGTTGCAGTAGAAATCGTCACTCATCAGACCAGCCAATGTTTTTCCAATCTTCTATTGTCCAATTTTGGTGAGCCTGTGTGAATTGTAGCCTCAGTTTCCTGTTCTTAGCTGACCGGAGTGGCACCCGGTGTGGTCTTCTGCTACTGTAGCCCATCCGCAGATTGTCTTGACCATGTCTACATGCCTAAATGCATTGAGTTGCTGCCATGTGATAGGCTGATTAGAAATTTGCGTTAACATGCAGTTGGACAGATGTACCTAATAAAGTGGCCAGTGAGTGTATATTGCAGAAAAATAAAATATTGCAACGTCGGATTTTACCAATATCATGCAGCCCTACTCTAAACTTGCTCTGAAATTAATATTATCTCACTATTGACTTACCATAAAGTGTTTTCAACATTTGAGTTCTGTAGAACACAAATGAAGATCTAAAAACCATATGTGAGAAAAACAAATAATATGAAAGTATTTCAGGTTTTCAGCATTCTTCAAAATATCTTCATAGTTGTTTAACAGAAGAAAGAATCATAAAGAGTTGAAACAAGTAAAGCTTGGGTAAATGTACATGTTTGGGTGAACTATCCCTTTAAGAGTGGAAGAAAGCACTGTTCATTATCAACGTACTGAGAATCGAGCTTACTGAGAAGCGAACCTGCAACCTTTTGAATACAAGTCAAACTCTTTAAACATTAGGCCTATGTGTAGCAGTTGTATTGTAAAGGCTCATTAGGGGCTTTTGCACCGGTAGTTGGAGGAACTCATTAGTTGGAGGAACTCAATGGAGCAACCATTTTCCTGGAACTCTGAAGTGATGTAACCCAGCCGACAAAGACATCAGGCGCTGCATTTAGCAACATCAACAACTGGAGGACGCCGTAATTGAGCTGTTTTCATTGTGTGTCGTTTGTTTTGTAAACGTAGACATTTAGGTTGCATAACTGAAACAGAAAAAAAGCACTAAATCACTTATGACAACCTGTAGTGCTACGTACATTTGAAGTCAGAATTATTAGCACACCTGTATATTTTCCCCTAATTTCTGTTTAACGGAAAGAAGTTTTATTTTTCAACATTTCTAAACACAAAAGTTTTAATAACTAATTTCTAATAACTGATTCCTTTATCTTTGCCATGATGGCAGTACATTTTACTAGATACTAGTATTCAGCTTAAAGTGCAATTTAAAGGCTTAACTAGGTCAATTAGACAAGTTTTAGGGTAATTAGGCAAATTTTTGTATAATGATGGTTTGCCCTGTAGACAATCAAAAACAAATCTTCTTAAATCTGCTTATAGGGGCTAATTAATATTGACCGTAAAATGTTTTTAAAAAAATGTAAAACTGATTTTATTCTATCTGAAGCCATTCCGGACAGCGCATTACACTTACCGGACTTTCAGCTGTACAGAGCAGATCGCGATACGGAGTCAACAGGCAAAACACGCGGTGGTGGGACATGCTTTTACATCAACAGGAGGTGGTGTACGGATGTAACTGTGTTAAAGAAGATGTGCTGTCCTGATGTAGAAGCGCTTTTCATTAACTGTAAGCCGTTTTATGCACCGCGGGAGTTCTCCTCGTTCATTCTTGTCTGTGTTTACATTCCACCACAAGCACACGTGAGGACTGCGTTACAACAGCTGTCTGATCTGATCACAGAGACTGAACAACGACACCCGGACTCTGCTTTTATCATTCTCGGTGACTTTAATCAGGCAAAACTCACACACGAGCTGCCTAAATTCAAACAGCACATTACATGCCCCACCAGAGACAATAACATTTTGGATCATTGCTACACCACAATAAAGGATGCATATCGCTCTGTCGCCAGAGCAGCTTTAGGACTCTCCGACCACTGCCTGGTTCATCTTATACCAACTTACAGGCAAAAACTTAAAACTACTAAGCCAGTATTAAGGACTGTTAAGAGATGGACCAACGACACAGAGCAGGTCTTACAAGCCTGTTTTGAATGCACTGATTGGAGTGTTTTTGAAGCTGCAGCCACCGACCTAGACGAGTTCACAGAGACTGTAACATCATACATCAGTTTCTGTGAGGAGTTATGTATCCCTACCAGGACCTACTTATCATTTAACAATGATAAACCATGGTTTACACCAAAACTTAGACAGCTTCGTCATGAAAAAGAGGATGCCTACAGGAGCGGGGACAGGATTTTATACAATCAGGCCAGGAACACACTGACAAAGGAGATTGGTGTGGCCAAGAAAAGCTATGCCAAAAGCTGCAAAACCAGTTTTCTGCCAACGACCCTGCATCAGTATGGAAAGGCCTGAAAGACATCACAAATTATAAAACGCCATCCCCCAGTATCGACTGCAACAAACATCTTGCAAACGAGCTGAATATCTTCTATTGTAGATTTGACACCTCTGACCAGACACCTCACACCCACCCAGATCATCTCCCTACACAGCCATCAACACCTCCAGCCATCTCCCTCTCACCCCCTGCACTTCAGATCAGTGAGGATAATGGGCATCAGATCCTCAGTAAACAGCCATCAACACCTCCAGCCATCTCTTTCTCCACCCCGGCACTTCAGATCAGTGAAGATAATGTGCGTCAGATCTTCAGTAAACAGAGGAGACGAAAAGCACCAGGTCCAGATGGTGTTTCACCAGCCTGTCTGAAAACTTGTGCGGACCAACTGGCTCCCATTTTCACACAGATCTTCAACAGATCACTGGAACAGCGCAAAGTTCCATCCTGCTTCAAATGCTCCACCATCATCCCAATACCAAAGAAACCAAAGATCACAGGACTCAATGACTACAGACCTGTTGCCTTAACATCTGTGGCCATGAAGTCATTCGAAAGACTGGTGCTAGCTTATCTGAAGGACATCACTGGACCTTTGCTGGACCCCCTGCAGTTTGCCTATAGAGCAAACCGGTCTGTGGATGATGCAGTCAACATGGGACTGCATTATATCCTAGAACATCTGGACAAACCAGGGAACTACGCAAGGATACTGTTTGTGGACTTCAGTTCTGCCTTTAACACCATCGTCCCATCACTGCTCGAGAACAAACTGACCCAGCTGTCTGTCCCTAGCTCTGTCTGTCAATGGATCACCAGCTTTCTGACAGATAGACAACAGCTAGTCAGAATGGGCAAAATCACATCCGACAGCCGCACCATCAGCACTGGTGCCCCCCAGGGATGTGTTCTCTCCCCACTGCTCTTCTCCCTGTACACAAACGACTGCACTGCAAAAGACCCCTCCATTAAGCTCTTGAAGTTTGCGGATGACACTACTGTTATCGGCCTCATCCGGAACGGTGACGAGTCTGCATACAGACAGGAGGTGGAGCGGCTGGCTTTATGGTGCAGATACAACAACCTGGAGCTGAACACGCTCAAAACAGTGGAGATGATAGTGGACTTTAGGAGAAACCCCCCTGCACTCCCCCCACTCACCATCATGAACAGCACTGTGGCTGCAGTAAAGTCATTCAGGTTCCTGGGCACCACCATCTCTCAGGATCTGAAGTGGGACATTCACATAGACTCCATTGTAAAGAAAGCCCAGCAGAGACTGTACTTCCTTCGTCAGCTGAGAAAGTTCAACCTGCCACAGGAGCTGCTCGTACAGTTCTACTCAGCTGTCATCCAATCCATCCTCTGCACTTCAATCACCGTCTGGTTCAGCTCAGCTGCCAAAACCGACCTCCGTAGACTACAGTGAATAGTCCGGACTGCTGTACGAATCACTGGCACTACCCTTCCCACACTTCAAGAACTGTACTCTTCCAGAGTGAGTAAAAGGGCTCGTAAAATCACTCTGGACGCCTCGCACCCAGCACACTACCTGTTCGAACTGTTACCGTCTGGTCGGCGCTACAGAGCACCAAGCACAAAAACAGATAGACACAGGAAATGTTTCTTTCCTTAGGCCATCTACCTCATGAACAGTTAAATATTCCCCTACTGTGCAATAAACGTGCAATACTTTCTCATACGCACTTGTACACAGCACCTTATAACCTGTATATTTACAACATATCTGTACATACATTCAACATCCAGATCTTTTTGACTAACTGCATCTCTGTTTAATGTTTATTGCCTTTTCTTTTCTTGTATTTAATTTTGTGTTGTCACTCGTCACTTTATGTACACTGAAAGCTTCTGTTGCCAAAACAAATTCCTTGTGTGTGTGAAGCACACTTGGCAATAAAACTGATTCTGATTCTGATTCTGAAACTAAACAAATTGAATTTCTCAAGAAGAAAAAAACATTATAGGAAATACTGTGAAAATTTCCTTGCTCTTTTTAAACATCAATTTAGAAATATTTGAAAAAGAAAACTAAAAATTCACAGGAGGCCTAATAATTTAGACTTCAACTGTATAAATGCTCCAGATGCCATTGGCTACAGTGTTCACTCAAACTCTGCCCATCAATGCCTGGTTTGGACAGCCAAAAAGACACCCCTGAATGCATTCCTGAATTGTTTTATTAGTAAAATCTACCGTATGCCTTATAAAAATGATGATGAATTTTTGTTAGATGTCGACTTTAAAGCCTTAGAGCAGGGGTGCCCAAACTGTTTTGTATAAAGGGTCAAAAACAAATATCATCAAGACTCTTGGGCATAAGATAAATATACATTAAACTATGTTACATTAAAGTTGCCATGGGTAATTTCCTAATTTATTTAATAATATTTCAATATATAAATATTACTTTAAATCATATTAACTAATGCAGTATAACATTTTAAATGATAAAGTATTGCAATAAAAGCAAACAATCCCATTTAAAACACAGTGGAGTTCAATGCAGAATACACTAGTCAAGCAGAATCTCCCAGTGAATCACAGTGTGTAAACAAACTCTGATTTAATTTACACCATTTAATTAAAACATTTATTTTTAGTTAGCTTTTAACAATAAAACAAACAAACAAAGGGCTACATTAAATTTGAATTTGAACCATCCCCATCATTCTCCCTCTCTTCTCAGATGGAATTTGAGAAGAGAGAGCCAAAACAAAGGTTACCATGGGCCAACTTTGGCCTGTGGGCACTAGTTTGGGCAGCTTTGCCTTAGAGCCTTTCTCTTATAAAAGATTGTTGTAGAATGAATTACTGGGAAAACATGCAAATCAGAAGAATCAGTAACTGAACATTTTATTGCACAGCTCTGAAAGCTAATATCGAAAACCGAATAGCCTTTGGGATTCTAGATTGGTGTTAAACAAGTTTCTAATCTCAGCTGACTATGATGACCCAGCTATTTGACACAAATCAATCATGCACCACAATTGTAGAGTTTTAACTTAGCCAGTGTCCTCTAGTAAAACCATATCAGTGATCTGAAATGAAGCTCATCATCTTTATCTGTGCGGCCTGTGTCCATCCTGCTAGACACTCAGGCCAAAGAAGCTCTGATAAAATGTCACCATCAGATCAGTGAGCCTGATAAATGTCAGTAAACTCCAGGTTTATTCGAGTCAAAGACATAACTTTTTTTTTTCTGGGAGGCACTCTGTACTTGAAGGAAAAGATAATCCAAAGAGTATACACACACAAAAATAGTGGACTGATGCTGTAACTTTTTTTAAACTATAACTTATAGTAAATGTTCAAATATTTTACCTCACTGATAAAATTTTGGGTTTTTTCTTGAAAGGAGTCATTTTCATAAAGGCCTGGTATAATAATACAGGCCTAATCAACACACAAAAAAGTCCTCCAACTGCCTGAGGTTAATTCTACATAATTACAATCATGCTATTTATGCTTAATTAAATATAATTAACTCCAGTATAATCTTTATGGTGAGTTGCCATGTAACGATAGCAAAACTTCTCTGTACTTTAGCCTGAAGTATGTCTGCTCCTCTGAGTGTCTGATATTATCCAATTCAATAAGTGGAATATGCTTTTAGGATTTTTATATAAAGAACTGAGTGTTTTGAATATCAAAGTAGAGTTGCACGATACTGGGAAAATATGCGTTATGTTTACTTTGATAGCAATATTTCTTACAATATAATTATATTTTTAAAATGCTATTTTATCAGCAATAATAAAAAATAATTAATATAATGTAATGATCAAAATAAACAGGTAATATACATTTTTCTGAGCTAATAAATTCAATCTAAAAAAAGAGAAAAAGATAGACTGTAAAAACATCACGAATGACTGAAAACCTTGGAGGAAATTCTAATTCTTATTGGCTGTTGTCATTTTCCTCCCTGCACAAGCATTTATTTTCAGCTACAGCTTCACCTAACAGCACCTACTAGAGAGGTGGGGATGAAGATAGTAAAGGCCTCATCTGATTCGTTAGATTTGGATAAACAAATACTTAGCACATAAAATGAGTTTCCTTTATTGCACTTCTCTGCGATATGAAAATTGTATATACAGTACTATTATCTCATACAATGTACATTGATTTCAAAAGTTTTTACAGTTACTGATCTGATACAAGTTATACACTTATAATATAACCCCGCAAACAGAGATCTGCTGATTTACTAACTGCTTTGACATGACTATTGAAACTCTGATCTGACTCCAGAGTTACACCAAGGTTCTTAACCTTATTTGTTGTTGTTTGACCTTTAGAGCCAAGGTACGCATTCACTTTGAGAACCTCATCTCTGTTCCCAAACACAATGACATAGACAGCTTGGCTTAAACAAGGCTAAACTTGGGCTGTCAGTGAAAATCTAGTACACATCTAAGAATAGCCCAAAACTATAGTCATCAAATAGACCGATTAGACAGACTTTATGTGTAATCATTTCTGTTTATTTGATGACTAGTCTAGGTTTGGCCTATTCTTTAGATATCTATTAGATTTTCACTGACAGCCCAAATTTTGCCTTGTTTCAGCCAAAACGATTATGTTTAGACGTCTATTAGACATCTATTAAAAACAAAAAATGCTTGCTGGGAAGTTCCCTCATAAAAGTGTTGTACTGTGTTACTGCTAGTTGAAACAAAAATTAAGTAAAAAATAAGCGTTCTCCTACAGTGTACAAGTTTGATTCACATACTAACTATGTATGTTTAATTTCAGTAAAACAGTTTCTATGTATATATAAACATAAAGCCAAATTTGATATTAAAAAGGCACACACAACCTATCAATCAATCTATTATTTTTGCGCTGTGTAATAAAATAACATTATTAATCAGTTTTTTTTTTTTTTTTTTTTCAAGAAAACCATTTTTGGACCATACTGTTTAATAAGGAACGCAAGAACAAAGAAGTTAAATTATCGATTCTGCTCGGAGTGAACCGAATAGATTTTTATTTTGTTTTTAAGCCCTAATTTTAGGGTCTGAACAAGGTGCTGGATTGTTTGGCATAGCATATAAAACAATCTAGAAAGTTCTGCCTACCATTTCAACACAGTTATTCCAGAATCATCTTAACTATAATGTGTATGTAAGGAATATTCATTAATTTTTTTTTCGGCTTAGTCTCTTATTAATCTGGGGTTGCCACAGAGGAATGAACCGCCAACTTATCCAGCATATGTTTTATGCAGCGAATGCCCTTTAAGCTGCAACCCATCACTGGGAAACACCCGTACACTCTCATTCACACACATTCAATACAGGCAATTTAGCTTACCCAGTTCACCTATAGCATATGTCTTTGGACTTGAGTGGGAAACCAGAGCACCTGGAGGAAACCCACGTGAACACGGGGAGAACATGCAAACTCCACACAGAAATGCCAAATGACCCAGCCGGGGCTTGAACAAGCAAACCTTGCTGTGAGGTGACAGTGCTACCCTGAAAGGAATATTTAAAAAGTAAAACTTCTTTTCTAAAAGCACAAACAGAAAAAACAGGTTATATTTTATTTTCATTGTTACATTATAACTAATAGCCATACTTACTAGTAGTATACATATGTACATGTGTATCAAATAAACCATGAAATAAAGTGTTACAATAACACTTTAACCATGCTATCTGCCAAAATGTCTAGGTTATTAAACATTTACTATAAATCTGTGAGATATTTTCATGAAACTAGTCTATATACATTAAAAACATACATTTGAAATACTGACCCCTAATATTAATTCACAGATGAGATTTCAATTATATTTCGACCATTAAACTGGTCTACTCTTTGAAAGAGGCATCGCAGACACTTCATCTTAATGTAAACATGTAAACAATTCGTGTCAGACAAACAACTAGTCTACTGAACACTAAACTGGGGGCATACAATTACAACACAAAAGTAACCTTTATAAGTTTTCTGGAGTTTTAATAAAGTAAAGGTGACTCAGTTTGTGCCTTTATTTTGTATTCACATCACGCGCTTTGTATCATCCGCCCCTGTTTCACAACCAGTCAGATCTTTGCTAGGGAAGAGAAACGAGGGAAATGTCTTCGTATCGTGAAACTTTTAAAGAATTGGCATTGGCGTATACAGTGAGAGTGTGTGCCTCGTTACTGATAAGAACAGACAGTTATAAAGTGAGCTTTGCCGGAAGACTTTCCGTTTCAGCCAATACAGCCCGTCCTGCAGCAAACAACAGCGCAGAAAGCACATTGATTGGAGGCAGCTGACTCAAAGACATGGCCGAAGTTCACATTAGTGACACATTATTCAACTGTTGTGATGACCAAGCATTTTCTTTCGAACGGCCTTTAAAATGGGGGATTATGCTCGCTAAATCTCCGCAGTAAACAGCCCTGTGTGTGTAGTGTGTGAGAGTGATTACCGGTGTTGAGTTTTTTGCCTTTTCCGATCCAGAACAGGTAATTGCTTCTGACTCATACGAGACCTGCTGGTATGCTGATAACGAGTGATAGTGCGCATGCGCATATTTGTCAAGGAAACTAAATAATTAGGAGAAATTATATTGAAAGAGAATTGTTTTGGGGCTTTAATTGTTCATGTTTTGTGTATTTATTTACCTGATTTATTTCCCGCATGTAGCTCTGGACAATGAAGCGGAGGAGTAGAGTTCGTGTAGCGGTGATTGGGGCTGGAGCGGCGGGCCTTTGCGCTGCTCGACATGTACTGTCCAAACCCGAGACCTTTGAGCCACCCGTGCTGTTTGAAATGACCAATCATTTGGGTGGGACCTGGTTCTATGAGGAACGAGTGGGCACATATGACAATGGGTATCCCATCCACAGCAGTATGTATAGGGACCTCAGGTAAAAATAAAATTAAAAAACACAATATGTTACATATATCAATATTGTTATTGTTTTTATAGGTTTAGATTTTGGTCTGAAATCCCAAAACACAATTAAACTGGAAAATAGACTTGAGCATGCTGGCAAACAGCTGGCAAACCAGTCAAGGTTTAAGATGTGTTTATTTTGAGCATGGCTTTACAGCTTTACAAAAAAAGAGACAATTTAAAGTTAGTTTCCCTGAATTTGGCAGTAATAGGTAGGCTACATGCTTTAGGTAAAATGTTCATTTATGTTGTAACACTTTACAATGAGGTTTATTATTTAATGTTAATTGATATATTTATGCACAATGAACAACACATTAATTACAGTATTCATCTTTGTTAACTTTAGTTAATGAAAATACAGTCATTCATTGTTAACTCGCATTGTCTTTAACTCACGTTGTGTTGACTAAAGGTAACAAGCACAACTATGGATTTTAATAATGCTTTAGTAAATGTTGAACTATGATTAATGAATTAAGTATAATTATTGTTCATTCTTAGTGCATTTTACTATATTAAAGGGCACCTATGATGACAATCATCTTTTGGAAGCTGTTTGGACACAACTGTATGTAGGTATAGTGTGTCCACAGTCATATTGGGGTGATATAAAGACAATAAGTCTCGTATTTTAAATTTCTTGATGTTAAAATAAAATCCAAATCCCTCTCATTTTGTGGCCCGCCGCAACATGACGTAGGAGTGTGGTTTCCCCACCCACCAAATTGATTGACAGCCATGTATTAACATGTCTCCGTCATAACGTGTATAATCATATCAACAAGACAGGACGTGCGCAACTAGGATTAAAAGATCTGTACGGCTCACTGTGATCATTAATCATCATTAAATGTGATCAAGAATGAGTTTAAAAGTTTTAAAACAGTGCATGTTTGTAATGTATTAGAACGATTTTTAGATCCAATATTCTGAAAGGTATAATAAATAATTTAAATTGGTATTTTGAGCTAAAACTTTACAGACACATTCTGAGACAAAAAACTTATCTTAAAACTTGAAAAAGGGGTCATAAACTAATGGAACCTTATTGTAAAGTTTGACCATTTGTGTTTTACTTCATGCTACTGACACTACAACTTAAATGAGAATATTATCATTTAGAGTGTATATTTGCAGAAAATAACACTTTATTCATTTTTGAACCAATATTTAAGGTCTGAAAATGTGGAATATTTATTATCTCCAAATAATGCTCAATATTCTTATTTGAAATCTTAATGACATATTTTCAGTAGTTTATAAAATAAAACACAAATTAAACTTAGCTTAAAGCATTTATTATTGGCAAACTATGAAAACTGATTATAACTTTGAAGTGTTCTCAGATATATTTTTTAGCTGTATTTGTTTTTCATTTTTGTCAATTCTTCAATTTTATGTGACTTAAATTTGCTTTAAAGGACCAACTTGCCCAAGGAGATTATGATGTTCCCTGATTTCCCCTTTGATGACCACCTGCCTTCTTTTTTGCACCACACGTCAGTTCAGCAGTATTTGGAAAAATACTGTGAGAAATATGATATTGCTCATCATATCAAGGTATGCGTTGTCTTTAATCTGAATTCTGTGCATGCAGTCAAACTAAATCAGTCCCCTATAGTAAATTGTTCTTTTAATTCAAGTAATGTGGGTTGACTAAACATTTTTAAGAGTACATCGGTCATTCGTTCACATGAGAATGTCCATTGGGAGACCTTATGGCACCAAGATTTAAAAATGTTTAAAAATTGATACAGTTAATTGCCTCTTGTGCAAATCAACTTTGTCAAAAAAGGTGACATCATTGGTATGCATATCATGGATTTAGTGTATATGGAATTCACAAGTAATTGACAAGCAAAGCATGAATGGCGTTCTACAGGACTGTGTGGTGTAATCACTTATGGCACACTTCATGTGCAGTTGAGGTTGTAGAAATTTACATTTGATGCCTTATACACATCCCATTCATCATTTCATCTTTCATAAGGGTGCTCATGAACACACAAGCTTCTGCCCAACAGTCAAAGCAGCATAATGTCAAATAAATAAAAAAAACTCAGAGGAAGAATGCAAATGTGTAGGGTGCTATTTGGTATTAGGCCTGTTTGTGATTTGAGGATCAAAATATATATAATGCGTTCCAAATGTGATATATCGCCCTCTGAAGGGCACTTTGGAGTGAAAACAAAAATGAAGTGTTGTTCCAAACCGAAGTGATCAAATCTGGCCACTTCGAAGGGCCCTTCGGAATGAAGGATTTTGAAGAGTACTACTTATGGACACTTGAGGGACCCATAATTCTTTGTGCAGAGAAGTGTTTTTTTTTGCAATTTGTATAACAATAAACAAAGGCAAAAACAGAAAAAAGTACAATAATAAAATGAAAGAAAATAAATTGAGTAGAAAGTAGATATGACAAATCCATTTTCAAATTTAGGTGCAAACAGAAACAAAAAAAAGCTTAAGGCTTTAAAATAATGTACAGTTTATTCAGTTTAATTATTTGTTTGTTACTTAATGTATAAAGGTTGTGATCCATTTATATCTTAAAATGACTAAAACACAGGGAAGTTGTTTGTCACTGAATGACAACTGAAAGCTCAGGGTTTGACCAATATATGTAATTATAGTTGCAAAATTTTTCTGTAGGCAACTAGTTTAATATTTATGAATAAAGTTTTGAATAAAAAATAAATAAAATGCATACAAACATACCAAGGCTAAATACAAACATGCATAAATAAATGTTAATCGTAACGCATGTTTTGTGGGCATCAACTAATGTACAACTAACGAATGTTAACTAGGGATAAGCTCTTGCAAATGGAACGCAGCGATTGTGTTTCTTCACATAGTGACATCACCAACTGGCCTGGCATGCAATGCTTAAAAGGTTAGTTCACCCAAAAATTAAAGTTCTGTCAATAATTACTCAGCCTCATGTCAATTCAAACCCCCAAGACCTTCATTCATATTCGGAACACAAATTAATATATTTTGGATGAGATTTGAGAGCTCCCTCATCCTACATCAAAGGTATGACTAGTTCAAATTCCTGAAAAGTACCAAAGTACGTCCTCAAAACAGTCGGTGTGTCCGCAGTGGATCAATTAGAATATTATGAAGCTAAGAGAATACTTTTGTGTACACATAAAACAACAACACTGACTGTATCCAATATTTTATTTTGCTGTGTTAGTACAACACGTGTATTAAACTGTGCAATGATGTATACCCCAGGTGCCTGCGTGCAACTCTATTTGAAATAAAGCACAGGCGCATCTGAGATATATGTCAGCAGCAAGACCAAGAAGAATAATCTGTTATTAAGTTAAAATAATAGGTTGTTATTTTTGTCATATATATATATATATATGTATATATGTATATGTATGTAAATGTATGTATGTATATGTATGTATGTATGTATATGTATGTATGTGTATATATATATATATATATATATATATATAT
>CAIGQZ010001492.1:9651884-9695760 GCA_903798205.1 Danio tinwini | reverse complement strand
ACACACACACACACACACACACACACACACACACACACACACAGCTTACAGCTTCAGTTCAAACATTGATGGTAAATGCATGAGGAGGGCTTATGTTAAAGCTGAGCTGCTGCACACAATAGCTTTTATTGCTGCACAAAGAGATGGGTTTACAGTGAGACTGAGGACATATATCAGCTATTATCACAGACACAGAGAAAGATGAAGTTCACACTGTCAAAGTCCCACTGTTCTCTGTGTTGTACAAACACTCATACAAAAAAATAGTTAATTTTACCAAATTACATTATAATATTTTATTTCGCTAAGAATAATTTGTGCTTTATTTAAACTTTTTGAGTTTTGAATTAATAGTAGATTCCTTAACTTGTGGTCTTAATTTTAAATTATGTCAGACACTTCTTGAATACATATGAAATTGATAAGGATAGAAGAAGAAAAAAATCAGAGCGTAAAGTTACATTTAAATTTACAACACAGTCAATTTTGTTTGTATTAAAGTAATGGAACTTAAACTATTTCATATTGGTTTCCCATGTAAAATACACTATTTAAAGTATAAACAAACAATTTCCTTTTCCTTTTGTTTATAAAAATATGAACTGATTAGCAAGGAGAGAGAGAAAGAAAAAAAAACATAAAATTAACTTTGAGAAATTTTTAATAGACTAAAAGGTGTGGCTACCGTCACATCATCTAACGGCGTGCTCACACTATGCTATCCGAACCGTGCCCAGGCTCGTTTCCCCGATCTTTTGAGAAGTGTGAGTGCTCTGAATCGGGCTCAGGCACAGTTCACTTGGGCGGCCCTGGCCCGGTTGGAAGAGGTGGGCCTGAGCGCGGTTCACTTGAGTGCAAGCGTGCCTGAGCCCGAAACTGAAAGCAAGACGTGACTTTTAAGGAACTGTTTCATATGGATCAATTAATCATTCGTACTATTTAATGAACGCAAACTGTCGTAGATTATTAAAAACGCAAATCCCTCACTGCACCACAGCTGCAGCTTCAGCAAACCTCCTAATTCCTGCAGCACGAGGACTTTATGATTGTTTATGAGTGTCAAATGTGGCTGATCTGTTCGGGGAAATATTAGACTCGGTGTCACCGCACATCAAACGACTTAAACGATATAACTAAAGAAATCTCCACTGTGCTGACACAATACACACAATACATTACTTCTACAATTCCTTTAAATTTCTAAAATTTACATACGTTCTACAATGATTTTACACTTAAGTCACATCTAGGGCTGTGTGATTAATCGAAATCGAATCGCAATTTGAAATGTTGTGAT
The DNA here is from genome assembly GCA_903798205.1 of Danio tinwini. Classification (NCBI taxonomy): domain Eukaryota; kingdom Metazoa; phylum Chordata; class Actinopteri; order Cypriniformes; family Danionidae; genus Danio; species Danio tinwini. Next base: position 9,694,463 of record CAIGQZ010001492.1, on the reverse strand, counting down.
TAGTTCATCACAAGAGGCTACAATATGAAATGCATGCCATACATACATACATATATGTGTATGTATGTATGTATGTATGTATGTATGTATGTATGTATGTATGTATATGTATATATATATATATATATGTGTGTGTGTATATGTATATATATATATATGTGTGTAATTTGTTTTAAAAAATTACAAGATTTTAACTCTTTAATTGGCGAATTCACAAATAATGTCACTGATTTGCTGAAAAAAAAGCACACAAAATGACGTATTTTTTTAATATAAAAAGTAATTGTAGACTGTGATTTATTTTTTTTTATTAGGGACGCCATGTTATCACAGTCTTGGACATGTGAACGATTAGTAACAACATTGGCTTTGATGCATTGTTAGATTTTAATTTTTTCTCCCCAATTTACTGTTGGTGGCTGTTTTTGCCCCATTGACTTTCATTATAACCATATTTTATGGTGCATAAATACACAGTCTTTGTTTTCATTTACTCCATGTAGTTCAAAGAGCTGAGATGCATATTTTGATTTTCTCAGACACATCAAGGTAAGTGTGCAAAGGTCACTCTCACACACATACTTTAATTTGCTGTTATACTCCATATAAAATCCAGAAACTAACCTTTTTTTTGGTTCCAACTGATGCTCAACAGTTAAAAATGACAAATTTTACCTCTTCTCAACAAGGGAAAATCACCAACATTCAAAAATGCATGATTATATGGTGTCATGGTTTTGCAATTAAAAAACGTGGTTATAATGTAAGTGAGTGGGGCAAAAACAGCCATCAACAGTAAATTTGGGAGAAAAAATGAAAATGAAAAACAATGCATGTGATAAAAGATTCAAATAATCCAGTCCACAGTTACTTTTTATATTGGAAAGGCATCATTTTGCATTTTTTTCCACCAAATCAGTGACATCATTTATGAATTATTTTCTAAGTGATTTAATAGTTTTGATCAGGAATAAGGTTGATAAACAGATTTATGCAAAAAAAATGTGAAAAAATATATTTATATGATGCATTTTTACAGCAGTTTATTTTAGTGGATGTTTTCATCCCGAACATTTACTACAGGGTAGTAAATTTGCCCAGAGTGTATCATTAAACTCTTTAAAATATTCAAAGCATTTTCTCAAAATATGTGTCAAAAAAAGATGTCACCAAAAATCATTCTGCTAGCTGAAACACAGAAAAAGTTATGGCCAAACTATGGTTGAAAATCACCCCAGAGTGGATGAAAACATCCCCAACAGTACATAAGGGTTAATTTCTGTGAGTAATTAATAACATAATTATCATTTTTGGGTGAACTAACACTTTAACACTGCATTTGCAATCATATTAATTGATACATATGAATGATTTTACACAACAAAACATTTCAAAAATCCAAAGGCAAATTGTTAATTGTCATGTAATTGTACCCTAAGTTAATTAAAGCCCAAGCCAGGACACAAACCATCCAGAATAATCTATTTCAGCCCAAAATCATAGTATTTTAACAAATTACCATCCTTGCGACTGTGTTTTTCAGTTTATTTGAGAACTGAAGCAGATAAAACTCCATAACAATGTAAGTGGTAATAACTACAAAATAAATATTGATGTTTTTCACACACTATGCATGTATTATGGATAAAGCATTAGGTGACAAAAGGCTATCTGTCGTGTCTCCATGTAAGTCTCAAAAAAGCAGTGCATCACTCAAAAAGACATTTATTGATATCTCTTTACACAGTGGCTTGAACAGCATGCCAGTCCGCCTGTATAAAGCTCTTAATAAACTGTATTAGTTGACCTAATAGAGCGAAATGGTTCAGCCACTAGTGGTTTGAAAATGAAAATCATCGATCGGGGTTGTAGGGGCTGCTGACCTCTGCTCACAGTCAAAGGCATCAGCGTCACCACAAAATCGAAAGAGCCATCAAGTGTGTTTCAAAGCCACAGTCGCAAGTATTTTTCTTACCAACGGAAGCAAGAATATTGCTTATGACAGATCGCTTTGTCCCTCACAGTTCAACACCGCGGTGGAAAAGGTGAAGCCCGTCTCCATGGCGACCGAGACGGGGGGAGCTGTGACGTGGGAGGTAATTTCGCGCAGCACATGTGGAGAGCAGAACACGCAGACGTTCGACTCGGTGTTCGTCTGCAACGGGTGAGGAATGCCATCTTAAAGAGATCCTTTTATCTCGCAGACATGCTCAAACGGACACAACGGCATCTAATCTCCCGTTGCAGCACCGCAGTGATGTTCTAAATGCATAACATTATTCAAATAGTGGCATGTTCATTTACCTCACAATATACCCACGGGCTTTTATCTTGCCGAGGTGATGTGAATAGGTATTATGTTCTGCATTCATGTGGCATTTCTGCAAGGGAATTCAGAAGACCACAGGAGCCCTTTAGCATCTCGGCGCTGACTCATTTTTCCTTGCCTCTTTCTGCAGGCATTACTCCGACCCCCACCTGCCCTACATTCCTGGAATAGAGCATTTTAAAGGTACAACAAATGATCACTGATCACTACAAATGCATAACCCTGAGAGGCCCAACCATTAGTGTGATCGCACCCCTGCGTCTCCCCTTTTATCTCCCTGTCTCTCATCTTCCTTCATTTGTCTTTGTGTTCTTCCAATGCTGCTATTTATTTTATTTATTTTTTTTATATAGGGAAAGTCTTACATAGCCACTCGTACCGCCATTCAGAGCCCTTCGCAAACAAGTCTGTTGTGGTCTTGGGGGCCAAAGCATCTGGCGTGGACATTTCTATAGAGTTAGCCCAAGTTAACGCTCAGGTTGGTGGCGTACATTAATTTCATTTTCTTAACAAAATTGCATGCCAGTTTAAGTGGCACAGCTTTGTTTGTTTGTGAATTAGAGGGTTCATCTGATGAAAATGAAAATCTGTCATTATTTATGCCCTCATGTAGCTCCAAAGCTGAATGACCTTTTTTCAAACTGTGGAACACTAAAGATGTTGATTCATGCAGGTTTGGATGATGAAGGACCCCGTCAAGCCACAAAAAACATTTAAATATATTAAAGCAGCTTTATTTTAATATGATTTATAAATAATAGAATTTTAGTGGTAGTAATTTTGTGATTTTTTTTCTTTTGACTTTCACTTTATTTCAAGTAATGAAATTGTTTAAAGATTAAATTAGATTAATTTCAATTATAGTTTCAATCCTTAATCCCTGTGTTCTGAAGCTGAAAAAACAATATAATGGAGCTATATTCAATTTTATTTTGTAAATGCATATTATAGATTCAATTCATCAGTACATGTTTCAAGTAATCAGAAATTTCATGACTTCTTGAGGTTCACAAAATAAAAAAAAACAGGATGATACATTTATAAAAAATCATTCTAAATATAAAAAGTAACATTCACAGTAGGACTATGGCAATAACTTATTGGAACAAAATCATTGGAATCATTTGCAACACAATTTAAAGCTGCGGAATGATAAAAAACCATTGACAGTCAATCACCTCTTTGTTTGCCTCTTTTTCTACATTCAACCACTTACCTGATATCTTTAATGTTTAGTTCACCCAAAACTGAAAATTCTCTCATCATTTACTCACCCTTTACTTGTTCCAAACTTTACTTGTTCTTTTTTTCTGTTGAACACAAAAGAAGATATTTTGAAAAATGTTAGAAACCTGTAACCATTGACTTTACCTACTATGGAATTCAGTAGTGTGGTATTCAGCTTTCTTCAAAATATCTTCTTTTGTGTTCAACAGAAGAAAGAAACTCTTAAAGGTTTGGTACGACTTGAGGGTGAGTAAATAGTGAGTAATTATTTGGTTTTAAGTGAACTACCCATTTAAGAGATTTATGGATGGTATAAATATGGGCCTTTCTGATTTTAGAATCTAATGTTGCATAATAAACTCATAAGCAGTTTGTGTATGTAAAAAATGTGAACGTAAAAAGCAACAACACTGTAAAAAAACACTACAGAGAGAAGCAATCCGCCAAGCACTGCGGGTTTGTGGGTTAAAATCAGTACTGGTTAAAAAACATTTGTTTTGCATAGTTTTGCCTTCAAACCAAACATATGATTTAAGATTGCAGTTCCCAACTAGTATCTTTCTGTGTACAATATTACACATTATGTTTAAGAAATAGATCAGTTAGTGGAGAATAATAGGCTTCTGGTGACTGTTTGCACTCAGTTAACCACATGAGCAATTAAATAGATAGTTCACCCAAAACTGAAAATTATGTCGTATATTTTGAAGAAAGCAGGAAATATGTAACCATTAACTTACATAGTATTTGTTTTTCTTACTATAGAAGTCAGTGGTTGTCGGTTTTCAGTTTTCTTTAAAATATCTTCTTTTGTGTTCAGCAGAAGAAAGAAACACATAAAGCCACTAGAAGCCATCAAGAAGTGGTCGAAAGTAAACAAGCTCAAAATGTTAAAACCCCATTTACACCTGTTTTTAGCATTGTTCATTTGTAATCGGATTGACAAAAACAAATTGAAAAACGGATATTTCACCCTAAAGTAATATATAAACACACTCACCGGCCACTTTATTAGGTACACTTCACTAGTACTGGGTTGGACCCCCTTTTGCCTTCAGAACTGCCTTAATCCTTTGTGGCATAGATTTAACAAGTTACTAGAATTATTCCTCAAGAGATTTTGGTCCTTATTGACATGATAGTTTTACATTACTATCAGTTACTACAGATTTGTTGACTGCACATCCATAATGTGAACTTCCATTCCACCACATCCCAAAGGTGCTCTATTGGATTGAGCTCTGGTGACTGTGGAGGCCATTTGAGTACAGTGATCTCATTGTCATGTTCAAGAAACCAGCCTGAGATGATTCGAGCTTGATGACATGGCGCATTATCCTGCTGGAAGTAGCAATCAGAAGGGTACACTCTGGTCATAAAGGAAAGGACATGGTTAGCAACAATACTCTGTATGTGTGGCATTGACACAATGCTCAATTGGTATTAACGGGCCCAAAGTGTGCCAAGGAAGTAACCCCCACACCATTACACCACCACTACCAGCCTGAACCATTGACACAAGGCAGGATGGATCCATGCTTTCGTGTTGTTGATGCCAAATTCTGACCCTACCATCTGAATTTCGCAACAGAAATCGAGACTCATCAGACCACAACGTTTTTCCAATCATCTGTCGTCCAATTTAGGTGAGCCTGTGCAAATTGTAGCTTCAATTTCCTGTTCTTAGCTGACAGGAGTGGCAGTGACAGTGTGGTCTTCTGCTGTTGTAGCCCATCCGCCTCAAGGTTAGACGTGTTGTGCATTCAGAAATGCTCTTCTGCATACCTCAGTTGTAACGAGTGGTTATTTGAGTTACTGTTGCCTTTCTATCAGCTCCAACCAGTATGGCCATTCTCTTCTGACCTCTGGCATCAACAAGGCATTTGCGCCCACAGAACTGCCTCTCATTGGATATTTTTTCTTTTTTGGACTATTCTTTGTAAACCCTAGAGATGGTTGCGCATGAAAATCCCAGTAGGCCAGCAGTTTCTGAAATACTCAGACCAGCCCATCTGGCCTCACCTTTCTTCTCTATTCTGATGCTCGGTTTGAACTGCAGCAGATCGTCTTGATCAAGTCTACATGCCTAAATGCATTGAGTTGCCACCATGTGATTGGCTGATTAGAAATTTGTGCTAACGAGCAGTTGGACAGGTTTACCTAATAAAATGGCCGGTGAGTGTATATACATTTTTTCTTATTTCTGTTACACTCAAAATAAAATATTTAGAAAAATGCTGGAAAATAAATAAATGTTTTCATTTATTTCCATTGTAGAAAAGAAAATACAACAGAAGTTGATGGTTATTAGTTTCCAACATTTTTTAACGTCTTATTTTTGTTCAACAAAAGAAAGAAACTCATGCAGGTTTGAAACAAGTGAAGGGGAAAAATGATGACACAATGAAATTTTTTGGGTGAACTATCCCTTCAATACCAGGCTTAAATGAAACTTTGTGTCTTACTGGTTAATATTTTAAATCTTAAACACTTTTTATTGAACGTCTACATATTTATAAAGACAGAATATTGACACCTAATCTCACTGTTTACAATTGAGAATTGAGTGACTCTTCTGTCTCATCCAATAACTTGTTTTTCATTCTAGGTGATTCTCAGTCATAACACACCAACCATGTCCTTACCTCCACCTCTGGGCATCCGGCAGGCCAGCGCTGTTGTAGGGGTTTTGGAGGATGGGTCTTTACAGTTCCAGGATGGATCAGTGACCCTGGCTGATATTCTTCTCTTCTGTACAGGATACAACTTTAACTTCCCTTTCCTCTGTCCATCAGAGCTCGGCCTGGACATACAAGACCTTTTAGTGGCTCCTCTATACAAATACCTGCTGCCCCCTAGCTTTCCTTCCATTTTTTTTATTGGCATTTGCAAAATTATTTGCCCCTTCATACATTTTGACTGTCAGGTGAGAAGAGAACTTAATACAGTTTGAAAAATCAGTGTGGTTCATTCTCACTGTAGCGTAATTCGTTTTTATCCACAGGTTAAATTTGCTCTTGCTGTTCTGGAAGGCTTGATAAAACTGCCCACCCAGGACGAGATGAAGATGGAGGTACATGGAGAGATGCAAGGGATCAGTGGGATTATTACCTGGATCTGGCCAAGATGGGCCAATTCAAACCTCCTCCGGCCGTGCTTGAGAGTCTGTATGAGGAGGTACGCAGACAGAGGCAGAAAGACCCACAGAAATACAGACTCATTAACTATAGGCTCATTGACGCCACACAGTGGGTGCCTTTGGAAGCTTCATCTAAACAAACTGATTGATTGTTCAGCTACTAACAAATAAATGAGAATTACACACTTTTACTATCATACCTGTAAAAAAGAAGAACGAACGTCTGTGGAAATGCTGAAGGAAGAAAATAATAACTTAATAATTTCAAAAACCATTTAGATAGATATATAGATGAATGGATGGATGGATAGATGTTAAAAGTAAAGAGGTCACTATTCTCAGTTTCTCTGGATTTCAATTTATAGTTGTGTTTAAGAAAACATATTTGATTTATTTAGTAAACTACTGATGACATTTCTTCCCAATTTAAAATAAAACTGTTGTCATTTATAGCTTTCTTGCATGGAATACTAAAAAGTGCTGTTTTCATATGTTTATATTTGATATACAACATCACTGTCTTTTTAAGAAAGCAATATTTGAAAGAATAACCCTGATTTTTCAATCACAACAAATAAAAAATCCTTTTAATCACAATATTTTTTTTTATTTGATATTTGGAAAAAAAAATCTGACTTTTACTTATAATATAAAACAATAAATAGTAATACTAATAGTAATAAAACAAAATAACAAAAACAATATTAATGAAATAAATTCAGAAAATAATGAGAATTTATAACAGGTCTCTTATATTTTTTATAGCTATACATTAGGCTTATTTAGATATAAGAATATATAAAAGATGAATAATATATTAAGAGACGAGTGAAGGATTGCAGTGTAATCCAAAACTAAGTATTTATCTGTCATCTAAACAACTAAGTTTTTTTTCCAATTGTTTACAGGATTATAATAATTTAAAATATAATTAAAATGAACATGATCGCTTATTCTGGCATCATGGTGGCGCAGTGGGTAGCACGATCGCAAGAAGGTCGCTGGTTCGAGCCCCAGCTGGGTCAGTTGGCATTTCTGTGTGGAGTTGGCATGTTCTCCCCATGTTCGCGTGGGTTTCCTCCGGGTGCTCTGGTTTTCCCCACAGACATGCGATATAGGTGAATTGAATAAGCTAAATCAACTGTAGTGTATGAGTGTGAATGTAAGAGTGTATGGGTGTTTCCTGGTGTTTTGTTGTGGCTGGAAGGGCATACACTGCATAAAACATATGCTGAATACGTTGGTGGTTCATTCCGCTGTGGCAACCCCAGATTAATAAAGGGACCAAAAAGAAAATGAATGAATGAATGACCCCTTTTCACACAGATCTGTGAAAATTACTATAAATACTACATTACACATTACATGTCATTAGTTGATGATGTCACTTTTCTAAGAAATACTCGCTTATTATTTAATATATATTTTTAATAAAGGACAGAATGAAAATTTTTCATTTTTACATAAATTTTGGACTGATGGATGTAATGAATGAATAATAAATATGGGTTATCACACTCATATTTTGAGATTTTGTTTTCAATTATCAAATTATTTGTTTATTAATAGTTATTTGTATGACAAAACACTCCTTTTTCTGTCCACTTATTTTAAAAACTACATTGGTATTATATACACCTGAAGCTGATAGAATAATAATATTAATAAAATTGGCATCTATTCTTAACCACTTTGTTAACATTTGTCATACAACAACACCCAAAGTTCAGTGTGAAATATTTTGCTACTATTATAAAATATAACTATTACTAATATATACAACTAATTACAAAAATATAACTATAAACTAAAATAAAAACAGGTCTATCATATTAAAATTGCAGGATTATGTATTAGTTTTTTTGGCAAACTGATTATTATTTGTTGTCTACTCAAACATTTGAAGACTTCTTTTTAATATTCCATCTATATATCCTTTTAGACTGTATAATTCTGCAAAAGTAAATTATTTCCGACCTTCAAACACACTTTCCTCTTTCGTTTCAGTGGTAAATGTTTGCTGACACATATTTTCAGCAGGCTACACTCCATCTTACCTCAAGGCTTCTCGAGGAACATTTAAATATTTGCACCGAGATGCGACGTGGAGTTTACGTTAGGCTTTAAGAGGATGTGATTTTCTGCATTATTGAAGCATTGCATCACAGCTTTCATCAGCAGTGTGAACAACAAACCACAATCCCACACACTTTCCCATCTGCTCGCGCTCTTCATCTCCCAACATGTGAAATCGGACACCTACTTTCTCAACCCTTCCCAAACAGTCTTATCTGCACTTCCAGCTGTCACTAACAGTACACAAAACGTTCACGCGCAATCCAAACTTGACCAGCAGCGACGGACTCCTCAAGTTCAGAACATATCGATGTGGATTAAGAAGAAAGTAAAACTAGCCGTAAACTTGCGGTTTAAGAAAACATACACGAGAAGAAACACTGACGGAGGGCGGGAGGAAAGGAAAAGCCAAAGGGGTGTTTCCTCTCCAGCAGAGGAAAGACCGAAGTTGAGAAATAAGTCAGTAAACTATACGCGAAATGTGTAAAAGCGTTAAACTTTATGTAACGGTCGCGATGTCGACGTCAGTTTTCCGATAAAAGGTGAGTGAATTAATGTCATCTTCGTGATAATAAAACAAGAACCGCAGTGGCTTAACCGCGATACAACTTTGCACACTTCTGATATAGTAGCCTATTAGTGTTTGATTTATAGGATAAAAACAGTTTTGCGGTTTGTTTGTTCTTAAAGATGCGCGTGTTAGTCATCGTGCGTCACGAAGCAAACAGAAAAGCTCCTTCACTTTAGTGTGACTGGACATCTTAAGTGCGTTTGAGTTGTTTGCTCTGAAAACAGGAATTTTAATGTACTGTAGCATGGGTTTCTTGTAAAGGTCTGGAGAGAAATTTAATGCCCCGGTGTCTAATTTGGAGGGCCATTTAATTTAATTGTGTCCCTCATGAACGTGTAAACAATGACATGAAGTAGCAATTAAAAGCTGATAACAAACTGTGCTCTTTCTATCTCTACTGTATGTAGCTACATATAATTTTATGCAAAAATTTATAAATGAAAAGTTCAGATGAGAAAACCTCTACATGCCATCTAAAATGAGCCATTTTTCGAGCCTCCTATATTTATGTTCAGTTATTTCCCTTTAAAGGGGATGAAAATAACTTATTTATCACTATGAAAGTACTGAGTCCACACACAGGAGAAAATATTAAATGGCATTTAGAGGTTTTTGCATGTAAACTCTTCAAATGTATCCTACATTTATTTTTGGCTTTATACTATGAAGTTTGGTTTGTGGCCTGTTTCCATTCTGCCATATTTCCAAATTCTCCATGCTGTGTTACAAAATATGCTCATTTGGATTGTTAAATATGCTGTAAAACTGTCAATCTAACTCGCACTTCTGTTCACAAGTTTGGTGTCTTTAAGATCATTTTTTACAGAAATTATACTTTTGTTTAGCAATAATGTATCAAACATAGCATGTTACAAATGTTTCTGTTTCAAATATATGCTGTTATTTTAAATTTCATCAACAGATCCCAAAACAAAAATGAGATTCAAATCAGCATGAGCAATTCCATGCAAATGTCAATCTTGCCATTAATTTTTTTTTTTTTTTACCAAAATAGCAAAACCCTTTCTGTATTTTTTGTGTAGGCTTTTATTTTACCATACTGTAAAATACTCAAAAATGTTTGTCAATGTTCTCAAACAATTATATTTGATTTACCAAAGTCACATTAGTGGCAATTTCACATCTGTCACAACTATAACGGAGAGACGTCACATCCATAACAAAGCTTTTTTCCTCATAAATACAAAAAAGCTAAATAAAATAAATGATTTTTGTTCTGTCGAGCCAACTCTTATCCTTTTGATTGGCATTATTACTTTTGGGTTGTGGAGTTAATTCACAGAATTTCTACAAAAACATTTAAAGATTGATATTTTTCTGATCCCATAACTCTGTAGTTAGTTGTTTTGGAAAATATAAACAGATGTTTCAATATAATGTTAGCATATACTTTCTCTGTGAATTTATGTTTTGAGTTTTTACTGCACATGTCACATCCATAATGCTGGAATTGCTCATATATTAAAATGTTTTATTTTTTAAATAGTGGCACAGAATTCTTTTGAAAATTCAGCTTTGCCACCTCATTTTTTAAATAACAATTATATAATCATTTGTAGTTATTTCACAATATAAGAGTTTGCATCATGTTTTGGGTCAAATAAATGTAACATACTTTTTAAAGATTTGTCAAAATTGTGCACAATCTACTATATTATAATTACAGCATTTTCTATATTTATGTGTACAATTTGAAAGGTAGATTGAGTCTGTAACATTTTAATATTTCTCTTGAATTGCCACAGCAAACTGTTTTAAGGTTGTATTTTTTGAGAAAAAAAAATTGTGCAATGACATTGGATGTTTTATTTTTTCCATTCTGCTCAAAATCTAAATTCACATATTTCATTTCATTAACTGGGCAGGTTAGGGTAATTAGGCAAGTTATTGTATAATGATGGTTTGTTCTGTACACTATCGGGGAAAAATGCTTAAAGGGGCTAATGATTTTGACCGTAAAATAGATTTAAAAAGTGTAAAACTGCTTTTATTCTAGCCAAAATAAAACAATTAAGACTTTCTCCATAATAAAATATATTATCAGACATACTGTGAAAATTTCCTTGCTCTGTTAAACATTATTTGGGAAATATTAAAGAAAAACAAAATCAAAGCAGGTTTAATAATTTTGATTTCAACTGTGTGTCAAATGTCCTCATGAAGGAAGAAAAAAAAGATGTTTCACATTTTTAAGTATAAAGAGACATGAACTGCATGTAAAATGTAAATGTAAGGTATATTTGGAATAGTGTTTATCATTTAGTGACTTTAAATGCATGTGTAATTGATGTGCTTTTAGCCTGTCTGTGCTGGACCAGCATTACTCTCCACCGGATGGAGGAGAATCCAGACAGCGACAGGCATTATTCGAGGACCATCAATGACCCCCCACCCTCTGACCAGGGGACCAGACAGCAGAGTGAAGAAGAGTCTCATCTGGGTGACCACGACCTTCCCATCATGCAGTGGGAAGAGTTGAGTTTGCGGATTGCGGAGCTGGAGAGGCAGGAAGAGGAAAGAAGGAAAAAAGCAGAGGTAACATCATGCATACACTGTATAAATAATCTCCCATACTTTGTGATTAATGAGTGTTTTCAGTTTATTTCAGCATTCACATTGCATCATAGGATCTTGATCTATGTGTTGTCCAGTTTTGGGGAAAGTTACTTTGGAAAGTAATGCATTACAATATCGAGTTACTCCCCAAAAAAGTAACTAGTTGCATTACTTTTTATGCTAATTATTGCATTACGTTACTTTTGAGTTACTCTTTCTGACTGTTGGGGACTTGATCTCTTTCAGGAATTGCAGGGATTTTTTCTTCTTTTTTTATATATAGAGGAGCTCTGCAATTAACAACGCACGGTATAACCTTCATTTGACTTTTAAAAAAAACACATAAAAAAGGTATATAAGATAATTATCTTCGGAAAACTTCGTGACCCCAGAGCTCTACATGCCGTACATACAGATTAATGAAAGTTTAAAGTTTTATGTTTGCTAATTTTTGTCTTATTAAAAAGTAAAATCACTGTCCATTCAGATAAACCTTTTTTTTCTTCCATGTGTTCAAATTAATGAAATTATTTCCATTGCAGAAATGTAGGGCTCTGCCACCTTCCTTTCTGTCTGTTCTTGCATTCTCTCATTGTGTGTGGGATTCAACGTGACTGTTTATTTTAATTCAGCAATCTTTTAAAAGCGAATTAACTAAACTAAAAAGTAACTCATATTACATTTTTTAAAAGTAACTCAAATATTATTACTTAATTTTCAAAAGTAATGCGCTACACTGTAAAAAATGCAGCGTTCCACACAATTCATTCACGTTGTCCCAACACAAATTGATTAAGTTAACACTTTTAACAAATTTATGTGGATTGAACATAAAAAAAATTAAGTTGTCCCAGTGAAATCTCAGGAATTGTGTTATTTCAGCTCATTTTAATTGTGTAGTTTGAACAAGTAAAAAAAACTTTTTTTAAGTCAACTTGTTACTTAATAATGCGAGACCCCAACACTGGTGTTGCCATGTTATTTATTGGACATTTTTATTAACGATCAGTCTACTACAAATGTCAAAGTTTCATCATCAAAATCTCATAATGCAATTTAGAAACAAAAATAATGGAAAGCAGGTGTAAATAACGAGCTATGAACAACTGTTTTTTAACAGTTTATTACAGTGTAGACACAGTTTAAGTCAGAATTATTAGCCCCGTTTTCTTTTTTTATTTTATTTTTTTAATATTTCCCAAATGATGTTTAACAGATCAAGGACATTTTAACAGTATGTCTGATAATATTTTTTTTTCTGGAGAAAGTTTTATTTGTTTTATTTCGGCTAGAATAAAAGCAGTTTTTAATTTTTCAAAAGCCATTTTAGGGTCAAAATTATTAGCCACTTTAAGCTATAGATTTTTTTTATAGTCAACTGAACAAACCATCGTTTTAAAATAACTTGCCTAATTACCCTAACCTGCCTAGTTAACCTAATTAACCTAGTTTAATATATGATGAATATTTTCTATAGGATGGTTTACAACATTATATTTGGGCATATACATTAGATTAGTCAGTACTGAAGCCAAATCTGTCGCTAATCTAACTATAATCTTACTTGCAATAACAGTCCAAAAATTAGTAGCACAAATTTTGATGTTTGATGGAAAAAATATTAAATAAAAAGAAATTAAAAAAGTAAATATCAAGAGAAACCAAACAAATGTACATAAAAAATTTGTTGAAATTTACATTGAAATTTTGTGGTTTGTCATTTCTTTTCTAATATTTTACGTTTATATGTATTATCTTTCTATTTCTAAAGATGTTTGATGACTAAAACATTCATACATTTTCTTTTCGGTTTAGTCCCTTTATTAATCTGGGGTCGCCACAGCAGAATGAACCGCCAACTTATCCAGCATGTGTTTTAACGCAGCGGATGCCCTTCCAGCCGCAACCCATCTCTGGAAAACATTCACACACACTCATTCACACTCATACACTACGGGCAATTTAGTCTACAACATGTCTTTGGACTGTGGGGGAAACCAGATCACCCGGAGGAAACCCACGTGAATGCAGGGAGAACATGCAAACTCCACACAGAAACGCCAACTGACCCAGCCGAGGCTCGAACCTGCAACCTTCTTGCTGTGAGGCGACAGCACTACCTACTGCGTCGCCTGACTAAAATATTATTTTAATAAATATATTGTTCCAAACTGTCCAGCTCTAGAACAAATTACTGGTCCTTTTACCGGTTCATCCCTGATGAGCCCCCGTATGTCACAAACTGTCCGGCTCTAGACAGTCTGCAGCATAATCAAGAGTCCACGCCACCAATAAAATAATTTAAAAAAAAGAAAGATTTATTAAAGTAATATAAACAAGATCGAATGCAAAATAAATAATCTTTTAAACAAACAAAAATCTGGTGCTGGAGGAGACGCAAGCTTCTCTCGAGGGAACAAATTAATCCTTTTATCATGCGCTCATCTCTGGCAATGCGGCACACCTAATGCACTCCAACCTGCGCACATAAGGGAACAAATGACCTCAAGACAACAGCGCCATCTAGTAAAAATCCCAGCACCAGCAATTGAAAAGAAAACAAACCTGTAACAATATCAAATTAATAAATCTGTTTTGTTCAAATGCAGCAAAAAAATTCCTATATTCACTGAAATAAAAATATTGTAATCAATATATCTTTTGGCAAAATAAATAGAATGTATAAATTAATAAATTGATTCAAAATATATAAAATTGCAAGTAAGAAAAAAGTAATTACAAGTATCAACTTTAAGCCAAAATGTTCATTTAGTATAACAGATGTAAAATGTAAACATACTTATTCTGACCTTTTTATTCAAATCTATTAAAGACTATGAGACTGTAAAAAGTGTTATTATATTACCGCACATTATTTCAGAAAAAAAAATAATTTTTTTTTAAACATTTCAAACTGTAAAGTCCTCATTGTGTTTCAGAGTTTGGGTCTATCAGAGCAAGACCGAATACTTGGATGCTGGACCGAATCAAAACACCATTCAGTCCACCGGGAGCCATGGGGAGATGAGAACGACTACAGTCCCTGCCGCGTTCCTGTCATAACCTCGCGGTATTCCACTTGTTCATGTTCATAAAGTTTAAGCACGTCATTCAAGATGCTTCTTTTTTAAATATGTACCGTGTGCCTACATCCGGCAGGTTTAATAGCCCTAAAAACCTTCAGCTCTGTTTCATCAACAACAGCGAAAGCGAGGAGGACGAAGACAAAGGCGCATCAAGCAAAGAGGTGGATAGGAGTTTACAAATCTTTCAAAAATACATTTAAGTTGTTATGATTGATGATGTTTTTTTGGTTGTTGTTGTCCTCAGAGCTCATGTGAAGCAGAGGTACGTGGGAGTTATTCTGCAGGGCTAAAACAGGAAGTGAAAATAGCACTCAGGGCTCTCAGAGACGAGCTTTTGGCCGAACAGAAAGAGAAACAGGTGAGAGGTTTCAAAGACACAGTTCATCCAACAGCCTCATGTGACTTTCATGTCTTTCTCCCGAAAAACATAAAAGATGATGTTTTAAAGAATGTGCCGGGTGGTTTTTACATGCGGTTATATAAATGTGGAGCTTGTAATGGGGACGGAAGCTTTCAAGTTTCAGAATGGATTCAGGAGCTCCTTAAGAGTGTCATTCAGAGTATTTACTGTTGTGTTTCGCGGAATAAAGTTACACAGGATCACATGAGGTGAGCAAATGATGACAGAAAACAGCCTTGCTTCCGGAAGCATTTTTCTACCGTCATTTTCTCCACAAAGATGCTTGGAGTTGAATCAGACCAACAAGCTCTGGGATGATTCACATCACAATCTTTTCCCACATGCTCTCTCTCTCTCTCTCTCTCTCTCTCTCTCTCTCTCTCTCACACACATACACACACACACACACACACACACACACACACACACACACACACACACACACACGTGTGTTTGTTTTTGTGAATTGTGGGGACATTCCATAGGTTTTCATTGTTTTTATACTGTGCAAACTGTTTTTTCTATTATCCTATACCACAACTTTATCCCTAAACCCAACCCTGACAGGACATTGTGTGCATTTTGCTTTTTTGAAAAACAAAAAAATTCTGTATGGTGTATAAGCATTTTGAAAATGGGGACATGGTGCAATATCTCTATATCTCCTTGTCCTTGTAATAACTATGTCATACCAATGTTATTATATAAAATTGTCCTTCCACAAAAAAAGTGCACACACACACCCTCATACAGCCACATCATTATGTATGTGATGCTGCCTTAATTCATGTTAACATAGATTCAACGAGGTGCTGGAAGGATTCATATTCATAAGCATATTTTGGTCCATAATGAAACAATAGCATCCTACAATTAACGCAGATTTGTCAACTGTACATCCATGATGCAAATCTCAGATGAAGTCATCTGGGTTTAGTGAACTCACTGTCATGTTTAAGAAACCAATTGGAGATGATTTGAGCTTTGCAAAATGATGACGTGTTTGTTCAGCTGGAAGTAGCCATTACAGGGTTTTTAGCCATAGAACTGCAGCTCAGTGATATTTACTAGATCAGTCTTATTTAAACCCTAATAATGATTGCATGTAAAAATTCAAGTAGATCAGCAGTTTCTGAAATACTCAGATCAGCCAGTTCTGAAGTGCAAAACATGAATAGTGTGGACCAATTCACTATACAGTACATAATGACAAACAAGAGATGTGTTTTTTTAAATAAACTGTAAGAGATAATGTACTTCTGGGTAGATGTTCTCGAAGAATAGAATCAGCAGCTGTTGTATAAGGCTGAAGGGATTTATTCTATAAAATAAATAACTGCCCACATATACATTATCCTGTTTATGCTGAACTAAAACAGTTTTTGTAGTTTTCTTGTCATTCATTTGAGTATTGTTTTTAGTTTGAATCAGTATTTTTATGATATGGTATGTTCTTTAACATCTGGCTACGGGACCACCAATGAAAACTAGTCTTTGGGCTAATTTGGGTACATTTACGTTCTTGGGGAACGTTGATTAATGTATACCATTCCTTGTTGTGAAATAAGCAAACAAACAAACAAATCAGACACAAACTAATTAACCATAAAGCTGACAGAAACAAAAACAGCTAAATGCAGCCTAGACTAACCTACTGATTATTCAGTCGCAAGATGGTGCCAAATCCTCAAGAACAGCAACTTTCCCAATTTTCTGTAAAACCAAACCAGACATCGAGGGTGAATGACATCATTAGCATGCTGACACAAAACTAAAATTACTTATTTCACTGGATTTGAACATTCCTCAAATCATTCAGCCTATTCGAATGTTATCACTTGATTGAATTGGCGTTATTAGCGGTTATCAGCTGATAGATATGGGCCAGTTACTGGTAGGCATTAATTGTATTTCCCATTAATTGTATTTTATTAACATCTACCCTCACCCTAAACCCAACCGGCACAGAAAGCCCCTACTGGCCCATATATATATCAGCTGAAAACCACTGATAACGCCCATTCAATGAAGTGATAACATTCAAAGCGGGTGAATCATTTGGAATAATGCAAGTATATATTTCAGCAAATATATAACACTGTTCTAGCAGTTTTTCTATATTTTAATGAAACAATCTTACATATTGTGCCTTTAAATGCACTTAATTCCTGCCACGATTGGCTAAACAGATATCTGCTAACACACAATTGAACAGGTGATCCTAAATATAGCCAGTGAGTGTTAATACAGAATTAATATAAATCAATTTCTTCAAAGAAACAGATCAACAGTATTTTTTACTTTTGAAATCTTATTGTTGAGTGCCAAATTTCAGTGTGATTTGCTTTTTGTGTGACTGTGCTGGTGGTCATTTCTCTGGTATTTACTTTCAGCCAAGCCCCCACAGTAACATGAACATTCGGAGAAAGATCCTGAGCTTGAGTGATCTGCAGACGTGCTCTTTACTGCAGCTGAATGCACTCAGAGCTTCACTCAATGAGGACATTCAAGGTATAATTTCCCATAATGAAACAGTCTGCAGTCATTGAACAAGACGTTCAATCAATAATGCCTCGGCTCGCACAAATCTGTTGTCATTTATGTTTTCACCCGGTGCATTATTTTGATTCATGCTTTCAGAACTGAGCTCAGAACTGGTGAAGCATCTGGTAATACGGGACCACCTTCGGACCAAACAAGACGCTTTGCTCCTGGATGTACAGGATATGACGTCATTGTGAATGATTTTTTTGTTTGCGACGCTGCGTGACAGCAGTTCAACGTTGGCACTTTCTGAAAACGGTAATTTACTGTTACTCATCCTGTGGACTAACAAAGGCCAGAATATCCTGTTTGTTCTTGAAGAAACGTAGCCCTCAGAAACTTTGATAAAATGTGAGTCACATTGATAAAAGTCACAAGTTTTATTGTGGAAAAAGTGCCTTAATAACGAAACCTAATGGCTCTGATTCATTTCTCAGCACTTAGTTTAATTTAGCTTCCAGTAAATTAGAGAATATACGTATAATAAGCTGCTGTCAAAGCCATATGTGATCAATAACTGGGATGTATTAACCATCAGTTTCTTTAAAGCATTCCAATACTGAAATACAGTATATGTAATCGTCATGACAATATAAACAGTGTGAATGATGCTGTCTGTCATATGAATGTGCCTTACAACTTTCCTGTGTATCGAACTTATACATGAGAATGAAATATACTTATTTCTTAATATTCACTATAATTTAATAAAATCATTTATTTTATATTTTATACATGGTTGTCAGACTTTTTTCTCCTATATAATAGTATGAAATTTGATTAAAAAACTATGTAAACAAGTCACAAATGGATTATAAGTACTGCCCAGTAATGTGGTACAGAACACATTCATTTACCAAACATAAAAATAGCCATTTTAAAAGATTTTATAGTTATATAGTAATTTTATAGCTATATAGTTATATTTATAGTGTTTTTGAATGTAATGTAATGTGTGTATTTATCAAAAAGCGCTTCACAATCATGAGTCTCTCTACACCACCACCAGTGCGCAGCATCCACTTGAATGATGCGACGGCAGCCACAGGATAACGGCACCAGTGCGCTAGCTATTGGTGGAGTGGAGAGAAAGTGACAGCCAATTCGGTGGATGGAAATGATTGGGAGGCCATGATGGGTAAAGGCTGATTTATACTTCTGCATCAAGCATACTTGTATGCCGCAGCCTTAAGACTTGTAAGTACTTGCATAGCCCTCTCTGTGGCCGTCGCCGCACTGACACGCACCTCTCAAAAAATGTAACTACACTTCGCAACGACGCGTAGCATGTGATTGGTCGGCTTGGTAGCGCTGAAAAATGTGGGCGGGACCGAGAGCTGCGCAAGCCCGATGAAGCGAGTGTTTACAAGTGTAGATGGAGACTTTTGTTTTGTGTTTACCTTGTGATTAAAGTTGTTGCACGTCTGCCGGTTCACACCTCTGAATGAGAGAGTTTAAGCCACTTGTACATTAAGGTAGCGTTCAGAAAAAAACAAAACACCAGCGAAGAAACTCGACACAGAAGAACATAAAAACCTCACTGCCAACTAGCGTTTCGGAAGTGTTACTGCAGAGCAACACAAACAGCATGCAGAAGTATAAATGCATGACTACGCGCAAAGCAGGCGCCATGGGTCACGCCGATCACTTGATGCAGAAGTATGAATCAGCCTTAAGGGCCAATGGAGGGAATTTGTCCAGGACACCAGTGTTACACCTCTACTCTTTACAAGAATTGCCATGGTATTTTTAATGACCACAGAGATCTCAGTTTAACATCTCATCCAAAAGATGGCACCCACTGACAGTATAGTGTCCCCTTCACTTTACTGGGGCATTTGGACTCACACAGACTGCAGGTTGAGCACCCCCTGCTGGTCTCACTAACACAACAGCAACTTAGTTTTTCTTAGCTTTTCATCTGGTCCCCCTTTCAGGTACTAACCAGGCTCAGCCCTGCTTAGCTTCAGTGAGCCGGTCTTGGGTTGCAGAGTGATATGGCTGTGGTGATTTTGGGATTATTTTCTTTTAATAGAAATGTAATTTAATAGGACATTTGAATATATGCGCACATTTATATAAACTTTGAGTCTTTTTTCTGCACATGGTTATTGTTGTATTAATTGTGACTTTAAACATGTTAATGATGTTAATCATGAATGACTATAATGCTGATTAAATAAAGACAAAAAGATTAAAAACAATACTTATTATGCATTGATAATAGTATTTGTACTGATTTGTTTAGTCTGGATATGTTTAATGCAACAAATTTGCATGTTTTTGCAGAAAATGAGCTTAAAGTACTCAACTGTGGCTTAGCTGAGTGGATGGTGAGAGAGCAAGAGAGAGAGAGAGCAGAGACGAGAGAGAAAGAGAGGAAAGAAGCACACAGAATTACTGATTGAGAAGTGATTAGTAAAATCTGCAGCTCTGGGTAGTAAATTGCGAAAGTAATTTGTAAACACAGACCGTAGTTGCAGTGCAGGAAAAACTGAGGTTTTTTTCCTGACCTTTTATCAAATCCGAGAAGAAATGAATGCATTTTGACTTGCCTTTGGAGTTTGCGTTTTCTTGACCTTTAAACAGGTAAGATATTTCATATAGATCTATTTTCAGCAGTCTACAGAGCAAATTTTGCTTTACTACTAAAGAAAAGAAATTGCTTTAAATGAACAAAGATGACCTATTCCTTTCTTTCACTTTAATGCATTTTTAAATCATTTTCCCCTTTATCTAGTTTAACATTTAATAGTGGAATGATGGTGTTTATAATCGCTATGCGCAGTTTTCTGCTGAACTGTACACGGATTGGGTTTCCGCTCAGCATTTCTTGTCTGAATGAACGGGTATTAATTATTTACTGGAACATACCTGCCAGGACACATGATATTGTAATACCAAAGCTGCCTCTGGTACACAGTAATATTCATTAAGAAATAATCTCAAGTATGTCGTGACTAAAACAGTAGACCTTGTCATTAGATTTACATTATGTAGGTCCTTTGCATATAGATGAATGTAACAGTCATGTCTAGACATAAATTAGGCATCTTAACACACACGCTTACCAGTTTTCATTGCAAGTGGGGTCAGTTAGGTCAGGAAGTGACTCATGTTGACACCTCTTAATCTGTACAAAAAAAAAAAAAAAACAGGTCACATTTTATATTAAGTAACCTTAACTACTTTGCACTTGAGCATTTAATTCAAAACTTATTATGTACATACATGACGATGTGCTGTAATTACATATAAAGTAAACTTTATAGCTAATGTCACCTTTTATCGTAACACAAAGTCTTATCCAAAAAGCCAAACTTCTCAAACCCTAACACTACGCTTGAACATTTGTACATTTGAACATAATGTACGCTAAACCCTAACTCTAATCCTAAACTTGACCAAGTCTCAAATAAATTTATGTCCCCTTACTTATGTTATGCGATACCTAAAAGGAAGATATGTAGTTACACACTTATCTTTACTCCAAAACATAACAACTAACCTTTTACTTTACATCCCAACCCTACCATTACTCATACTTTGTAACCCAAACCCTCAATCTTACACCAACTAAACCATAAACATTTATACGCTGAAATCTTAAACCCTACTTTTATTCCTTAAACCAAACCTCAAACGAGCAGCTAATGTGAAACTCTTCCAGAATAACTTGTATCTACTACACACTAAACCCATGGTCTTGTAGTATTTATTGTTAGTACATTGCTGTTATAAAGTGCAACTCATCCAAAACATTGGACTGCAAAAGGGGGATGGAAAGATGAATGAAGGGTTTGTGGAATTCTTTGTTACTGATTGACGGGTTAATAGAGCAGAAGAGGCTGATTCGGCACTATTTACAAATAAAGTTGAGTCACTGGTCAACCTTCAGTTTGCTTGTGAAATAAACTAAAGAGGGGACAGCGAAAACACTGAATGCTCAGATTAACGCTAACTCTGATCTGTTATCTCCATCTTGGAGCCATGTCCTTACAGGATATCCTGAAGGGTGAAGAATGAAGCACTTTGAGATTCTAGATTGAGTTGAAGAGGTGTTGGGAAGAAGTGATGTGGCTCGGTGGATACAAGGTCAAGCGTAGATTACCATGAAGACCACGGCTTCGATCTTCAACGCATCGGTGAACATTCAAAACCACAGCTCTCCGCACAGCTGCAGCATCGATGAGTCCTACAAGTATGTCATCTTACCTTTGTGCTACTCTTTAACCTTCTTGCTCAGCCTCGTCTTGAACTCCACTGTACTTCTCCGCTCCTACCGGTGCAAGAGTAGCCGACAGTGGAACACTTCGCTCATCTACATGGTCAATCTGGCCTCTACGGATTTAATGTACAGCTTCTCCCTGCCGTTCCTCGTGGCCAGCTACCTAATGCGCGACCACTGGGTTTTTGGGGACTTCATGTGCAGGCTGGTGCGTTTCTTGTTTTACTTCAACCTGTACTGCAGCATCTTCTTCCTCACCTGCATATCCGTTCATCGCTACATGGGCATCTGCCATCCAATCAGAACCATCGCCCTGGAAAGCAAGCGGGCAGTCAGGGCCATCTGCGCCACCGTTTGGGTCATAGTGTTTATACTTACCTGCCCCATTGTCCGGTTTGCCAAAACAGGGGAGGTATTGAGGAAAATAGGAGGCGGGATGAGCGAAGGAGTTGATTCTTGGTCGGAAGGAAGCGGTGATGGTGAGAAAGTCGAGACGTATAAGAATTGTTGGGATGATGCAATAGACAGCGAGTTTTCCGAATATGTGCCTTATGGAATTATCCTACACATTTTGGGTTTCTTTTTCCCTTTCATCGTCATTGCGTGGTGTTACTCGCAAGTGGTGCGGACCATCTTTGAGACGATTCATTCCCAGCCACAGGTTCAGGAGGAAGGAGGAATGTGTGGAGCAGTGGAAGGAGCAAAGAATAGGACGTCCGTGTCCATTTCTGGTTCCCAACACGCGCCGTACTTCAACATGCGACGCAAGTCAATCAAAACCATCATCACCATCACTTTGCTCTTCGCGCTTTGCTTCCTGCCCTTCCACATCACACGCACTCTCTTTCTGGTCCTCAAGGAAACGAAGGCCGTCAAGTGCCAAACCATGCGGATGGTTTCCATTTTTTACAAGATCACTCGGCCGCTGGCTTCCTGCAACTCATGGCTCAATGCACTCCTTTATTTCTTAACAGGAGACAATAGCTTAGCCTGCTGCAAACGAGCCAGCGGCGCTCACAACACCCACCTTCTGTGGCCTTTACAGATTCTCAGAAAACAGAAAGAGGTTGAGGATCAAGAGCGAGGCAATTCACATAAAGCAGATGAAGGTCAGGACAGTGACTCCAAATCTTCGGGAATAACATAGAATGCAGACTCTACTTTAAATGGTCTACGCTATTTATTATTCGCTGATACTACTGAGCGATTTCACATCATGAAAACAAAACTAACCATATGATGTTGTTAGCTCACATTGCTAGTTTTGTGGTGAACATTTTATCTGCGCATATCATTAAGAAAAAAATTGTTTGTCCTTCTAATCTTTAATTGAAATCTGAAAATGTACTTCCTCTTTGTTTTCAATTTTATATAATGGTCGTGGCTCACGCTGCTCCAACTGTCCGTTTTGACAACAAACAGAAATGGTGAGGAGGAGGAGTCTGTTAGGCTGTAATAACTCTTCTAAAACCTCTTTCCCGAACTTTCTGAATGAAATCCCTACTTTACTCCATCCAATTAGCTCGCAGTAGAAAAACAAGCCACGCCCACTGCTTGCTCGTTTAAAAATTCCATTTCTTTAGGAACTGCATCACAATACAAATAAAATAACGATTGCAGTTTCCTGTTCATTGGGACTTTAATAGCTGACTGACCAGAAGTCAGGTATAGTTAAAAGGCCAAAATAATATACAATAGAAACAGTTCCTAATTTTGAAAAGTTAGTTTACATCTTGTGTCAAATAAAATGATTCAAGAAATTCAAAAACTGTCACTGAGCCACGAATTTAAAATTGAACAAGGATCCTTTTTGTTTTTAATGTATAGATCTCAACATGAGCACCGTGTGTTTATGTTTTTATGCTTAAATCGATCGTCCCAAAGCGTTCATCAATTCAGAAGAAAAACCCTGATATTTGTGTTTCTGGATGATGTTCATGTTGACTGAATAAATGTCACAACTTCAATTTATTTTGTTTGAAATTGTGATAACAGTTGTGGAAATGCATACACATACAGTTTCAGACTATTGTTGTGATTAGCTTGAATATGACGTACATACGTGTATTTGTTGTGAATGTTATGAGGAGATTAACTTGAAATAACTTTGCTTTGTAAATTATGTTTACCTGAAATACAAGTCTGAAAGTAGTACACACTTTCAGATTTGTAAATAATTATTCAGGAGTGTGTTCCTGTACGTTCGGACTATGTTATATGATTGTAATTCCCTTTGACAGAATTTACTTGTTAACATTGTTAATGCATTAGGATGATGACTCAACAATGAATAATACACTCGTTAAAACCATTATTAACATTAAATTGCGTATTGTGACAAACACAAATAAACAATATAACAAAAGAGTTATACTTTAACCTAAATAAATAATTTTAAACATGTAAGTTCACAAAATCTAATGCATTTTGTCTTGTTTTGTTACTCACCCTCATGTCATCCAACACTTTTTCTCCAGTAAAACACTGTTGTAAATAAAGCTTGTTTTCTTGTGCAGACCAGTTCACTTCAGGTATTAATGTTCTTTTGCTTGTACGTTTTTTTCAACTCTCAATGTGCCAGTAGTCTTTGACTTGCATGTTGTGGATGACCAAGGACCAAGGTTTAAGCTAAATATCTTCTTTCATGTTTTTCAAAAGAAGAAAAAAATGTCACCTACATCTTGCTTGGCATGAGAAAGAATAAATTAACAACCATTTGATGTGAATTATGAACTGTAACTAAGGCTAATGGATGAAACTTTATTACCTACTGTGATATATACGTTCACCCCTCACAAATCTATCTTTTAAATTCATATTTTTAATAGGAAGCTATGCAATATTATATTTGTGCATATACATTAGATTAGTCAGTAGTGAAGTCTAAAACTAGTCTGTCTGGAGCTTAAAAACTAGTCCAAAAACTAGTACACCCAAATTTGTGTTATAGAAAAATATTAAATACACATTTAAAAAAAGAGGAAAAATCAAGAGAAACAAAAATAAAGGAAAAATTTAGTAGGTTGCAATTTTTTGCAATATTTTGCTAGAATTGAATTGTATTTTCCTTAAATTTCTAAATGTAAGCCTATATGTAACTTATTAATATTAATAATCTTAATATAGCTTACACAATTTCTGGAGAGAATTACTGGTTTGGCTTAGTGTGAATGTTGTGCAATCCTAAATGAAAGAAATTTTAAATATAAAATTTTTTTCTTTGACTATTTGTGTTCATTTTTCTTTTACTTAGGTTAACTCGAGAATGAAACTAGCTTTCTTCCTATAAAGCCACAATAGCTGGCAGAAGAGTATGCAGTAAACAGCCACATATTCACTTCTCTTGAGAACAGTGCTTTATCTCTGTCTGTATTTCTCCTGTCTACCAGAGCGAGGCGCTGTTGGACAAGTAGATGCACATTCTCTGTTTGGTTGCGGGAAATATGTTTTATTTTCTAAATTAAGAAATGACCGGAAAACTTTTAATGCATCCCGTGTTTCAGACTGTACCAGGAGACACTTTCAGATGAGGATGCATTCACCGACGAAGCCGACGATCACCTACTTGATCGGGATTGTGTTATGCCATTTTTCCGACTGCTTTACAAACTAGCAGGTAAACTTGAAAAAATAAGCCGTGGCAGAAAGCTTCACCTTTACCACGACATTTGACCGGAAAGCCCTGACAGTGTATTTTCTGACCACTTTGGTCGTTGTTAATTCGCTGTTTGTGAATTTTGGTGTTTTGTTTGCTCCGTTTGGATAAGTTGGACTGGATTAAAAAGCCAAAGGACCTTGTCGAGTAAGTGGCTCTTCATTGGAAACAGTGCTGAATATCCCTCATGTGTGTTCTGAATACGAAAAAACTCTCCAATGCACAGATATAACGGTGTTTACTTGACGAAATCAACCTGAGGAGTTTATACTAAGTTTGTGCGCGAATCCATAAAGCGGCTGAAGCGCTGAATCTCACAGCTGTTCATTTAAACAACTGTAGCTTGCAGACAGGATTTTACCTAAAAATTCAACATAATGCGATAGAATCGAGAAAGCAGTCCTCTCGGTTAAATTGGATCGGTTATTTTGGCGTGAGGCCTGCTGGTCGGGCTTTTGCCGGGTGATATTTAGGGCTTAGGCCGCGTCAGGGCGCGTGGAGCCAGGCCGAGAGTGACGCGCAGTCTCGGTGTCAGAGGACGAGCTATGGAGAGGATGGAGGTGGACCAGTGCGCAGGCGCAGGAGGAGCCCTCCGAAGGTCGAACAGCGCCCCCATGATCACGAACGTCAGGTAAGAGAACTGCAGTCATGCTTTGGAGCCGAATATTTAACATTGTGTGAGTTAATCGTACACTGTAAAACCCAAAAAGTTAAGGTAACTCCAACCATTTGAGGAAACCGATTGCAACAAACCAGTTAAGTTCAAAAACTAATCCTAATGAATACTGTGGACTTAATCCATTTCAGTAAACGAAGTAATTTGAGCACAGTAAAACCCAATAAATGAAGAGAACTCAAACCAACTGACTCCTGTAAAACCCAATAAGTTAAGGTAACTCAAACCATTTGAGAAAACCGATTGCTACAAACCATTTGAGTTAAAAAACGAATCTATATTAGTACTGTGAACTTACTCCATTTAAGTTGATGTAATGAGGTATTTAATTAACTCATTACCTTCAACGCTGAGTTCAAAACTCTTTTCAAATGAGTAGAATTAACTTTCAGTAAATTTTGAGTTAACTACATTCATTTCATTTGATAAAGTTGACTTTTGGGTTTTACAGTGTAATAATATTTGGGACCTCATTTCCACCGAATTGTGATATATAATTCAAAGTAGGCATGGTATGGTAGGCCTATAAGTTTTTGACGGTATGGTAACTATATATATTTTTTAAATGATTGAGTAAAAAAAAACTTTTTTCCCATTAAACACAATATATTTTAGGAAACATTTATAATATTTTGGAACAGTAAGCATGTCAGGCTAAATAATTAAAGTAAATAAACAGCAACACAGAAAAACAAAAACACAATAAATAAAAAATAATTAAAAAAAACCTTACATATATTGTAGGAATGGTAGAACAGAAAATTTCAGTGATTTTAAAACTCGGAATCTGCTTGTTAAATCCTGATGTACTGGTGACATATGGAATACTGTTTCTGGGTCCAAGCCACTACTCATTTGAATTGAGAAAATATTTGTTTATGACCACTTTTTAGTCATATCACAGTGAATTTTATATAAAATCATGGTGTACACAACAGTCTCTGGGCTCGCTGCATCACAAATATCAAAATTTGAACAATTTCTTTGTAAAAGTTTATTATTACTATTTGATGAGTCTCCCCATACAGTTTGATATAGCACTTGGACCTAGAAGCCTCTTCATGCTAACAAGCGAATTGAATAGCATAACCTCACATTTCTGAGGGGAAAGGTTAGTATTGCAAGTTTATTTAGCAAATTTATTTGTTTATTTAAACTCTAAAATATGAGGTTTAAACTTAAAATTGCAAAGAAGAATTGTTCTCAGAATTGCAGATTTTTTTTTAACCACACAATTCTACCCCCCCCCCCCCAAAAAAAAAAAAACTGCAAGATATAAACATGCAATTGTACAATTTCTTTAGTTACAAAGAATGTTAGAATTGCTAGATATTATCTCAGTTTTTTGAAAACCAAAATTATGAGATGTATACTTGTAATTTTGAGAATGAAGAATTCTGCAATATACAATATAAACTCAGAACGTATAGTTAGAATAATTATAGAGTATAATAGTATATAGTATAAGAGTCATAAACTTGTGATTGTGAGGGAAAAAAAAATTCTAGATCAAAACGGCAAGTTAATAATCACAATTTTCAGTTTTATCTCACAATCCTAACTTCAAAAAGAACTGCAAGATATAAACTTGCCAGTATATATTTTGAACACAGAATTGACCCAAAAAGTCAGAAATGTAAGATGCTAACTTCAAGATTTATGAAAGGTCAACATTATGAGAAATAAATTCACAATTCAAAGAAAAAGATATATAGTCAGAGTTGTAAGCTCATAGGCTTTACATCATTCAGTTTCAACTTTATGATAAAAACTTGCAATTTCTTTTCTTTATTCCATGGCAAAAACAAATGTCCATGGTAGCATACACCACAAAATATTGTGGATAATAAATAATTTGATTCTCTTTTTATTTTACATTTGCACAACAGTGATGGAACAACAGTATTCAGCTCCACTAGTTCAGCTCGGTATCGCCGGAGCAGCGTGTCCATAAACCCCAGCTGTCCATCCCGGGTGAGTGTTCAAACAGTCTGTCATGTTCAGTATCGGACATTTGGTTATAAAAACCTCAATTACATGTTATCTTTGTGTTGCAGACCCTCCCACTGTCCCCATTCTCTCTGTCATGTGAGAGATCTGAACACAAGAGACAGGTGAGAAATAAAGGAGTGATGACTCTAAATCACAAGTGTCAAACTCAGTTCCTGGAGGGCTGCAGCTCTGCACAGTTTAGCTTTAACCCTAAGTAAACTCACCTGTACAAACTAATTGAGTCCTTCAGAGTTGTTTTAAACCTCCAGGTAAAGTTGCAGTCACAAGAGTTTGTGTGTGCGAAATTCTGTTGTACGGTGCTACAAAAAGGGGTGGGATTAAACCAAGATTAGATTGGTTCATGTTTTAAATTTCTGTTCAGAAAGATCATGTTTTGATCCTCGATTGGTCTCACACAGTCAAGTGATGCGATTTCGCAGTTCAGAGTTCACCAAGCTTGAACTTTGCAACGCAGCGACCTGCGCATGAGTATGAATGGAAGTCTATGGGGAGAAAAGTCCAGTGTGACCGCAGCTTTATGTTGCGGTCACACTAGAGTTTGTACATGCAAAATTCTGTTGTATTGTGCTTCGAAAAGGGGCGGGATTAAAGCAGATGATTAGACATTAAAAAATCGAGCGAATGGTCCATGCTTTAAATTTGTGTCCAGAGGTCATGTTTTGATCTTCAATTGGTCTCATGCAATCATATGATGCTGTTTCGCAGGTCAGAGTTCACCAAGCTTGAACTTTCCAACGCAGCTAACTGCGAAACGTCACACGAGCTTGCATTTCCGGTCTGACGCATTCGCATGTGTATGAATGGAAGTGTATGGGGAGAAAAGTGCAGTGTGACCGCAGCTTAAGTGTGTAGAAGTAGGGTTGGAAACAGTGCAGGGTTGTGGCCCTCCAGAGTTTGACACCCTGCTCTAAATAGAGGGGCGAGAGATGACAGAATAAAAAAAATTATAATTCAATTAAACTGTAACTGACATTTTTTTTTTCAAGTCTGACTATCAGAGCAAAATCCTGAAGGCATATAAACTGCTGAATTTATTTGACTTATTTACTCAATATTGTTCACATTTACAAGTTTATAGGCTTTCTCACAGTTCTGACTTTATTTCTTACAATTTCCAAGTTTACATTGTAATTATGAGAAAAAGTTAAGTGGAAATTGCTAGATTAATTTTTGAATTATCAAACTCGCAATTGTACAAAAACCTGAACTATAGTTTAATACCTTTTTATTTTATTTATTTATTTTGTTTTGTGTTGAATCAAGCTTCCATCTGGAGCACTTGTTGAAAATAAAAATTAATACAATTTGTTACATCCAATATTAGTGACTATTGTCTTCAAATGAATTCAATATTAGTGGCAATATTGTCTACAAATTCAATATTAGTGACAATATTGTCTACCAATTAATTTGACACATTGAATCTTAAGCATTTTAATCAAAATATTTTTTAAAAGGAGTGAAAAGTTATTATTATTATAATTGTTTTTGTATCCCGTTTTTCTTCCAGATTGAGAACATGGAGCTGACTTTAAGAGGGAGTTTACAGAGACTAAGGTATCCACTCGTACAAATTTTGTTATCAAGATACATATTTTTAGATCGCTTATTAACAGTGTTTTTCCCTCATCTAAGTGCCTCATCTACTGTTCCTCTCCCTCCTGCGAGTCACTGGCATGATCATCTGTCTCCAGTCAGTATTTCACACTACTCGTTTCACCTCATCACTTTAATCCATTGTCATTATGTTAATTCTCTTTCTCTGTGTGTCCCATTACAGGGATTTCATTCCCAAGACAGCGGCGTCACCCCTAATTCCTCACCCAGCCCGACTCGAAGGTTTCGAGGGTAAGTTCATGAATTAAACTACACCAGTGGAATGTATCCTTCGATTGTCAATACTGTAATTGTTTAGAATTTGACATCATATGCAGTTTGAAGCTGTAATATGTATCTCTTCTGAACAAAAGTTGTTTTTCTTGAACAGAGGATCTGTGAGCTCAGGAGTGAGATGGCCATCAGCTGCACCTTTAAAAAGGAAAGGTGAGGTTGTTTCTTCCTGTTCAACCGGTTTCGAGAAAATGCTTTTGGAAAAGAACATTTGAATCGTTTATTAGCATGATGGCAACAAAAGAAAGCAGTTATCATATTTGAATATTAGATTTATTAGTAATCATTTTTGAGTAACAAAAGTGAAGTCCCTTATGCTCAGCAAGCATTCGTTGATTGTTTTAATAAAAAATAACCAACATAACAATTTAAAGTGAATTGTTTTTAATAATTATTCAATTCTTTCTGTGATGGCAAAGCTATATTTCCAGCAGCTATTAGTCCAGGTTTTAGCGTTAGTTTATTATTTTGTAATATTTTTCTAACATATTTATAATCTCAATATATTTAAAATCTCAATTTTAATAGAAGAATATAGACTTTTGGGTAACACAGTGGCTCAGTGGTAGCACTGTCGCCACATAGCAAGAAGGTCGCTGGTTCAAGTCCCAGCTGGGTCGGTTGGTATTTCTGTGTGGAGTTTGCATGTTCTCCTCGTGTTGGTGTGGGTTTCTTCCGGGTGCTTCGGTTTCCCCCACTGTCCAAAGACATGTGGTATAGGTGAACTGAATAGACTAAATTGGCCGTTGTGTATGTGTGTGAATGTGAGAGTGTATGGGTGTATCCCAAGGCTGGGTTGCAGCTGGAAAGCCATCTATTGTGTAAAACATTTGCTGGATGTTTTTTTTTTATTATTACTATTTTTTCGAGGTTTTCACCTTTATTAGATAAGACAGTAGAGAGAACTGACAGAAAAGCATGGGGAGCAGAGAGATGGAAAAAAGGGAAGGATCGGCATAGGACCACGAGGCGGAATCGAACTCGGGTCGCCGTGAGCACTGGAGTGCATGTGTTGATGCACTAACTACTACACCACTGGCGCCGACATATGCTGGAAAAGTTAAAGGTTCATTCCGCTGTGGCGACCCCTGATAATATATAAGGATAAAGGGATTTAGCTGAAGGAAAATGAAATGAATATAACCTTTACATAAACTATTATTACATGTCCAATTTATTGAAATCATAAAACTTTGTCAATTTATTGGTGAGCAAAAATTAATCGGGACTAATCGCATCCAAAATAAAAGTTTGTTTTGACATAATATGTGTGTGTGTGTGTTATATATGTATGTGATACACAAACGTATAAACAAAACTATAAAAACAATTTTGTTACATATATATTTAAACTTATATATAATTTGTATCTTATATCTAAATATAAATAAATATATGCATTCACATGTATTTATATTTACATAATAAATATACACAGCACTTAAAACAAACTTTTATATTGGATGTGATTAATCTTTATTAATTTATGCCCATCACTATTTAAAAGTTTTAACAAAAATATATTTGTATATACAGTGGTCCCTTGTTATTTGCGGAAGTTACGTTCTAAAAATAACCCACAAAAGGGGAAATCCGCAAAGTAGTCCGCTTTGTTTTTTGCAATTTTTATAAATATTTTAAGGCTGTAAAACCCCTCACTACACGTATTACTACACTACACTAACATTTTCACACATTTCTCTCTTATTTAAACACTATCAAAGTCTAAACCTTCATAGAAAAATAAGTCTAGTATTATAGAATTAATCTCAAAATCAAAGCCATTTGGTCCTCATTTATTTATTGCGTAATGGCGCCCTACAGCCGCGGAACTTCTACCTTCCTTTAGCATGTCCAGAAGTCCAACTTTGTGTGCGATGGTTAGCATCTTCCTCTGCCTTTTGGGAGCTACCGTGGGTGCCTTTGACGATGCAGAATGTTTTGTCGACATTGTGGAGAGAAAACATGCAAACATACAGTACAGCACTGCAGAGTCACACTGCTAGTGATCGAAGATTTTGTAAATTTGGCAAGCTGAACACATTCTGTACTGTACAGGAGACACGGCATGGAGGAAATTGATTGACAATGGTCTACAGCCAATCAGGACGCAGAACACAATGCACTAATCAGGATGCAGAACACAATGCGCTGTAGAAAAACAGTATGTCAAATTGCATGAAAAAAATCTGTGAAGCTGCGAGAAGTGAACTGTGTTGTAGCGAGGGACCACTGTATTTGTTTTATTCCAATTTACTTAAAATATAAAATAAATATTTAGAAGTTATTATTATTGTGGAAATCATCTGTTTGTGCTGTTTTTGATGAGCATAAAGTAACAATTCTTGGTTCTTTTCAAGCTAGACATGACTAAACACTTCATTTGGACTGATTCAATAAAAAGAATTGGTTCATTTGTGAAATATAATCCTTTTAAAATCTCCACTTTATAATAAATATACATTTTTCCTCAGGTGGAGTGGAATCGGACGGTCCACCCAAAAAGCTCTTTGTGGCAGGGGTCACAGACCCTGCCCACATAACCAGTTACACAGTCAGGTAAGTCTTGATGATGCTCAAATAATACACTCAACAGAATCTCATGCCTCATTATTGAATCTCTTTACACATCCAGTGTTTCCCAGTCAGTGGACTCTTCCTCTGAGACGCCTCCTGCCGGCTCTAACACCCAGGCCCTGTCCCTCTCCCCTCCGCCCTCGTTCACCTCGCACCATCCCAGCATCTGAACCCAAGCGTTCATCACACGACAGTCCAGGTGTTGTAAAATGAAGACCAAACTTATCCCTGTTTTTCTGCTTCTTTGTCATTGTTGTTGTGAATTTGGTGCTTAGATGCGAGTCTCTCAGCTCAATCACTTCTGAAGGAAACATCCTCATAACTGACTTTGATTTCTTTGGAAGTCAAAATGCAACGTTAAGATGATTAAATCTTGACATATCTGACTACATGGACGCTGAAAACTATCATGTAATTTATAGTTCTGGATCTTCGGTGCCTACAGAGTAGTGTGCTGTATATCTGAAAGAGTATCTGCAATAACACATTACAACGAAAGCGTTCAGGTTCCTGCTGCAACCTGGCCAATCTTGACTCAAAGACCCTTTTTCCTCAGCGTAAAGACCAGTTTTGCTCTTCTTTGCTTTCCTCAAGTTGTGGCAGAACACTTTTTTTGTATTTTTGGTACATCTTCAGCTTCCAATAGCGGGGTCCAACGGTCGTGCAGAATTGAAAACAAAAAAGACTAAAGATAGAGAGTATTAAATGAGTTGACCACAGAAGTCAACGTTTTGTGTAAATGTGTATAAATATGTGAATAATCGATTATTTTAGGTATTAATTCTTTGTTTCTCTCTTGCGTTTACCCCCTGAGGGGTCTGATATCTGTAAATAAGTTTATTTTTCCACACAGATTTGAGCTCGGACTGAACTCTAAGTTTGAGTGATATTCTTTAAATCACCGGAAATGATACCAGCACATTCAGTCAACTCTCCTCCACATTTGAACTGCTTAATTAAAATAAGTACTGTAAAAACTAAACGACAAAAAAAGGAAAAATCGCGTTTTGAATCCAGTGTTGGAGTAAACTCAAAGCACTTTTAGTGAAAAGTCCACTTTCATAACTGACTTAGATACTGAGAATGTATCCTGTCTGAGGCTTAGATGTGTTATCTAGTAACATAACAGTGTCAAATCAGTCAAAATGTTTTGTCCTCAATTCCTAAATGATGATCGTTCGCTGTTAAGTTACATACTCGGACACGTCCATGATGTAGGTTTTTAGTAGATGATTTAAGATTTCTAACTGAAACTGCGGTCCTTTATGATCGTAAAATCAAAGCCAATGGCTATCAGCACTTTTGAGCTCCTAAAGACACATTGAAGCCTTGTTTACAGATGCAGTTTTTGCACAGACCGATTTTCACTTCACAAAACCCAAAAGCATCTCCAGGAGCCTCTGGTATTAATTATGTTTTGCCTGTCAGTGTTTCCTTGATTCTCAAAATGCTGAAAGCCACTGACTTTCATGTTTTCATTCTAAAAATCTTCCATTTTCTACTTAAAAAGTCCCTTGCATCTTAGACAGGCTGAGCATGAGCAAATAAACCGCTAATTTCCTTTTTTGTTGGGAGAATTATTACTTTAAAGGGTTGCCATCATTTACTCTGTCTCATGTGGTATGAAACCTGTAAGAAAGTGTTCCTCCTCCATAACAAAAAATGTAGTTTTTTTCTTTATGAAATCTAAGATTTCCATTCCTCCATTAAAAGTCATTGAAACTGATGCTTCAAAACAGGTTAAAAAATAAATTATGAAATGAGCAATTGTGTCTCTTCAGAAGACTTGGATTACATTTTTTTAATTGAGATATGGATTTATTGTTTTATCTTTTTATTATCGTAGCCTCAGACTTAAGATAGAGAGAGAAATCCCTCAGGTTTCATTTTATATCTTACTCTTTGTAAGGAAGATAAACAAAAGGGTGAACAACATTCATACTGATGTGAACTAGGCCTTTAAAGTGATAGTTCACTCTAAAATGAGCGTTTTCTCAACATTTACTCACTCTCAAGTGGTTCTATATTAAATTCTTATGAATTTCTTTATTCAGTTGAACATAATACAAGATATGCTAAAGAATGTTGGGAAAAAGCAGCCTTTGACATCAAAAAATATTGTGGAAGTCATTGGCAGTTTTTTTCCAACATACCTCAATATATCAACCTTTGTGTTTAACAGACGAGAGAAATTAACAGGTTTGCATCAAATGGAGGATGAGTAAATAATGGCAGAACTTAGATTTTTGGGTGAACTAACCTATTAAGTTGTGAATTATGTACAGAAAACAAGGACTTTAAACATATACAATCACCGTTTCAGCGGATTTTATCCTCTTCCTCTTGTACTATTTGCACAGTGTTAGATATCAATGTTGCTGTTACATGAATGGGATCGTATTTACTTTATTTTTTAACAAATCTTCGTATGTTTGAATCCTTTCAGTTGGGAAATTTTGACATCTTTTTAGAAGTCAAGACTTTTTAAAGTCTGCAATATAAGTTGGGTTATTTTTATGTACAAGCATCAGATGCACCACTTTAGGCTTTAATTCTGAGGTTTAAGCTGGATGGATTTTATTAGGCCTGATAAATTATTGCATTATCCAAAAAAAAATTGAGAAAATGTAAATAAAATCACATTCTGCAGTTAATTGAACTGAAAACCCTTCGTAATAAAAATCTCCACGATACTTCACAGCATTATGCAAATTACATTGAGCGCTGCATCTGTTATTTATAAATGCGCTCTGTTTGCAGTATTTTTACAGATATCACTATAAAGATCCTCAAGTCTCTATTTTAGATCCTCAAGTCTTTATTTTATCAACTGCAGCAGCTCGCCTGCATCTAAAGCTGTGTATGGGACATTTGAAACCCTTCCTCTGTTTCCATATTCATATATTAAGAAGAGTGCGGCTTGTTCTCCGATATGACGCCATTGCCTTTTCCTAGTAGTTTTTCATTCAGTGAAGACGATGCCTTACAGGGTTTGAGTCTTGAAGTTTGAATTCCAAAGTTACTTGCACTGTTTCCAGTTGAGGTCCTTGAGATTTCAAAGATTGAAAACCAATGTTCATAGCTGTTTAAAAGTGATGTGCAATATGCATTATAGTTGCTGGAATTGGTGTTTGTCACATTCACGGGGATAATCAGTTGTATGTGTTTATCAAGAACCCGAACAGAAGACTTGAGAGCAGTTTGTTCTCAATCAGTTGTATAATCAGCTATTTTTATTCATGTTTCCTACATTATGTACCATATTTCTTTGTTTAGATTTGCCATACACTTCCTGTAAGATCTGTGCGTCAGAGATGTCTTCTGAGCACTGTTAATAAATGGATTGTGAGCGCACGGTAAATCATTGTAAATGCCAAAGCCGACAGACTCTGTTCAAGTTGTAAATATATTCTGAAAGCCAGACAAATTCAAGTGAAAGAGGGATTATTTTTTGACGCATTAGTAGCAAAAGTACATTTATTACCCCGAGATGAACGTCCAATTATCAGAGAAGGAATATCATTTAGCATAAAATGAAATGTATATTATACCATATATTCTTATTATGAAGAAGATCATAATAAAAACTCATTTTACTGACTTGTATTTTGTCTTTTTGTGCTGAAGATTAAAGGTGCAGTAGGTGATTGTCTTTAGAAACATTTTTTTTTGTTGTGCTGGTTGAAAGTCTCTTCACAGTCCAATAGTAATGATTAAAGTAAATGATCTAAATGTGTTTATATGTATTTTTATATTCTGGGTAAGCTATAAGACAAAAAAATGGTTAAAATATAAATTTGCCATGCTGACAATTCCCATAATTCTGATAAGTAGCCCAAACTGTCTGTCAACAAATGTAGATTTGTACATCTGTGCAGCGTTCATGCAGATCTGCCGATTGTGCGAGCATACTCGCCATGTTCATGTGCACACGAGAGAGAGTGACAGCAGTAAAAACAAATGCTGAATCAAAACTTTAAAATCCAGAATCAATATCGGAGTTACTTTCAGACGCTGGAGGAAGGACGACACCATGGCTGAAGTATTTCTTTTGGACAAGTAATGTTATGTTTTAAAACTCTTTTAGTCGCGCAAAGCTCATGTAGATTTTGTTGTTTTACGAATGAGTTATATGCACAGAAGTGTTGTTCAGCCACTGAAATCTCCCATTGAAAGACTGATGTGACTATTTTCAATTTCATAAGGGAACTTTTACAGCATCGATAATGTAGATTTTTATTTAGTTTAACAACAAAACAGGTAAATAGCGCTGTTCCGCCTAGCCTGCTTTACTAAGCTGAATTTGGTTTAATATTCACATTGGTTTATTTTTGAACAAAGACGGCCTGTGACTCCCTCCCTATACTGTTTACCATGCTGCTCTGAATATCCGGTCTGAAATAGCATGTAAGTATGGCTTAGTAATAAGTGTGATTGCTGCACGCAACCAACAAATGACTAAGCATAGAGTCTTCGCTTTAGGACAAAGCACGTGAGAGACTGAGACCAGCAAACCTTGCATGCATGAAACATTGCACATTATGACAAGTTTTGCTTGCTACACAACTGAATATGTGCTAGATATAATGCAGTTTTTCATTCAGAATTGTCGTATTATAAAGTACTAAAAAGTTTTCTAACTGGCGAATGACATGATCTAGTGGGTTGTCTACTGTCATCTTTAATGTGCGCATTCGTGATATGAGGAGGCGTGGCTTTGGCTGGCAGGGGTGGGACTGTGTTTTAAAGATATTACGCTGACCGGTTAGCATTTTGGCAGATCACCTACTGCACCTTTAAAGACAAAAGCAGGCATGTCTCGCGTTAACTGTCAAAATGACTTGTTTAATTATATGTAATGTTAAAAATAAAATATATACACATACAATAGAAGCTGCACCTAATTATGGAAACTGTTTCCACCACAGAATGAAAGTAAAAGGTATTTGCGACTTCTTGTTTTTCGACTGTGAGACATCCAGAAAGACGTAACTGCTCGATTCCAAATGAACAGCTTCTTTTACTCACATGTTGAACTTGTATAAACTATATCAATAAACATTGGGTCATTTTTACTTTCTTCAGAATTGCGCGAAATGTGGGAGTTTATATATTGTTATTCTGTTAAAATAAAGTCTTAATTATGAAATATAAACTTAATTTAAAATGGCTAAATGTTAACTCAGAATGACAAGAAATAAAGTTCTACATTTAAGCGGATAAAGACAGAATTGCTGGAAATAAAGTAGCATTTTGAGAAATCCTATGAAAAAAACAAGAAATAAAGCTAGAAATAAAGTAGCAATTCTAAGAAAAGGTCAAGAAAGTTTTCATAAAATCAAAACTGAGTGAACTGGTCACAATTTTGAGACAATATAACAAAATTCAGTGATTAAAAAAAGTCACAATTACACTTTCTATTTGTGTGTGTGTGTGTGTGGCAGAAACAGGCTTCCATACCTAACATACAATGGCAGTGACAGAAAATAGTAAAGAAGATTCTTCAACTATTTCGGATTACATGCTGCCACTATTTCATTACAATCCGCATCTCATTTCACTTCACAAAGCTTTACTTTAGCCAAAGGGGCCTATTAAAATACAAAAACAAATATTTAAAAAACAAAAAACACTTTTAAGTCCTTTGACCGCTGGATCACTGTCCTGTAAAACTCTTTTCAACTGTGGGTAAAATCAATCAAACAACATGAATAATAATAATAGATACAAAACCATAATATTAATAACGATTTCTGCTGCGTAATGAGAAGGATGCTGTAAATACTTCATTTAGGCTGAGACGGGTAGAGAAGCTAGTGATGCAGTTCAGGTTTGGTCTGGTGCTGTTTGGACCCACATTTGAAAAGGTGTAACAGGTGTAGAGCGATGATCCAACTGTGCTGTCATTGATCATGTTTGCCCCCCGTTGCCCTGAATCTCACTTTGACTGAAAGATCATTGAAGGTCAGCGGGACAGCAGAGGCAGATCACTGGAGTTCATTATAAGACTGGAGTCCAAATTCAAGCTCTCTGTTAAAAGAAAGGAGAAAAAAAAGCAAGCTTATTAACAGCAGTCAGCACACTATTATATATATATGATAAATGTTACATGTAAAAACATAATAATAATAATTCAGTCATTACACTTTAACCGCTATGCTGTTACAAACCCATATCTTCCATGGAAATATTTATTATTAATCTATGGATATGTAATTTTACTAAATGTATGTTAGGTTGAAATAACTGTTTGACACTATTCCAAATAAAAATAAAAACAAACTGATCATTATTTTTGTTGTCAAATAATCCTAAAGCAATTTTTTTTCTGGCCGGTGAGGGGCTTGTAGGACAAGACTGTAATTCATGCCCCTGGATGTCAATTATGCCATTATATATTTAATGTGTTTTAATGCAGCACTTCGTACAGAATTAAGCATGAAAATAGTTATTTTTAATACATTATAAAGATTTCAATGACAAGAAGTCAAGACAAATATTTAGTTTTTTTACTTTATTTTAACTTAGTTAATCAAGTTTCAACTTTTTTTAAAGTTATATAAAGTATAACCTCATATTTTAGTCAGTTTGATTGATGTAAGTTGAGATAACTAAAAAAGTTTATTCGATTCAACTCAAGCATTTCAGGCAGCAAGAATTTTATTTACAGTGTACATTTAATAGTGAATGAGAATGTGTTTTGTTAAGAAAAATAGTAAATAAATAATTGTTATAATTGCATTACTAGACTTGTAATATTAATACTTCTTTCCATTTTAAAATGATACACTGTAAAAATAATGCTGGGTTCCACACAATTGTCCCAACACAAATCAATTAAGTTAACAACAAATTGTAGTGGATTGAACATGAAACAATTTTTCAACAAAGTTGTCCCAAATAAATCTCTAGAATTGTGTTGTTTCAGCTCATTTTAAATAAGTAGTTTGAACAAGCAGCAAAATAATTTTCGAGTGTAAATTAATAAACTTGTTTTATTAAATGGAAAGTGAACGATTTACTTCAATTGCAAAAGTTAAAGAATAATTTAAAAAGCCTGTTGCAATAATCGATGATTAACCATTCTAATAATCTTCAATATAATCTTTTGTAGCAGAACAAAATAACTTGCTAAAACTACAGAAGCTTCTTTTAGGCCTGTCACAATATCTATTTTTGTTGTATGATATATTGCATGAAAATATATTGCAATAAATGATATTATTGTCATTCTAAGACCATTTTATGCCACCCATTATATAATGCCAGAATGACAACATAAGTACACTCTTCTAAAGAACACATAATATTTTATTCTTAAGAATATTTCTTCTGAAATAAAGAGATGCTAACTTGATATTTTGTCTGTTTATATTATAATTCTGAGTATCCATCTAAGGATTATTATTTAAAAAGACAAAATTTCAATTCCACAGAATTGTAATAAAACAGGGTACTGCTTTATTTAGACATGTTTCAAGTACTTAACATAGTAATTGTAAAGAATTATGCATAATTACAAACAACTAACTCAAAATCTAACCCTCATTCTTACCCTAGGCATAATGCATGTTATTTAATATCACTCAGTAATAAAATTAAGTTACACTTTAACAAGACACCTCAAAATAAACTGTAACTAAAAAAAAATGAACGTGAAAAGCATGTCACGATTCTTTTTTACTATATTTAATTTTAATTGTGTTTGAAAACTGGTTTCCATAAAGGGGTTTGGAATGACATATAGATGAGTGACATGTGTAGGTAAATAAATAACCACTTTCACAGCATTTCAATTGTGACTCACCTTGGTCAAAGTTTGGTTTTTTGGTGGACCCCTCTCCAAGCCCCTCGATGTCCACCAAATCACTGTTCACATCCGAGTCATTCAGAGCACTCAGAGTCACATCTGATGATACAGAGCCAAAATGTGAGCACTGACCTTACCACTACTACAATAATAATGACAAATTAGTCCACGTTTCATCTGTCAGTCACCTGATGGTTTAGGGTTCTTTATCGCTGGTTGTAAAGACGAGGAGCTCTGCAGTCCGGTTGTCACGACGACTTGTGAAGTGGGCACATTGATGACGGTGGGGGCCACTGATGCAGGAGGTGCTGGAAGGGACAATGTGGTTTTCTTCATAGTTTTCTTAGGCGACTCGGCAGTGAGAGGAACCCTGCTGTCCTCATACAGCTTCCTTTTCACTGTGGTCTTAATCTGGGCTCTGTGCGATTACGAAATTCCTTATTCCATTTCAACATTTACTAAGGCATTATTAAAGTACAAAGTTTTGTTTGTTGACATTAGCTGATGCACTGTGAAGACTAACAACGAACGACTAGGTTTTCATTAACTAACTATAATAAAAGATGAACGAATACTGTAAGAAATGTTTTGTTCAGGTCATGATGCACGATACTGGAAAAAAACAACATTGCAGTGTTTAGTTTTTCTGCAATATATATATATATATATATATATATAAAACGATATGAATTTAATTTCACAAGATGACTATTTTGGATCGAATTCATAATTTTACATTGATTGAAATGGTTTTGTATGAGAATGCATCTGCATAAAATATACACAATAAAATGAACTAATTAAAGCACATATGAAAACAACAGAACAGAGGTAAAAATGAAATGAATGATCATTTACGGGTTTTGGTGGAGTCTTCAATGATCAAATCTACAATAACACAGTATAGTCTTCATTGTATAAATAATTAAACACATCTAATTTTTGTTAAAGTGGCAAACTTCATAATTTTTTGTGCCCAAATGGCGGGGCTTAAAAACACACCCAATTTAAAACGTTCACACTATTAGATTAAAGTTAAAGTTTGCAATAACTCCACAAATCAAGTGTTCTGAACTGTGTCCTGGTTAATTATAATCCCCACTCAACACTGCCGATCCTCCGATGTGACTATTGCAGATTCGCACATTGCGATATCGATCCTGAAAGGTTATATAGTGCAGCTCTAAAGCATACTGTAACATGTGAACAGTTTTATACGTCACATTTTATATTGCTCATGGTTAATTAGAAAAGTTCTGATTATGACTAATATTACCCTCATGAAGCATTTAAAATCTATATCCTTTTCACATTTCTAGCCAGTCTGATGATCATTTTAAGAAACTTGTTTTTATATATTGGATCTTAATAATATGGCAATGTGAAATCAGTTTGTACTATTACCATGTTATTATTAGATTGAACCCTTTTTTAATTATTACAATCTAAGCTATTCCTAAAAGATTTCTAATCACATTTCTTTGATTGCGTAATTGATGTCTGCTTAAAAAACAGACCAAATTTATGAAACATACATACTTATTTCTAACAAAACAAAATGAAAATTACTGTTCAAACTAAATTTGATTTCATTTCCCTGCAATAACTTTCACTTTCAGATGAAAAAAACTTTAAGTATTTCATGCTGAACTAGTTTGTCAAATAGGTGTATGTATATATGTACACACACACACACACACACACACACACACACACACACATACATACATACATACACACATACATACATACATACATACATACATACATACATACATACA
>CAIGQZ010001492.1:9626234-9651484 GCA_903798205.1 Danio tinwini | reverse complement strand
CACAATATATCGTTTCAGGATCAATATCGCAATGTGATCATTCGCAATAGACATCACAGTATATCCAATGTTGATTTTGTAATTATAATTTATCATTTGCATGTGTTTTTGAGGCCTGTATAATGATTTTAAAAGCACACCATCATAAGAAACTATCGGCTGTAACTTTAATAACAATTGATTTTATTGAATTATTTTTATTATTTAATTGCTGTATACTGTATACTTTGAAAACAACAAAACACTGTTTATGTCAATTGTATCTATAGATGTAATTGTATTTATAGATTGTTTATTAGATTTTATGCAGATGCACTCCCACTACAGAATCATCAATATCAATCTAAAATGTCCTAATAGAAATTAAAAAGTCACCTGGTGAAATTGTATTCCTATCGCAATATATATTGAAGAGTAACAAAATATCGCAATAATAGAT
The DNA here is from genome assembly GCA_903798205.1 of Danio tinwini. Lineage (NCBI taxonomy): Eukaryota > Metazoa > Chordata > Actinopteri > Cypriniformes > Danionidae > Danio > Danio tinwini. The sequence goes on along the minus strand of CAIGQZ010001492.1, from coordinate 9,651,045 downwards.
TTTTCCAGCATTGTGCAGCCCTGTAATGGATATAAAAATCTTCAAAACAAGGCTCTAAATCTTCACTCTTCATATCTCATTTTCTCCAGCTTCCGTCCTAATCAAGCTATTATTAAATAAGTCATTGTGTATGATAAATATTCTATAACAACTGCCTCTATTATTCTTTTAAAAAGTGGGATTGGATGAAAATGTCAGCTAAATCCAGTAATGTCATGTCAATAAATGTAATATTAGGCAATGAGTTTTTAAACACTTACACTGTGCGCTCCTTTATGACTGAGCTGATGCTGTTCAGATCTTCCCCAAAGCGGCGCACAGCAGACCGCAGCATCTCAATCTCTGTGTCTGTCCATTTGGCTCTGAGAGAAAAGTAAATGAGTCAGTTATACAACTTTTACTTGCGTCTATTAAGAGCAGCTTTTTTTGAGGGGACAAAGTAATTTATTACAATCTTAAGTTGTTTTTTTTAAATAACTAAACGTGCTATTTAGTTACTTTTTAGGGAAAGTAATGTGAAAGTATGTGAAAGTAACTCTTTCTTTAAAAAGAGTAAGTTAGGTTTAAAATTGTAATTTTTTTTTTACCTAACACTGATTAAGACAACAGCACTACATAAACTTGTTTCTTCCACTGTGTAATAAAAAACTTTTATCTCACAGTTCTGACCCTATTTCAATCTTTTTCTTAATCTATTTTAAGTTTATATTCATCCAGATATATTTTTCTATCAAAAAACTTTAGTTCTGTTCTAACTTCATTTTGCACAATTTTGAGTTTATTTTAAGCAGTTTTAAGCTTATTACAATCCATGCTCATATCCTGTAATTCTTTTTGAGGTAATGTCTCAAAATTCTAAGTTTTCTCTCAGTTCTAAAAACATATTTTGCAACTCGAATTTTATTTTATAGTTTTAAGTTTACTTTAAGCTATTTAAAGCTTATTACAATGTTCCTATCTTGCAATTCTGACATTCTTATGATTTTGAGCAATTATACGCTTATTACAATTGAGTTCATATCTAGTAATTGTGTCTTTATTTTAAGCACTTCTGAGTTAATGTATCATAAATATGAGTTTTTATATTTTGCTATACTAACTTTATTTTACATAATTTTAAGTTTATTTTAAACTATTTAAGCTCATGACAATTCCTAGCACACGTCTTGTGATGCCGACTTTTTCCCCACATAATTTTGAGTTTAAATCTCACTGAATGCGTATCTAAAGCACTTCTCCAAGTTTATACATCTATCACTTTGTACATCTCAATTCTTCGTGTTGTTTTCTTTCTCAGAATGGTGATAAAAAGTCGTAAATACATGTTTTCACTCTTCCGTGGCAGAAACTAGCTTCTGTAGAGCTTTAGTTAGAACATACAACATTTATCAAGACAGAAGCAAAGTGTGCATGACACTGTGTAGCTGCTGTTGAACAGAAAGGCGGTTTGCTGAGCATCTCACCCCGCAGGTGAAGAGTCCGCCACTGGATGCAGCTGCATGGTCAGTTCACCCAGTTTAGAGAAAGCAGCGCCTGCAGCCGAGAAGATCTCGCCCACCTAAATGACATGTATTCGTGCTTTTTATTTATCCATCACTGAAGAATATAATTAATAAAGCACAGATGTGCAAATGTTTACCTTTGTGGAAGCTGAAGTCATGCTGGAGTGATGAGCAGAAATAAACAACTGACACAAATACAAAAACAAATCCCAACGACTCCAAAAGCCAAAACTATCAAAGCGAGTTAAAATGACTGCCGCAGTCATTCAGTAACCTTCTGCATTAAAAATAACTCTATTTAATTCTGTATCTAATAAAACGCCTCTATAATCAGCACGAAAGCAACATAATAGTTCGAAGTAAAAATTCCCAGAGTACAATGCGCTTCGAAAATCGGCGTGTAATTGGTCGATGCGTAGCCAATGAAAAGATCGCACACGATCTGAGCAACATGCATACGACAATAGCCGAGCGTTGCCGAATAATCTCACGGAACCAGCCGAACAATCCCGAGCGTCGCCAATACACATCCCGTCGTCGATGAAGAAAGAGGCTGGCTGTCATCCCGATTGGATGTAGCATCCTTCTCCCAGTTTTGAGAGGAAGAATCGGTGGGTGATTTCGGATAAAATGCCGTCGCTCTTATTCTGTGGGCCCAAATTGGCCGCCTGCGGGATCGTATTGAGCGTCTGGGGTGTTATTATGCTGGTAAGGATTGCAGTCTTCGTGACATTGCATGCTAGCTCTTACGTTAGCTTACGTTAATGGCATTTACCCCAATCGACGGGAACACCTGATAATAGTAAATAATTGTGTATTTGAAAGTACACAAATATATAAATGCAGATATTTGTAATACATTTGCTTAAATAGATCTGTTAAGCTACATATTTATTAGCAAGCAGCATCATAGGAAAATAACTCGAGGAATGTAACAGCAGGTGTTGAGATTATAGGATGTAGAGGCCTTGGCTTGACATTTTTTTCATTATATATATACACGCATGGTGTCCTTCAATAATTAATTCCTCTTAATATTATTATTCATAGCAACATTTGTTATTGTCTTTATTTCAGTCGATGCTTGGAATCTTCTTTAGTGCAAAATCAGCTGTTCTGATCGAAGATGTTCCATTTACTGAGGAAGACATTCGTAATGAGTAAGTTATGCTACTATATATATATAATATTAATGCTGCCATGTTCCGGAAAACACATAAAAGCGTATATTAATAGCGTATTGCTATTTTTGAAGCCAGTAAGATTTTTTGTTTTCCAGCAAGGAAATGTTAAATAAATCAAAAGTGGCAGTGAATACATGTTTTATCTTATAAAAAAGATTTCTGTTTACAATAAATGATTTTCTTTTTAACATATTAATCAGATGATTGAAAAATGTAGCGTGGTTTCCATATTAAGTAGCACCATATTTTGTTCAGCATTAATAATAACATTAAATGTTTCCTGTGCAGCAAATCAGCATACAATGTCTTTTTAAGTTTGTATGAAACTGAAAACTGCTGACAATTCAGCTTCACTTTTACAGAAATAAATCACAATAAATCACATATATTAAGAAAACTAAAATTATTATAGATTGTAAACATAATTTAAGTAAGTTGCATGCATGAAACTGGCAGAGCAGGTTTATTGTTTGTTGGACTAGTTTGGTGAGCCTAATCATCAGTGCAAAACTATTTTTGTATGTATGCTAAGCAGATTGTTTGGTCATTTGATTGGCTACATACTGACCAATCACAGGCCGATTTTCAAAGCGAATTGTACTTTTTTTTTGCTAATTGAATTTTTTACTATTATATCAGGTTTACGTTGTTAGATATATGTAAATAGAGCATCATCTTTAAATCCGAAGGTCACTGAATATCTTCAGCTGTTGTTTTAAATAAGTTTGTGAGCTGATAATATTATATACCTGCATGCAAATGTTAAGTTGTAAAATTTTATTTGTCTCCAACAGCAAGGATCCACCGCAGATAATTTACGGACTCTACAACCAAGTCGGCATCAACTGCTTCATAGCTGCTGCCATCTACGTAGGTGTTGGCGCAGTATCTCTGTGTCAGGTTCGCCTTAACAAACGCCAAGAGTACATGGTCACATAAACGAAAGTGAATTCATCTCCTGTTATCCCTAATTATTTATATATAAAAGACTACTCAACAATCTAGGAAGAGAAATGGATCTATTTGGCAGTTCAGCCTTGGCTCAAAAGTTAAACAATTGAAATACTAGTACTGTAAATGAATACAAAGCAAAATGATTCTTTAAAACTTACAATAAATATGCACAAATACATGATGTGTGCATATATATATATATATATATATATATATATATATATATATATATATATATATATATATATGTGGTGTTGTTAGATTGTCTACACGTCCCCTATAATATAAATAAACAAAAAAAGTTTTGCCTTTACTGTTGTAAAAAATTCAAGACACTATAAAACACTATGGGTCCAGATGATAGAAGCTAGTGTTCATATAGGATGTGTGTGTGTGTGGTGCACTTTTTCTTTTTGAATTGCAATATTTAAATGTTTGTGTGGTAATATAAATGTCTGTTACTTAATTGACCTTGCAACCTTTGTGCTGTAAACTTGGCATTATCATGACAATAAAAGAGAACTGAGAATATTACATTCCCTTTAATAAATTGCTGGTGGAAAAACTAATATTTTATTGTTCTTTAAGAAAATCTAGTATAAAACCTATAATATGTTACTATGCTTAACAAACATGACAAAAGTTATGGTGGTATTTTACAACAAAAAATGTGATCAACAAATCACAGGGTCTGTCATATGGGATGTCCTTTAGATTGTGAAAAATAAAAAGTGTTGGCTTGTCTTGAATGTCGGCTGTCAAATACTACAAAACAACAGTCCATTGTCTCCAGTTTTTACATCTGCGGGTCAAGCATCATCTCACAGGTGCGTCCCAGCTCTCCCAGCTTGACACGAGCATATTCTGCACGGTTTAGTGCCATCTGACAGTCCTTTCTGGCTGAGTATGTTGATCCCTCATGAGGCTGACCTGTAGCCACCTTCACTCAAACAATAAAAAAAAACCAAAGGGTAGATAAATAGACAGACAGACAGACAGACAGACAGACAGACAGACAGATAGATAGATAGATAGATAGATGCTCACTTGTGTCAGATATCGTATCTGTGAACTCAGTTCACTCTCGACTCTGTTTATGGAGGTCTGGAACTGGTTCAGCTGTCGGTCTAATAAACTGGCATTGGCCTTCTCTTTGGAAAGCTCCAACACAATAGTTCCTGAAAGACATATTATTAATATTCAATTTATTTGATCAAAATGAACACCAAAAAGTTGTAACAATAAGGTTGTGGTTTTGTAACTCAACCAGGATAAACACACAATCACCATTGTCTTGCTACATGAAGCATAGTTGAATCAGTGTTTTTAGTAAAAATGTGGGTATGCAAATGGTAAACAACATGCCACAAAACATTGCTACACTTTTACTATAAGGGAACGATTGCTACATTTCATAAGTGTTAACTTTTTTTTAATAATAAATAGATATTTATTAGCATCAAAACCCTTAATTAAAACAAAGTGTTCCTCAATAAGTTGAAAAACATCTGATGGACTCCCTGTTTGGCCAGGTTAGAATAGAATGCCTTTTATTGTCGCTGTACACGTATACTATGTACATTATATACATGTGCGATGATATTGAGTGCATCTCACTACTCAGTGCAAACTTGTAAATATAATGTACTGTACATTTATAACTGTAGACGATAAACAGTAGTGCAAAATAGGCGGGTAGGGTAAGGTGAAGTAAACAATTGTAAGGTAGAATGGGAGATATATACAAGATGTATTATGTAAATGTAAGATGATAAATAAATAGTAGTGCAAAAATAGGGAATGAGAGGGGGGTAGGGTGAGATGGAGTAAACAGTTAGTAGGCTGATGGAGAGATATATACAAGCTGTATATAATTTGATATGTATTGCATAAAGTCCAGTCCATGTGTGTGCATGTATGGGAGCAGTGCATGTGTGAGTTGAGGATGGTAATGGCTTCATTGAGGTAAAGTTGGTTTTATATTCACACATTCGTTCAGTGACAACTTGTAACACGCTCCCTATATTGTTTACCATGGTACTTTAAATATTCGGTCTGATCACATTAAAATATGACTTCAAAACGACATGAGCACTATTTAACTGTCTGTGGACAATGTAGTACTTTGATAGCCGTTGGCTTCTTATATGATTTCCCTATTTAGAATTTGCAAAGAATTTGGCTCCTTCTCGTCATTTATTCAGACTTTTCTTTTTGTTGAAATCAATAAACTAGTGCACAAAAAAAAAATTCTGGATTAAACACTCAATGAATATTGATTTTCTAATCATCTTACGATTGTTTTGAAATGTCAAAGTTATAATTGCACAATACATTTCTGGAGGTACAAAATACGTTTTAGATTTTATCAAAAATATTGTGGTGTACCAAAAACGAACGAATTTGTCCTGGGTTTTTAAACAGCATTGGGCTTATATAATAAGAACGTTTAATTTCATTTTTAATTAAACCTATAACATTATAAGTCAATGCATCCATGATGTGACACAAACCTGCACTCTGCAGCACTAAAGCAATCTCCTTTTCCACATCCTCTAATGCTCTCAGTCTGTCATTAGCCATTCCTTCCACAAAACCTACAGCAAAAACAAGCACACAAGTAACGTTATGTAAAAAGTATTTAAACATACAACAGACGCGCTCACCTCCTAACAACATGCAGAATGACCAACAACAAACACGCGTTAACTATACATCGATAGTTGAAAGCACCGAATAACCATTAAACGTAATGTATGAACATGTAAAATAATGTAAGGCTACGTACATGTACATCAACACATTTATCGATAAATTCGACGAGCTACACAAAGCACTTTCAGTATGTGTATGAAGTACTACGGAAGCCGCAAAAGAACAAAAATCATCGAAATGCGAATTGGACTGGGTGGCTTTCTGGGAGAAGTTTAACTGGCAATTAAAGCGATTTGCGCTACAGCTAGAGCAAACCTGCCACATAAATTAGTTGCACATGGTAGTCCGTGCCGTAAATGTGAAAACACTGTAAAAACACAATACGAGAGAGGGAAATAAGTGGGTTTTGTGAGCTCCTCAGCAGCATATCATGGAGTCTTGGAAGAGTCACGTGCGCGTAGAGCTGTTTCACAGAGACTGCAGGCAGAAAGATCCTTTCTCTGGCCTCTTCCACAAAGGTGAGTTTAGCTAAAGATACAGTCTAATGCACAGAAGTCGAGTAAGTGTGTTCTTATTGAGTAATGAATGATGGAATTGGCAGTGTCCAAGCTGGAGGAGATGCTGGAATTTCATGTCAAACTCTGGCAAGGCAGAGACACAAGCAGGTAGGATACAGTACATTGTCTGAGTTGATTTTAATTTATTTGTTTAGCTTAAATCAGTTTCTGTTTTGTATTCTTTGCACTTTATGTTATGCTGTATGTTATTTTTGACAGTTCTAAAGAAAGTAAAGGATCTAGATGCCCTGATGAAGGTGGGACAGTCTATTTGAGAGTGAATGAGATGGAATTTTTTAATCAACAGGTGAGAAGAATATTCATATTAGTAGACATCACTGATACAAATATCTTGTCGAACAAATTTGTGTTTCATTCCCCTTAAAATTTAAATATTTTTATGCACAATGCAATAGTTTTATCACGACTTACAAAATGTTTTACTTTGCTTTCTCAGTCTTTGAACACATTATTTAATTTTAATTCTCGAAAAATATGCACTAACACATTTTTCCAAGAATAAAGTGATCAAATGAAGGGTACTACAGCTTTAAGTTTAGTTTAGCTTCTTTTTTCATTGTGTATATATAGTCCTGTTTAATTATATTTTTATCTGAGCAAAAGAAATTGACTGTTTATACATTTTTAACTTTAGAAATCCACTAAACAGTTAATCGCTGTATCAAATATATTTTATAAATATTTATATTTATTTAGCTGTAGATTTATATACCAAAATATAGTCACTTTATTAATCTGGGGTCGCCACAGCGAATGAACCGCCAACTTTTCTAGCATAAGTTTTACGCAGCGGATGTCCTTCCAGCCGCAACCCATCACTGGAAAGCATCCATACACACTCATACACTACGGACAATTTAGCTTACCCAATTCACCTATAGTGCATATCTTTGGACTGTGGGGGAAACCGGAGCACCCAGAGGAAACCCGCTCAAACACGGGGAGAACATGCAAACTCCACACTGAAATGCCAACTGACCCAGCCAAGGCTCGAACCAGCGACCTTCTTGCTGTGAGACGAACACGCTACCCACTGCACCTACAGCCTACATTTAAACCAGTACACTGTAAAAAGTGATGTGAGTAAAGTAAATCCATTTGTAACTCTGAACTGATAAGCTGAGCTAATTCTTAGTATTAAACACAAAGTTAATTTACTTAATAATTTTAAGGGAACGGGTTTACTCCCTTTTTTTAAAAGTAAAGTCAACTTATCACTTTTTACAGTGTCGGTTTAAACTATTGTCTGCAATACATTTAAATAAATGAAAATATAATAGCTTATCATGATCACTTATTCTTTTAGGAGTTTTAATATTTACAGGCCAGAACAAACATGTCATTTTATTTTTACATACAATTGTGTTGTGCTGAATGACAAAGGAACATGTTTTACCAATATTTAGACATTACACAACACCAAAAGTGGTTAGCACTGTCACCTCACAGCAAGAAGGTCGCTGGTTCAAGTCCCTACTGGACCAGTTGGTATTTCTGTGTGAAGTTTGCATGTTTTCCCTGTGTCCGCGTGGGTTTCCTCCTGGTGCTCCGGTTTCCCCCAAAGACATGCGCTATAGGTGAATTGCATAAAGTAAATTCGCTGTAGTGTGTGTGAATGTGTATGGGTGTTTCCCAGTACTGGGTTGCAGCTGTAAGGGCATCCGCTGTGTAAAACATATGCTGGATAAGTTGGCGGTTCATTTCGCTGTGGCAACCCCTGATAAATAAAGGAACTAAGCCGATGGAAAATGAATGAATGACAACACCAAAATACTGTAGGCACATTATATAGGCTGTGTGATCGGGTCAGTCTAATGTTTAATGCTCTTCCTGTGCTGATTTTTGTTGTTGTAGCTCAAGCAGAAAATTTCAGATCTGACCAGCAATATATACCTAAAGGATGCAGAATTACAATACTGTCATTCACAGTAGGTCAAATAGTCTTTGACATCTTAAAAAACATAAATAAATTTCATCCAGAAGAGCAGTTCTAATAGTGTGATGTGCTGTCCTTTTGTAGAGTGTCCCGTTACAGGACTGAAGCGGTAGTGTTGGCCCAGGGTTCCTCATGTCTGAAGGCTAATCTAGAAGAATACGAGTATGAGCTGGAGTGTCAGTCGAAGGAGCTGACGGCACTGAGACTGGAGCAGAAGACACTGAGAGAGCAGCTTTCAGCCGCAACCCTGCAGAACGAGCAGCTCCTGGAACGCTGGCTGGAGGAGAAGAAAGAGGAGGCTAAGAGGATCAATAAACACAACGCAACACAAGAAAGGTGAACGTAGTCATATTTTTTTATTAAAGGATTTAGGTCACCCAAAAACAGGGTGACATTTGGGCCATCAGAGATGCAGGTGAGCTTTTTTAGTAGAATATTAAACAATTATTTGGCTAAAACTGCTCACTGTTGATTAATAGAGAGATTAATAAGATTAATAAATAAGATACTTGTAGCTCCTCCTGATGACACATTGATGCCTTGTGTAGTGAAAAATTGTTCTGTAAAAGAAACTGAGCATCATTTACTACAGTATTACTTCAAACATGATCAGGGCCATTTGTGGAGGCTGTGAATCGAAGGTAATGATGTAAATATATGGTGCAGGAATGACATCAGAAGACAGTTCCTATGGGATTTTTTTATAATGGGGATTTTTTGATTTATGAGAACAAGATCTGTGTATTTAATGTTATAGATTAACAAACATTAAAAGTATCGTCAAGTTTTGGTTACCACAGATATTTTTAAATCAATTATTTACTATTATAAGGAATCTTGTAGAAAAACATCGAACCCACTGCACATTATTCTGCAGATTCTGATGTTTGTCATTTTTTTGAACAGATTGATTGTTTTGATTTATCAACAATGTATCATCAGGAGCCACATATATTAAATTCTGTTATAAATTACTCACCCTCAGGTCGTTCCAAACCTTTGTTCAAATTCAGAACACAAATGAAGATATTTCACATGAAATCTGAAGGTTTCCTCATCCTCTAGAGACATCAATGGTCCTGAGACGTCCAGAAAAGGAACCAAAACATTGTCAAAACATCCCGTTTCACTTCAGTGGTTCAACTGTAATATTAAGAAGCTCTGAGAACACTTTTGGGTGCTGTTAAAAATGTAAAAACAATGTTCACCTATGTCTTCCACATCTGGTCAGCTTGCACATTTACTGCAGGCGATACCATGCTTGTGTGTTGCGCTGCTGACTCTAATGACAATACTTTGTAATGCCTGTAGTAAACATGCACCCTGCACAGACATTGGCGAACAAAGCCTTTTTTTACATTTCTTTTGTCACACAAATGTATTTTTGTACCTTAATATGGTTACAGTTGAACCAATGAAGTTACATAGAATATTTTGACAATGTTTTTGATTCCTTTTCTGGACTTTGAATGTCTTGGGATCGTTGCACACTTTTAAGAGCTCTCGGATTTCATCTGAAATATCTTTAATTGTGTTCTAAAGATGAAAAAAGGCTTCAAGGGACTCAAATGACATAAGGGTAATAAATACGATATTTTTTGTGAGTGTGTAAACAAACCCTTTAATTTCATTTTGCCTGTTTGTTTTTAGACTTTCAAATAGACTTGTATTTTATGAATCATCAGCTTAAACTTTTTTTAATAATCTACTAAAAAAAAACTACACTACATCTTGGGTGGCCTGAGAGTGAGTGAATGAACAGCAAATCAATTTTTTCGGGATGAACTACTCATGTTTTCTCATGAACTACTCATATCTCGTGTTTTTCCAATGGTTTTGCACATACATGACCTGAAATGTCTTCCATCGTCCATCAGGTGGCAGCGTTTGGCTGGTTGTCTAAAGAAGCGGTATCGCGCCAGGTCTCGCCCACCGTGTGCAACAAACAGCTCCGAAAACAAACCCTCAGAGTCCAAAACTCAGCGCCCTCATTCTTAATACTTACTTTGACGACGAATGTGGCATTTATATAGTTTTTGATGTTTTTCCCTACACTCTTGGGAGATCATTTTACATTTAGCATTCAAGAAAGATGGTACAACGAGACCTGAGGCCAAAAGGGTGGATTGCTGAATGTAAAGGCTAGTGATAAAGCTAATTGGTTTAAAAGTTTACAATATCTAACTTGCTAACAATAGTTAAAACATTTATAAACTGTGTTTTTAGCATTTACGTGACAGGTAATGCTAACAGATAAACATTTCGAATACGAAAGTAAGCAAGAAATGTTTCTATGAGCTAATTTTAAATAACAAATGAAGCTTGAAAGTGTTACCACTAATATTTAACAACAACCAGTTTGTATTATTTTTTTTTTATTAAAAAAAAGTTAAATAAAAATCCAGTTTTAAAACAAAAAAATAAAATGGCAAACAGTGTATCCTGTCATTATGAATGTTGTAACAACACAACAAATTTCCTTTCTTCTGAGGGATGTTAAATCTCTATACATCCATTTCCTGCTATTGTATTTTTTAACCAAATGCAGCAGTTTGACAAATTAAAAGCAGCACTTTTCATATATTAACAACCCGCTCAATTACTTAAGATCTTCACGGCAGCTCCGAGAAACATGCACAGTCCTGACACTGAAACTGTCCATCGCTGTGGAATTATTCATGTTCACAGATCACAGGAAAATCTGTAAAGAAATATAATTAACGAGCAATTTAGCCATCTCTATAGACTGGCTCGCCATTCATAACATAACAGTTGGCACAATATGACAGATATAATCATCACATGCCTATGCAGAAAGTGTATGAAATTCCCTGGTATCCCCTTCTTCATTTGCTTTTCACATTAATTTTACGCAATATACATAGTTGTTTTTTTCTTCAATAAAAATCGCCAAATACTGCTTCATTCGCATTGGGATGAGAAAAAACGTTTCATTGTTACACCTTTGGGGACACGAAAGATGCACAATTTGATGAATACTAAGATGATTCAGCAATCCTCTTCTTTATCGATAACTCCTTTCAACCTCAAGCGAGCAAAGTCTTCAAATACAATGTCGTCGTCAGGAATTAAACTGCTGTTAGAAAGAGTAACATGAAAATGAAGCTTAAAACAGAATCTTATTCTCATTAGGCATGATATTTATATTGAACAATTCTGCTTACTTGGTGTCGAACTCTATCAAGTTGGTATCAATTGGTGGATCCAACATTGGCACAGCTGTTAAACAAACAGTATTATTACTATCATGTTTCTTTAACAGTCTACTTCAGTTTTGGCATTCTATGTGTTTGTGATTGTTTCGACAAATACCTGAGGTTGAATGGGAAAGGCTGGACTCTGATGGTTTTGGATGCATCAAGACAAAAGGCAGTTCCACTGAAACATCCCTGAATGAAAAACAAAATCAACAATGCCATCATTTAAAATAGCTCAGCTGTGAATGAGCATAAAGTGATGAATCCCTCAAAAACCCACTGGGTCATGTTGTGTGCAAGATATATTATTGTTCATGGGCCACATTCACAAAAAAAGTTATAACACTAAGTGAGTGGTTAACGTTTTCAAAAATAGCAGTAAATGTTTTTGGTTGGATTTTGCATTTTTTTTCTCATAAAACCCATTTACAAATATGTACTAAGCCTTAGTAACTAAAGAACAGAGAAGTTTAAGCTAAGATTAAGGGCGATGTACATAATAATTGGCTGATGGTGAAGGAAGGCATTTCCGTCATCTTAAGATGCCTTCTGAAAACTGCCTCAGGTTGTTATGTTACTCTTTATTTTTCCCACCAGCAAGTGATAGTGAAGGCATTCATTATGTTGCATCAATAAATTATTCCCATTTCCATTCATTAAAAAAACAAAACAAAAAAAAAAAACACAAAAACTGTGATTAGAAACAGTGATATTGGAATAAAAATGGCTGGCGAATGGCTAAGGGGATTTTTACTTTGCCATCATAGAAATAAATGACATTTGAAAATACACTCACTGGCAGATTTATTAGATACACCTCACTAGTACCGGGTTGGCCACTTATTTACCTTCAGAACTGCCTTAAATCAATTGTGGCATAGATTCAACAAGGTACGGGAAATATTCCTCCGAGATTTTGGTCCATATTAACATGATAGCATCACGCAGTTGCTGCAGATTTGTCGGCTGCACATCCATGATGCGACTCTCTCGTTTCCACATCCCAAAGGTGCTCTATTGGATTAAGCTTTGGTGACTGTGGAGGCCATTTGAGTACAGTGAACTCATTGCCATGTTCAAGAAACTAGTCTAAAATGATTCGCGCTTTATGACATGACGCCTTATCCTGCTGGAAGTAACCATCAGAAGATGGTTACATTGTGGTCATAAAAGGATGGCCATGGTCAGCAACAATACTCAGGTAGGCTGTGGTGTTGACACGATGCTCAATTGGTACTAAAGGGCCCAAAGTGTGCCAAGAAAATATCCCCCACACCACTACACCACCCCCACCAGCCTGAACCATTGATACAAGGCAGGACGGATCCATGCTTTCATGTTGTTGACGCTAAATTCTGACCCTACCATCCGAATGTCAAGAAATCGAGACTCATCAGACCAGGCAACATTTTTCCAATCTTTTATTGTCCAATTTTGGTGAGCCTGTGCGAATTGTAGCTTCAATTTCCTGTTCTTAGCTGACAGGAGTGGCACCTGTTGTGGTCCTCTGCTGCTGTAGCCCATCTGCCTCAAGGTTGGACGTGTTGTGCGTTTAGAGATGCTCCTCTCATACCTCGGTTGTAACGAGTGGTTATTGGAGTTACTGTTGCCTTTCTATCAGCTCCAACCAGTCTAGCCATTCTCTGCCATCAACAAGGCATTTGCACCCACAGAACTGCTGCTCACTGGAGATTTTCTCTTTTTCTGACCATTCTCTGTAAACCCTAGAGATGGTTCAGCAGTTTCTGAAATACTCAGACCAGCCCGTGTGGCAGCAACAACCATGACATGTTCAAAGTCACTTAAATCATCTTTCCGATGTTCGGTTTGAACTGCAGCAGATCGTCTTGACCACATGCTTTAATGTATTGAGCTGCTGCCATGTAATTTGCTCATTAGAAATTTGCGTTAACGAGCAGTTGAACAGGTGTATCTAATAAAGTGTGAATGCGGCCGGTGAGTGTAAATTGGAAAACAGAACATTTAATTACAACAATATTTCATGATATTTTTAAGTATATTAAAGCAAACAAAATCTTACAGGACTACCCTCTGGCCTACCATGACGTAGCTGATGTTTTTATTTCCTCAGTGAAACATTATGAAAGACTTTGTCTGAAACTGTGGTAATGGTGATTCATAAAACCAAGTCAACTTTTACCATCAGGTTTACCAAACAGCTTGTAGTATAATAATAGTACTATAATAATAATAGTCAATGTATCACCAGGAGTGATGGTTGATAATTTTGTTTATATATTTTATTTGACTCTAAATGTGTCTGTAGACCACACTTTCAGCCGAAAGTCTTTAAGTTCAACTGTAGAAAAAAGAAAAACACCTACATCTTGGGTAAATTAACAAGTAAATTAACAGTAAATCTGCAATTTTAAGCAGACCTTATTTATTTTACTTTGGGTTTAAATGGTAAAACATGACCTAGACATTTCTTAGTGAGATTCATCCTCCATGCCATTTTCATGGTTAGTAATAGAACGCTACTGATATCAAACAGAAACCACCGGGGTAAAGTTGAGCGGAGCATTGAACACCATGCAGATCTCTTCTTGTTACACCAAACCTAGAGACATTACAGCAAGACACCAGAATGCAGAATGGATGTATTTACCTCTCCAGCAAGCTGCTTAAAAGCCTGACGTGACAGACAGATGGAGGGAGGGGAAGGAAACAGACAGAGAGAAAGAGAGAGACATAAAACAATAGGAGAGTGACAAAATGATTCGATAACCAGAGAGAAGCAGCACAAAGAGGCAAGGATTCATGAAGGGAAGATAAAACACAAGACTCATGAAGCATCCAGGAGGGAAAAAAGACTTAAATGCTAAAGCGAAGCACGCTAATTAACATACCGCTGCTGAAAAGAAGAAACATATACACTAGTCAATCTTAATAATATCTACAAAAAGGAGGGTGGAGTGGACAGTTAATTAAAGGCCATTTTCACACACATGTTGTAAGTAAAGTCGTTCTGGTAAACCATTAGCACATGCTTTCAGATGGAGTAATATCTTCTTATAAGATCAATTTAATCAGACAAATCCCTGACAAGATGTGCATGAGAATCGCAGCTTTGCTTAACGTTTATAAACAAATTTAGTCGTTCAGCCCTAATGAACATTTAATCAGTGTTGGGTGTAAGGAGTTACTAATTTATTATTATTATTTTATATATTTATTTATAAGAGGTATTTCACCTTTTTAATTTGGATAGAATAGTGGAGGTTACAGACAGGAAAGTATTGAGGTGCAGAGAGAGGGGAAGGCTCAGCAAAAGACCTCGAGCCGAGAATCGAATTTGAGTCGCCATGACCAACATGGTGCTATGTCGCACTTAACCACTAGGCTATTGGAGCCGACAAGTTACAAATTAAGAAATTTCTGTAATTTAATTATCCACAAGAAGAACAAATTAAAGTAATTAAAGTATGAGATTACAATAAATTTTTAGATCATATAATGACGGTTACTTATAATAATGTACTTTCCTAAAATACTATAGATCATTTCAATGTGGTGATGTCATGAACACATACTGTTTAACAAGTACATTTCATGTATTTAACTGTAACAATAGCAATCCATTCATAACTTTACGATAAAACACCTCTCTTAACATTATTTATCAATATGTCAACCTTTATGAATTCCCGAACACTGTGGAAATTAAAAATGTATACTAGGACAGATGCTATTGTTTACATCCCTCAAAATGGTTTATACAGTTGGGTAAAATTCAATTCAGAGAAGCAAAGTAATTGAATTGTTTGTTACACAAATTTAATATGTAGAACAAGGTTACATTTATCCTGACTATTGCACATGGTTAAATGGTGAATTGAGTTAATTCTAATATTATGGTTTGTATAAAATATGCATTAGTACTTTGAAACATGTTCTTAAAGACTAATTCTATTTGTTAAATAAATAAAAACAGTTACGTTTGTAATAAAATGTTAAATAATTCAATTTAGTTTAATTTCTGTTGTCTGTGTATTGGCTGTCTAATTCAATTCCTGATCGATTACAATATTTTTCATTTAAGTCATTAATTCTTTTTTGTGCTTTACATGTAACTAGGGCTGAACAATATATCAAACATCGATATAGCAATGTCTGTATCTGCAATAGGATTAGATTAAGATATTAAATACAGGGTTTCTGCAGGTTTCATAAAGTCAAATTTAAGACTTTAAGTCATTTTTAAGACTATTATTAATGAAACGTCAGACATTATATAATATTTTATATAATGTGTCAAAACAAGCAAACTGGTTTTATAGATGCATTTTAAAATGATTTAAGACCTAAAACAAAATATTTCGGTAGAATTAGACTTTAAGGCCTGCAAATTTGTTTTAGAAGTTTAAAACATTTTAAGGACACCCTGTAAATATAATTATTTATATAATACTGTTATTTTACATCTGATTGGTCAATTTCTGTACTTGAATACTATTAGACTACTAATAAAGCCAAAAAGCACCATTTACTCATTAATGCTTGTAATTTATTTTAATTTATGCAGATTCACTACACAGAAAAGAATTGATCATCCCAGTCGATCTAAATTAATGAAATCTTTCCAAACAGAGCTATTCAAATCATCTGGTGAAATTATATTCTTTAATTTATATATATATATATATATATATATATATATATATATATATATATATAAAATTTAATTTAAATGTATATCGCAGTAAAACTAAATATCGCAATGTCAGATTTTTCCAATATCGTACGTGTAACACAAAAACAATATTTCTAAAGCAACAGTAATCATCATTATGTGTGGTTGATTAGAGACCAGCGGAAACTGTGTTTAAGAGAGGAAGCAGGGGTCACATGACTCACCCTCCACGGGAGACCACCAGTTTGACTTTAACCCGATATGACACCAGGACACCCAGAACTTCCTTATTACTCACATCTTTCACACTGTAGTCAAATAAACAAACACAAACAGTCAGTTGGCTCTTTATAATCCAGAAAGCTAAAGTCAACACTAAACCACAGGATTTTACATTAATTAAACAAAATAAAGATGCATATGGTACAACATTCACTGAAAATTTTGCTTTTTTTTCATTGAAACATTCAAACTAATAGTATACTTTACATTAAGGTTGTATTAGTTAATGTTAGGTAATATAATGTATTTGCATATATGTGATTTACTGACATTATATTAGTACAATTTAATATAGTTATTTCAGTATTTTATCTTGGTTAACGTTAATTCATGAAAATAAGATTCATAGACCCTTTTTACATTTCCAGATTTCTTAGTAGTGAAAGTCAACATAGTTGGGTAAACTCAGAGCGCAGTGAATAGGAGAGTACAACAAATAATATTTTTACAATACTGTTTGCTGAAATAATAAAAGTAAAATGCCACAATAGTGTTATCAAGACTTTCAGAAAAAAGAAAAAAAAATGTGTGAGACTGATAATGGCAGCCAGAGAAGAAAATAATGTCAAATTTACTCATTTACTCTCAGGCCCATAGATGCTGCATTAGAAACGCCTCACATAACCGGTAATTCGTTTTGTTTTTTTATTTGAATTTTATAAATGCATATAAATGTTAATACGTTTTTTTTTTAAAAGGAGGTGGTGTCTGTTAGGTTGTAATACCCCTCCTAAAACCCATTTCCCCATCTTTCTTTTAGAAATGGCAAAGACGCTGATCAAAAGTGTTAGTGAAGGCATTCTTAATGCTGTATCCATAAACTATTCCCATTTCCATTCATCAAAAAAATATTAAAATGTGATTAAAAATGGTTATATTGGAATAAAACTGGATTTTTGGCTGAGGGAAATTTAACTTTGCCATCACAGGACTAAATAACATTTGATTCAACAAATGTTTCAACAAATTTACTCTCAGCCCCATAGACGCTGCATTAGAAACACCTCACATAAACGGTAATTCGTTTTTTGTAATTTGAAGCAAAGATGATATAATACATTCATAAATGCATATAAATGTTCTTAGGTTTAAAAAAAAATCTAAACATTAAAAACTTAATGATTTAAGATTATGATGACCATTAAACGAGTCATAAGAAAAAGGTCCATTGTTAGTTTTAGTCCATGTTAACTCACAGTACTTTAATTTTAACAAGCATATATTTGGATTGTAATACTGCATTACTAAATGTTAAACTGTTTAATAAATGCTGTGCTGTTCATTATTAGTAAAAAAAGTTATGAAATTTTGTTGTAAAGTGTGGCCGATGTTTCTGACAGTTGACATTTTCATGCTTTTTTCTACCAATATATCACCACCAAAGGCTGAAATGTTTTAACTTTGTTTTATAATAAGAGTTTGTTTACCAAGCAGGATATATAGATTTATAGCAATTTTAAGTTTCACTAAAAATGGTAAGATTTTTGCTAATAACTAATTGTTAAAATTGCGACTGCCCAACATGGTTTAGTAGAAAACAGCTTTATTTATCAGCTGGGATTTGGTGAAATATTTGAAGCTGTTTAAATTTGTATTGTCAAATTGTGTCTACATTGAGCCCTGTTCACTTTCAATTCAATTCAATGGCAATATCATTTTTGCACGAACTTTTCCTTTAATTATCCATCTTAACTTGCCTAGTGGTGAGTAAACAGTTAGGAAATGTTCAGTTTTGGATTAACCATTCCTTCAGCTATGCATGTATGTGTGGTAATGCAGTAACATGTTCAGGTTTTTTTTAAATTCTACAAGCTAGTAGGTTTGTAATATAAATAAAATGAAAACTTTTATACTGAAAAATTATTAGATTTGTCATAGCATCCATTTGAGTATAAGAGTAAAATTGTAGGATTTAACTACAGTAATACCCACATTGTACTGGACGCCAGGTTGGTGTCCTCATGTTTGAGTTTTCCGTCCAGCGCCAGTCCTCTCTTCTCTCGATTGTTGTTGAGAGTTGGCGTGAGTGTGTACACTTTACAGAATGTCGAACTAGATGCCACTTGATCACTACAAGATGCAAAGATGAAACAGATACAAACTATTGCCCAAGTACACATCACAAATCCCCAAATAGACTACAGAACACAAACACTAAACAACTAATACTGTTTATATGTATAAGCCTCTCATTTTTACTAAAAATATGCTTACTCTGCCTCTATCTGAGCCACGGGACATTTATACTGTGCAGTACTGAAGAGACAGATATCTGCATACTGTCGAACTGTAAAGACACAAATGTAAACAATATAATAGCATTGAGCAAACAAGTGACCGATGATGAGAGCGATATGAAAATAATGTCAGCCAACACAACAAACAACAGTAACCCTCTGATATAGAT
This sequence comes from Danio tinwini, assembly GCA_903798205.1. Taxonomy (NCBI): domain Eukaryota; kingdom Metazoa; phylum Chordata; class Actinopteri; order Cypriniformes; family Danionidae; genus Danio; species Danio tinwini. Next base: position 9,631,675 of record CAIGQZ010001492.1, on the reverse strand, counting down.
CTGACTCACCTGATATTTTAACTCTTTTGACGGTCTTGGTGGAGTTATTGGTGACATGGACATTAACACTGATGGGTTCCCCATGGTAATACAGCTGTAGAGAAAAATTGATGTTAAAGAGATATTTTACTTAAGAACGAAAATCCAGGCAATATTTGCTCAATCTGTTGTTCTAAATAATGGCATGTGCGCTTCTTTATTTCTCAGACCACCGAAGGAGAAATCATGCTTGTCAATATAATGTCTTTGAAATTAACCAGATCTATGTGACCTTATGTTCCAGGAGTTATTAGGGTATATTAATGGTTCCCAAACTTTTTAGCCTGTGACCCCAAAATAACAATGCCAGTAACTCGCGACCCCCAATATTCTCAGAGGTAGTTATGATATATAATCCTTGCATACAACAGGGCACACATACCAATAGTCCCAAGTTTATTTATAATTTAACTTTGGAGGACGCCACTCGGAGACCATCTACCATGTTCAGTTTTTTCTTCAGTGTGTGTAATTGTTAATAAAGGCTTCTGTACTAAATATTTAAAATGCTTGACTCAAGTGATCAAATACTTATTTCACACAGTAATTTACAAATAAATTGTTAAAAAATCATATAATGTGATTTCTGCATTTTTATTTTTAGATTCTGTCTCTCACAGTGGATTTGCACCTATACTGAAAATTCTAGACCCCTCCATGATTTACAAGTAGGAGATCTTGAAAAATCACAGTATGATCAAATACTTATTTCCCTCACTGTATATCGTATCTCAGCCGAGCAGTGAAGATTGCTGTTTGTTTTTAAAAGAAACGCAGCAATTTTGTATAGCATGACAACTGAGCGTTGAAGCCCAGGGGCTGGCTGATTGAAATGAAAAAATTGTGTGCATATAGCCCATTATTTACTCCAACTAATCTGTACTAAACAGCACTATACCTCTTTATCTAGTGAAGCCTCTAGATGTAAAGAGCGGTCTGACATGAGAAAACTCCTCGTCGTCTCCACCATGGGCTGTGGGCCGGGTTTTTCAGGGGCGTATTGGACTTTGCGTATCACTAGTCGAACTGAATTCCTGTGAAAAAAAAAAAGAAATAAGCTTCATATAAGATCTAAACTCTCTTTTATAATCTTATTTACTCAAATGGTTACAAGCTAAAGCCAAGGAAAGTATATATATAATCCAACCTTTTGTGATTCTTCTCTTCCATTGATTTGGCACAAAAAGCCCTGATCTCAAAATCCACCCCACAGGCCTGAAGAAAGAAAGATGGAGGTAAAGTTCACAAGTTCACCCAAGCTTTACAAAACAGGATGTGTGCAAAATGTGATGAGAAATCGGAAGGTGTTAGACAGTGTTAGTGGTGTCAAAAGGAGTTGCGTATGAGCTGTAATACCTTTCCTGTGTCTTCAGGGCCAGGCTGCAGGGTAACAGAACATGGCAAGTTCTGTGGTATCTAAAAAAAAAACAGAAAAATATTTCTGTTCAATAACAATATTCCAGTATTTCTAGAAGATTGATGAATTAAAATGAATGGATGATACAAAGCTCATAATTATTTTCATCTGATAATGAATAAAGGGCCAGCATTAAAATTGTGCCATATATTATGGTCAATATATATAAAAAATGCAATATTTGACTATATTATTTCATAATAAACAACAAGGAAGATGAAAATTGTTTGGTTTATAATTTCACAAATATTTTAAGTTAGAGTTATTATTCTCTTAACATTTAAACTTTTCCTTCATAAATAATGTAAAAACACTTATAAATTAATAAATAAGTTCAAATATATATTGGAAATATTAATATTAAATATAAATAAATTTTAGGCTTATACCAAGCAAATTATTATTTCCAGGTAACAACTAAAAAAAAACAAATGGCCAATATTACTACTTTTCTTTCTTGTCTTATTAAATAATAATTAAAATTTACAAACAAAAATATAATTTAATAAAGTTAAAAATGACAGTTTTAATTAAGTATATATATATATATATATATATATATATATATAAAGGGAAGATATTAATAATAAGGGAATATGCAAGGTGATGATTTTATGAATACTAATATAAAACAAAAATGTAAGATAATGTTTAAAAATGTCATCATATTCTCAGTTAATAATATTGTATAATAATTAGCACATTTTAAATATTATTATGAGTTTATATATTAGATATACAAGATATATAGATCCTAAGGGGAAGTTAGAAACTCACAGTGAAATGGAAAGGATAAGCATTTTGCCCAAGTTTTTTCAACAGTCTCTCTTGCAGACGACTGTGAGGTTTGGATTCCTCTGGGATGGGAGGATAGGCTTGAAAAGTGAAGATGTAAAGGTCTTTTCTGAAGGAGAGCCCAAGAACGTCAAGGTCCTCACGGCCATACCGGAATGCACAGGTTAAAGTTACGAATACTGCAAGAAAATATTTGTTATTACTGAAATAATGAATTATAATATGAAGTGGAACATCTCTTGCATTTGATGGGAAGCAATATGACACAAGTATGCAAATATACTCTACATTATTTTAAACCGTAAAGATAGTACAGTACAGTCCTATCAGTCTCATATAGTTTAATTGTGTACTCGAATTTCCATTTAATGTTCAGACATTTTTGGTGTCCTCATCAGGTTCCACATAAAAATCCAATTTTATATGCATAGAAAGCATAATAAAATGCAAATACATTTTATAATGCTTTAAAAACTTTAGTTAAAATAAACGTAAATATACAGGTAAAACAATGTTCTGTCATTTAGCATAACATGTTTATGTAAAAAATTATATTTGTTTTCTGACCTGTACTTATTAAGATATACAGTGCTCAGCATAATTCAGTAGTCCTTTTTGAAAATTAATATTTTTATTCAATTCTCAGTGAATATAGGCAATGTATTTTGGTGCATTTAAACAAAACTGATTTATTAAACAGATATATTTATTAAAATAATAGTTTAGTCACCAAACATATTTAGAAATTGAAAGATAATACAATTAAATACTAGCAAAATATTGCAAAAAAATTACAAACTACAAAATTTCAAATAAATTTTTTTGTTTGTTTTTTGCTTCTCTTGATTTTTCCTCTTTTTTTATTGTATTTAATATTTTTCTATAACATAAATTTGGGTGTATTAATTTTTGAACTGTTATTGTAAGTTATTTTGTTAGATAAGCTCCAGATTTGGCTTCAGTACTGACCAATCTAATGTATATGCACAAATATAATATCGTATAGCTTCCTATTAAAAATATGAATTTAAAAGATAGATTTGTGAGGGGTGTACTTATATATGCCGAGCACTGTACATATATTTAAAAACTGGATATACACAGTTATTCTATTTTAAAGTATAAAAACTAGTGCTCTGGAGCATAGTGGAAAAGTACAAATTCAGTTGACAAATAATCAGTACTTTGGAGTACTTATGTCAACAAAACATTATTATTTAAATATGTAACCTAGTACAAAGAGCTTAAAGAGGTATTACAAAAACTTACTTGTAGCATTTACTATTTTTCTATATTTAGCTTTTAGACAAAAGAATATTGAATTTTAACACCTGCTATTTATCATTTTTCAGTCGAGACAAATATACTTGTACAGAATGATCATTTATCATAAAACTTGAGCTTTCTTTTATGCTTTAAGCAACAAATACATGACAATAGAACAAACAAAATAATGCCAGGGTAATATAAGGTAAATAATAATAACAGTACAAAAATAAGGAAATAAATAAGAGTATAAATAAATAAATACAATTACAAACAAATAGAGCACAACTGGACAGTTTTAACTGCCTTTCTATTAGTACTATGCCGAATTGTACAAAAGTAATTTTTCAGCTCTTTATAAAACTAAGTAAAACAGGGTTGGTTGTTGGAAAATGTACACTTATGAATATGAAATTTATTCAACAAAATTAATAATTAATAACAAAAACTAAATTATTCAGATTATCAGAATTAAAATATCCAAAAATTACACTTTCAACATGCAAATTAAAATTAAAGAGTACCTTTTTTTAATAAAGACAGAAGCATCATACCAAAGCGCCAAAAGATGTGGGGTACACTTTCCAAATGCAAAGAGCAATTTATATCAATATCCTTTTAAAATTTACTGAGAAAATATTTAACTGGAAAGAATTTATGAATTGGTTTAAATAGGTTTCTTTTATTTTATTTGTAACAAAATATTGTTAGGTAATGACCAAATACTTTTCCATTTAGGAATTCTTACAAGATTTTTCCAACAGGTAATAGAGCTAGGCTTGGAAACAACTTAGTTTAAAACTCAAGATTTGTTGCTCACCTTTTCGGTCTTTCAGATATTCAGGGTCAACCAGGATCACACCATCTAAAGCAGTAGTATAATAAGTATTGTGTCTTTTATTTTTTCTTCTCCATTTAAAAACAATTGTGATTTAATCTGATGTGACTAACCAACAGGATCCACGTGATCTAGATGATCCACAAAATCTCTTTTCCCCAGATATACTGTAACCTAAAAAAAGGGCTGGATTTGAACTATAACTTGTGCAAATCATAAACAGTGATATCATGAAAGAGAAAAGCCTTACTTTGCAATTGGGACTGGACTTCTTGAACACCCTTTAGAACAACAGAAACGAGTGCATTACTAATCACAGATATGATCAGAGTTGACCGTTTGTGAAGTAGGTGGGAACACTTTAAAGTGCAGCAGATGGCAAGAGCCTAAGGAGCAAACAAATGGCGGAAAGCAACAAATGGCTACTTTGCGTGCAAAGCCCAATGTTACTATGGTCATGCTTGACAAAACTAGGCTTTGATCAAATAATAGGATTGATCAGTATGAATGATCTGCATTAACGTATCATGAGCAGCTGTTGTTAGCTGGCAGGCTATGCGACATGCATGCTAAAGGATGAACTGACTTATATTGAAACATTTGAACATTTCTCAACGGATTTTTTTAAGAACAGTAATGAGGATAAATCAATTGTATATAATGTACGTGCACATTATGTGGTGTTTCCTCATCATGCTCAGTCTGGGTTATCCAGCCACGTCCATTTACAACCCAGCTAGTATTAGCTTTCCTATTTGTTCGCAACAAATATACAAACAGCATTTATTATGGGGTCTGAAGCTTAAAAAAACACTCACCGGGTGCCTGCCTTGTCCCCCATAACGAGGGAGAATTTGGCCTGGAAATATTTTGCAGCAAAACACGCAGCTATAGTGTAAACAGCAGCTCCTGAAGATGTTCAATCATTCCCTGGTAGCTGGCGGTGGGCGGGGCTACAGTCGAGTCACGTGCCCTGCCGCCCACAAATGTGTCCACGATGAAGCGGTAGCGCACAGAATGAGTTATTTATTTATTTATTTATTTATTTATTTATTTATTTATTTATTTATTTATTTATTTATTTAT
>CAIGQZ010001492.1:9542194-9562173 GCA_903798205.1 Danio tinwini | reverse complement strand
ATATGTATGTGTGTGTGTGTGTGTGTGTTTATAATGGTTGATTTTCCTTTTGTACACACGATTATGCAGTCCAACTGTTGTATAAGTGCAATAATGTTATTTGCTCCCCTCCTGCCATTCCAAACAGTTTTTTTTATTCCTAAAATACAAAAGATATTTTGAATAAAATAACGCTTTTCTTAATGAGTAACTTTTGTTAATAAGTAACTAGTAAATAAGTCACTGATGTCAAAACATTTTGCAGTTTTGTTAATGTTTCAAAAAGAAGCATATCCTGCTCTCCAAGGCTGCATTTATTTGATCAAAAATAGTTAAATACGTCAAATATTAGGATTTTAATTGAATGTAGTTTACATTTTTATATATTCCTTTGAATAAATGCTGAATTTTGAAACATTTCTTCATTCTTTAGCATCAGGACATAAAGAGACTTTAAATCAATATAACAAAAATATTTTACTACATGTTAATTCATATTATTTTCCTGCCTTTGTTTCTTGCTCAATGCTATTCTATCAAATATAATTATGAAATCCAAATTTCTGAATTACTGCCTCCCTTAAAATCCTATATCAGTGCTATATGATTATCTATATACAGTACATCCCCCACTAAGTCCATTTCTCTCTACAGTAATTCTGTTCTGTCCCTCTGCCAAGAATACATTTTGATGGATTGTTTTTGTAGTGTTCCTCAAACCCTTGACCTTCCTCCAGGTCTTTCAGCCATTGTTGGCCCCAAAAGCACCTTCTTCTCCCTCCGCGGCCAGACTTCTCACTCCTCCACCCCCCAGCAAACTCCCACGTCACCACATTCTTGTGCTTTCGCCTGTCATCACAACCCCAATCACATCCCAGAGAGAGCAAAAGCAACCAGATGCCAAAAACAGCACACTCTTAACATTGGATTCACATTATAGCGTTTGACTTTACTCTGCTAATGATGCTTTGCTTTAGACCAGTGTTCACTATTTACATCATGGTGATTCGATATCCTGTCCTCTTTTGAGATCTGCAGTGATTTTTTTTTTTTTTTTGGATTTATATTTCTTCTGAAAGTTTTATGTGGATATTTCCCTGAACAGGCCTCTCTGTACTGTCAGTTGAAAGGCCGGAGTTGCTACAGAACACCATAAAGGGGTGAATTCTTCAAACGCTGTGCTTTTAGTCTGACCAGACACACACACACACACACACAGATAACATGAATGTGAGGTCGCTTATCCCAATTACAAGCAGAAGTGCCTTTTAATCTTGAAGGAATGTTCTGGGTTCAACAAAAGTGAAGCTATAGTCTCTGGACAGCATCTGCTGTGTGAGACTGTGTGTGCACAGAAAATAATTTGCTGTCCTTAAGAGTTTCTGATGACTAAAACTACAATGATTGTTGTTGTGGTTTTGTTAGTTTCTACAATTAATTTAACATAATAAAATATATAACTGGTGCCCAAAAAGTTGAGCTATAGAAGCAAAATTAGAAGGAAATTAGATTTTTTTTTAATGAAGTATAAAAACAAAGAAATAAAACTAAATTACTGTACTAAAACGTAAACAAACAATAAAAAAATCAACATTTCAACATATTTATGACTGAAGCACAAAGCATAAAAAATAAAGCTGTAGAGAAAAAAAAACAAATTAAATAAGTTCATTAAATTTAAAGAAAAAAACTGAATTATCAACGCTATCTTACGGCAATTCATAACTATTTGATTTAATTCGTATGAATTTGTGTGATCGCATTCATATAATTTAGTATGATTTGCTCATCCGCCAATGACGGTTGGATTTAGGGACAGGGTTGGGTGCCATACCACCAGGGGCGGACTGGTAGTATATTAAAATCGTACATTTTCTGAACTAAACTCATATAAATTATACCCACTAAAATTACAAAACGTAAAATAGTAACTTTCCTCGTGAGATCAGGCTGGAATTCACTGATACCAAATATAAATTCTAGCTCAACACTTCAATTTTAATCAATGTGAAGAATTTAAAAAAGTTTTTTTTTAACTTTAGAAAAATCAAATATGTTTGTTATCAAATATAGTTGTTATAAGCCAAAATGATAAATTTTTCTTAAATGCAAAAAAGTAAAAATTATTTTTAAGTAAAGTTCTAGAGCCAGATAGAATCTGCAGACACTTTTTGCTATTTCTGTGCAGAATTTTGTAAAAAATCTGCAAATTCATGCTAAATGATTTTGGGAGAATCATAATTAAAAACCACAATTTTTCGAATTGGGGGTTTTAATATGCCCTTTTTATTTAAAGCTCCTAAATTTGTAAATGATTTTAATAAAATTAGGTGAGAGAACTGTACAATAAAATGTAAAGAGGACCTATTATTTCCCTTTTTGCAGGACATAAAATAAGTCTCTAATGTCCCTAGAGAGTGTATGTGAGGTTTCAGCTCAAAATACCAAACAAATAATGTTTTAAAACTGTCCCTTTAGGCTTTGATCCTATTTGTGCTATTTTGATGACTGCCACATTAAATTCAAATGAGATTGTGCTCTTTTCAAAAGAGGGCAGAGCTACAAATGCCTGTGCATCAGCATAGTGGCAGATTCAAAAAAGAGTCTAATGCTCGATTCACATGGGGCTTCAGTGTCAATGCTTGATGGAGGGCGTGTCTGATGTTGGGGCTGACGCTATTGTCATAAAAGCATTAGTCAATGATCTAAGTCCGCAATCGGCTACTGACTATGGGGTATTTGCATAAAGCGATCTGTTTGGCTGATACTTTCGTTGGTGCTTGAAAAGTTGAGAAATTCCCAACTTCTACAGCAAACAACGCCGCTGAAGCAGCATCGACAAACCAATTCAGTTCGGCAACGCTTGACGTGGGGATTGAGATTTGTAACTGTGTGGAAAATCTATATGTCACATCAAAGAAATCTTAGACATTTAACCCTTATATGATAATATGAAAGTCAAATTTAATGTAATTTTTTTACTTGCTTGGTTTAAACTACAGTTGTTTCCTGATGTGCATATAAAGGGGTAGGGGATATACTGTACATACAGGGTAATAGCTGTTAAAAGAATTTTTCAATCTGATTGTAAAGATTTTTAGAAATAAAAACTGAATTACAATAAAAAAATTGAGATTTGTACATCATCTGAAAAAGCTTATCAAATTATTTCCATTGATGTGTTGTGTCTCAGAATAGGACAACATATGGTCAAGATATGACTGGAAAAAAACATGATCTGGAAAAAAAAATTAGATATAAGAAAATAATAATAATAGAAAATAATAAAAAAACTGTTTAAATCTAAGGGTTAAAAAAATCTACATATTGTTGTCTAAAGTTTAAAGTTGTTTAAATTAAGTTATTAGCAATATGCATTATTAGTCAAAAATTAAGGCAATGATATATTTACAGTAGGAAATGTAGACCCATGCGGAATCGGCACACAGAAATCTGCAGATTTTTAGCCCATCATTGAGTCTGTTTATTTACTTGTGTAAATGTGTGTACATTTATATTTATTTAGCTTTTAAAATTAATTTCAGTAATAATAATGACTAATATGAAAATGTTCATATGATTTATTACCAATACACTGTGTCTTTTAGTAGATATATTATATAAGAGACTTGCTTTGTTTACCAAATAAGTGGATCTAATTGGGTTTGCATTTTAAAAATTAAATAAAAGTTATTTTTTTATTTCATGTATTAAGTTTTCCTCAATGTTTAGGATGCAGTTATGGTCTTTATTCAAATTAGTTTTACAAACAAACTCAGCGTTTGTTTCTCCTCATCTCTTGCTTTTATTGATGCAGCATTCTTCCCTTTGGCCAAAGTCAATGAGGCTGATTCTCAACCCAAAGTGAACATCTGGCTCTAATTAAAACCTTCCCCTTGCTCGTCCCCCCCATAGCGTCACTTTCTCAGTCCCTTAGCATCCCTCCCTCAAACCTCCTTCTCCTCCTTCTCGTCCTGGGTCGTGTGTCCTGTGGCCGCGTCTGCATGAGGATCTCAGTGCTGCTGGATATGGAGCATTTGACTATGGTGTGGAGTTTGGGGCTTCTTCTATCTCTGGGATTTGGAGGGGTCTTGTGTCAGACCACCAACTACACCAGGTGTGCGGTAGGGCTGTGAATGAGAATGAGCTTGGTGTGCATGTCAGGACAGCACTTTGAAGATATAAATAACTATTTTTAGAAACCATAAAGGTTTCTTTTGCAGGAGCTGTTTAAACTCGCTAGCTTTTTTTTTTTTAGATGCCTGTGTGTTATTTTTATACTGTAAATGCATGACATGTTGGTGAATTTGAATGTGTGGTATTAGGGTGAACTGGGTCAGTGCATCAGATCCAGCTTTCCTCATTCTTCATTGCTAATTCTGGAGAACACAGAATTCAATGATTGTTGGATGAGATTGAGCAATCTGACCCACGTCTTTATGGGCAGGAATGCTGGAAAAGTTTTTATGCTTACCTTTTAAAGAAACAGTACATTCTTTAAGCAGTAGTTTTACTTGTAGAGAAACTTGCAGTTTTTGTAGCTAAATTTACATTAAGTATCTCTAAGTTTGAGATATTTTGTTAAATGTTTGTGCTGCTCTTTTTCCATAAAATAAAAAGTAAACAAACAAACAAACAGAAAAAATGCCACTACACGTGCAATGCATCAAATCTAAATTTACTATAGTAATTTTGCTTTTATTTGTTTACTATTTGGTTAAAGGGCTTCAATTTTGGTCGTTTACAAGATGTAAAATCAGCCTTTTGTGTCTCCACAATGTGTCTGTAAAGTTTCAGGTCAAAATATCCATCAGACCATTTATTATATCCTGCTGAAATTGTTAATTTTGGGGTCAGAGGGAATTGTAGCTGTTTTGTGCCTGTGCCTTTAAATAAAAATGAGCTGGTTGTCCCATCCACTCTTGGGACATTTTCATTCAGAGTAAGATAACCAGGGTCGGATGTCAGGATAAACACAGCGAAACGACAGGCAACAACTCAGACATGAAACGGAGACCCACAGTCACAAATACTAGCAAGATGAATGAGCCACACAGAAATGCAATCTACTCAAGGGTAATGTGACAGAATGCCCACCAAACAGGTAAATGTGCTGCTGGATAGAGATTCATTATAGCTAAGTTATTATGTAAATAAACCTGATATAACATCCACAAACTGGGACTCCTATTGTGTGATTGAAACATTATCATTATTAGTTGTGTACACTATGCAGCTGTGGTGTTTCCAGAGTTTCTTTGCAAATCCTGTCTTGTGGATATGGTTGTATGTCTTGTGGATATGGTTACGGGTTTCCCAGTAATGGGTTGCAGCTGGAAGGGCATCCGCTGCGTAAAACATATGCTGGATAAGTTGCCGGTTCATTCCACTGTGGCGACCCCAAATTAATAAAGGGACTAAGCCGAAAAGAAAATGAATGAATGAATAAATCAATATCTGTGGTTGGGTAAAACTGCATTTCTATATCACGGTGGGGTGGGCCATTACAATCTCATGGCAATTTGTAAATTTTTTATTTAATGGTGAATTCGTATGAAATCATTCATACAATTTAGTACAATTTTCTCATCCTCCAATGACGGTTGCTTTTAGGGGTGGGGTTTGGTTGGGTGCCATTCCCCCTTTTTAAAATCGTACATTTTCATACGACTAAATTCCAACGAATTAGCCACTAAAATGACAAAACGTTAAATGCTTACATTTCCTTGTAAGATCAGGCTGGGTGGGCCCTTTATATCGCTGGGATTTTAATCCTATTTTAACAAAAAAAAAAAAGACTTGTTTTGTTTATATTACTCCAATATGACTGTAGACTCACTACATATATTCATGTTCAAACAGCCTCCAAAAGTTGATTTTGCATGATAGGTGCCCTTTAAACCAATTAAATAAATTCTGTTCTTAATGAAACTTTGTAGTTTAGCCAAAAATGCTTTTTCATTGTTTTTTTTGTTTTTTTTTTACTATTTAGACAGTTTGTGTTGCTCTCTTCCACACATGCAGTGAAAGTAATAACCAAAAGCAAACACATACAAAAATAAATACATAATTCTCTACATTCATGCCGCAAAACTTCATAAAATTCTGTGTACGATTACCTCATGGATTAATTATTATAGCGTGCTGTAAATGGGCCTTCTCTGTTAGCTAGGTTATATCAGACGCACACACACAAAAACAACTCAATCTTGGTTAAGTGAACACACATATATCTATCATTATATTAGATCTGTAAATTGTTTTTGGACATGGTGATGATATATGATAAAACAATACAGTTTAAAACAACTCAGCCAGCCAATATTGAACCATTTCATCACTGGATATTGTGATTGCCAAAAGAAAATGCAATCAAGCTGTTCGAGAGGAGTAATCCTTTGGAGCGAACTTATATGACCTTAATAACAATAGGCCTGTTACACACTAAATTAAGTGTAACAAACATAAAAAGCCAGCACAAATTATTTAAAGCAAATATTCATTCATTTATTCATTTTTCTTCTGTTTAGTCCCTTTTTTGATCAGGGGTCGCCACAGCGGAATGAACCGGCAACTCATCCAGCATATGTTTTACACAGCGGATGCCCTTCCAGCTGCAAACAATACTGGGAAACATCAACACACACTCATTCACACACATACACTATGGCCAATTTAGCTTATTCAATTCACCTATAGGGCGGAACCGGAGCACTCGGAGGAAACCCATGTGAACACAGGGAGAACATGCAAACTCATCATAGAAATGCCAACTGGCCCAGCCAGGACTCGAACCAGCGACCTTTTTGTTTACGTCGGTTTGTTTACCGACTTAATTTTATTAGCAGTGAATATTTAAAAATGTCACTAAAACAGTAATGTGCCATAAACATGCCCTTTGCTAAATCTGTCATTCTGTGGGAGTGACTGTATAATGACTGCTATTTTGGCTCTGCACCATCACTTTACAAAAGTGCTCTGTTTTATTTTGTGGTGCCATAGAGTTTAAGTCTATAAACATATGTTGCTGCAGACATCAGCAAATATTATCACAACAATAAAACATTTCAGGAAAATTATAAAGGATTTTGAACTGTCAGTGACTTTAGAAATACTGCCTGCGATGTTGTAAACACTGAATTAAAGCGTCTGCCTCTGTGAAACAGCTTTGAAACTGTTGCCTGCCAAGCTCATGATTTAAGACAACGTTTTTTTGAAATGCTCTTTTCAGTTAGCTGCACTTACGTGAAGCAACTTAATATAAATTAACTGGTGGGAAAAGCTCAGATGTAAAATCTTACAAGTGTCAGAAAATATCTTCTGAAACGAACAATTTTCTCAGCCTCCTGTAGGTTCTTTATTTGTACTTTTATTGCAAAGTCCTTTGTTGTTTTTTAAAGTAAAATGTCTAAACAAAAATGTAGGAGGCTCAGAAAAATGCTCATTTTAGAAAAATGCTCACATGGCACTTGCATCTGAAATGTGTCTTGCATCAGTTGTTTTTGCATCTGAACTCTTCAAATTAGCCTATTATTACTACAAAAATGTCATGACCTACTTTAAACAATGAAAAATAGCATTTTCTTGGAAAAAATACTCTATTAATTATTATTTACAACTTTTTGTGTAATTTATATTATTTCGTTTTTGTATGAATTTAGGTTTACATTAAATACAAAAACATACACTCACCGGCCACTTTATTAGGTATTATTAGTAATAATACCTAATAATGTGGCTGGTGAGTGTATAATAAATAATATGAATACAGTATTTTTTAATATTCATTAGTCATTTGTATAATATAATATAAATAGCTTATATACAGTGAACCAATCTAAAAATATATACTTATATACTTTGCTATAAAAATCCTGAAATGCATGAAAATCCACCATTATTTATTCATTCATTCATTCATTTTCTTTTCAACTTAGTCCCTTTATTAATCTGGGGTCGCCACAGCGGAATGAACCGCCAACTTAGCCAGCATATTTTTTTATGCAGTGGATGCCCTTCCAGCTGCAACCCATCACTGAGAAACACACACACTCATTCACACACATACACTACGGACAATTTAGCTTAGCCAATTCACCTATAGAACATGTCTTTGGACTAGTGGGGGAAACCGGAGCACCCGGAGGAAACCCACGCCAACAAGGGGAGAACATGCAAAATTCACACAGAAACACCAACTGACCCAGCCAAGGCTCAAACCAGCAACCTTCTTCTGAGGCCACCGTGCAGCCCAATCCACTATTATCAGCTTTTAAATTTATTTTGTATACAGTAAATATCTGTTGTTTTTCTATTTAACCTTTTTGACTGAAATCTCATGACAGATAATAACAAAAGCTTTAAACATTGACATTTTATTTATGTCTCTTTAATAGCCGTAATTCAGTTGTTGTTGGTCCATCTGTGTGCATCTGTTTGTACTTTGTGTGAATATGTGTTTTGCAAACTATGTCTTGACTCATGTGTTTGTTGTGCAATATAAACACATTCATATGAGCCATTTTCTTATAGTGAGCAGAATTCTCTTTTTTTCACTCTTCCTCCTTTTCTCAGGCCCGTGTTTAACTGTGGAGGGGATCTGGTTGGAGACTCAGGCTTTGTGGGAAGTGAAGGATTCCCATCGTTTTACAAACCCAACAGCAAATGTACCTGGTACATCACAGTGAGTTAACTTTGATTTCACACTCGAGATTCCCAGATTACTCGAGATTGAAGTGAATTTTGTAATTGCAGATACAATCAGCATTTCAGAAATTCGAATTAATAATCAGTGCTTTATATTTAATAATGCAGCCGTTTTTACATTTAAAGGTCCCAAGAAATTGAAATAAATCATTTTAGATGTTAGTATCAGTATTGTTTGTTTTTAGGATATCTATAAGCTATTGTGCACCAAAACAGAGCCAAAAATTGTGTTTAAAAGATATTAAACCAATATAAACATGTAAAGCTTTTTGTCATATCTGCCTAAATGCATCAACGGTTTTATTCACGTCAGTTTCTCATCAAATGCTCTCTAGTATCTGATATGCCCCGCCAACAAATTTTGATAAGATTTGTTTGAAAACAATTTAATGTTGTAGATTTAGGAAAATATTTGTGGGTTTATAAATTAAATAAATGGAATATTACTTAAAAAGTTTCAGTCAATAAAGAAATCATGATTTTCAGGCATGTAGGTATTTTTATTTTTTGCCGGAAATATGTTATTATGGTCTGTAACATTTAAAATAACTAACAACATAACCATTTGAGGAAAAAAAATTGAAGTAAATTATTAAAGTATAAATAATTGAATTTGAACAAGACTTTGAACAACAAATATATAATCAATATAATCAAGGTATACCTGATTTCATCAAGTTGATTATGTTCCTGGGTTAACATCTATGTTGAACAACATTCCAATCAGCCAATCAGAATTAAGGGATACGTTTACCGTTTATGTGAAGTTTAGGCTTATGGTTAAGGATGCACTTCTACATGATTGATTATCCAACTATTATTCCCCTCTGATTTTGGGAATAATTTACAGCTATGGTTGGGTTTAGGGGTAGGGAATAGGTATGGTTTACATTTTCCAACAAAAATTATGTTCCAGGATTAACGTAGATGTTAATCCAGGATCGCATGGCACTTTGCAAAATCATGACGTGCCCCCTTAAAATATGTGTGTGGCTTTGTATCAGGTCCCAGAGGGCAATGTGGTGATGCTCTCCTTCAGGATTTTTGATCTGGAAGCTGATCCTCTCTGCCGCTACGACTATGTGGATGTTTATAATGGACACTCAAACATGGTGCAGAAGCTCGGCCGCTTCTGCGGGACGTTCAGGCCCGGAGCCCTCATCTCCACGTCCAACACCATGATGGTCGAGATGGTTTCAGATTCAGGAACTGGAGGCAGAGGGTTCGTGGCCTACTTCAATGGAGGAAAACCACATGTGGATGGTGAAATCATGCTTATTAAATATTAAATATAAAGAGCCAGATTTATCAAAACTGTGTGAAATAGCTTAAGACTGCAATAAGGTCATTGAACGACCTGGAAAATGGTGCTGTTGATCTACTGATAATGTGAAAATGGAATAATCTCCAAAGTAGTGCAATCTATCAAAGAGCAGTGCAAACAGGATGATAATCAATCAACACAATCTAATGGCATTTTGTATGTTTTCTTAAATAAGTGGAAATTCATACAATGTGTTTGTACATTTTATACAGTCTGCTAATCTAATATTCTAGTGACATTTAACCAATTTATGCCCAAATATTTCCAAATGGTTTAACCTTTTAATAGTGCCCTATGTGAATATGTTACTTATTTTAACCATTTTTCTAGCACCTATAGTTATTGGTAGTTAAATATATTGTATTCACATTCATTTGTTTAATTTTCCTTTAGCTTAATTCCTTTTTTATCAGTGGTCATCACCACAGCGCATGAACCACCAACAATTCCAGCACATGTTTTACGCAGTGGATGCCCTTCCAGCCACAACCCTGTACTGGAAATGTATTCACACTTTAATGTCAAATTTGAATATGAGGAAAACATTTGACGTTCTTACTTAAAACAACTGCTTTTAACAGATCAAACTCGCTTCTTATGCTTAAAGTTAGGAGACACTTTGATGTGAACCCAAACAATGTGCATCATTTTGTGAATATAACAACACAAAAAATAACTAATCCATTTGTCTTAAAGTGGTGAAACACATTAGTTTTCCCAACAGCACTGTAAAACAATGCTAGGATCTATACACTTGATTTTTGTTCAGACAAAATGAAGAAATTAAGTTAACTAATTAGTTTTTACAAATTTAATTGGATTGAGTGGATTGTTGGAAAATGGGCAAAATAATTTATAGGTTTTAGTTCTTAATTCATCAAAACACAAAATAGTTATGTGTTAGCAGTGAGATTGTGCTGCTTATGTAATGGTAATTTACTATTTACTTAAAAAAACTTTTAGTTTTAGAGTAAAATACTGTTAAATTCTGTAAAAATAAAACAGTAAAAATCAGTAAAGCCTAAATCTTGCTATGATATTTTTATTGTTTAACTTATTGTGGCCAAATGAATTTCTGAATAGTTTCATACATATAGTTGCAACAACTGTAACATTCAGGACAAAAAAAAACAACTATTTTATTTTGTTTTATTGTAGACAGAAATTTTATGTTTGCAGAGATCTTTTCTCTCAATTGATTTGTTTTTTTTTCTTTCAGAGCACCAGTTTTGTGGTGGGAAGCTCACAAAATCTCAGGGCACGATCAAAACTCCCAATTGGCCAGAGAAAAATTATCCACCGGGCATCAGCTGTTCCTGGCTTATAACAGTGGAGCCAGAAATGGTCAGGAAAAAACATAACCCTGCAGTACTCACTGATCATTTTGAGTTAATATTTCAATGCTCAATAGTGGCGGCAGGCCAGTTTTTGTAGCCTGTTCATTGAATGATAAGAAATAGCCCTGTTGGGAAACAGAGACATTTGAGATTGTATCTGGGATACTTTTAAAAACTTATATAAAAAACTTTTTCCAAGAAAGCAAATCATTTTCAGATGTTGAACTTTTGTCAGGGTCAACGCTATCACTGTCATTCCATATTTCTAGTGCAAAACGTTCTTTGTACTATTGAAATATTAATATTTTTATTATTACTATATAATATTACTTTGTACTATTGAAATATTATTTACAAATGTTTCTTTCCACATCAGTTCACTGAAATGTTCTTTTGGAACCCTTTAAATGGTTTCTCTTTTGCATCAATATGAAGCCCCACTTATGCTTTAATGCTTGAACCAAATTGTTTGGTTTATTGAATCATTGTAAATATTATGTTTGAGGTATTGCTTTTTTGTGTTTCAGGTGATTGAAGTGAAGTTTGATAAGTTTGATTTAGAATCTGACACTTACTGCCGCTTTGACTATGTGGCGTTCTTTAACGGAGGAGAGAAAGACGATTCGAGGCGCATTGGAAAATACTGCGGATACACTGCACCTGAGTCAGTATTCATGTTTATTTCATTGGCTGTCATTTAACTGCTAAAGAAGCTACAATATACTATTATTAGGGGCTATTTATGAGGCTCTTTATCTATTAATCAATTTTTATTGCAACTGTGCAAAACATTAAGAGTGTTTCCTAGCAAAGGAAATTGCTAAGCCACATTGTTTGCATGGCTGCAATGTCCTCCCTATGTCATATTTGACAGTTTGATTGTTTTACAGGCTTTACACTTAGCTTTTCTGTCATCTTCCTTTTTTGTAATCTTTGAATTTTAAAGTCAAAAGTCTTTTGAAGTCCAAATTTATATTATCTTGGCATGTTAGCCTTAATCGCTGCTTAATCGATTGCCAGCTGATAAATGTGAAAGAATTAAAACTATAACAATATGTATATTTATACAGCATAGAAATGTGACATTTTAATGAACAGAAACTAAAATTTAAAGAGACAAACAAAAATCTCTGAAATTTCAGGATAAATCCTATTAATACTCCCTGACTTTCAATGTCTGGAATAGACCTTTAAAAATTAGAGGATATTTTAGAATTTCCATGACTTGTAATGAAATTTGTAAAAGAAACCATTCCCTTACTTACTAGGTGATCTGTGAAAGTCTTTAGATCAACCTTTTATGTTACTGCCAGGAAAAACTTTTTTTTTTCTTTTCATCTAAACATGTGGACAGCATCGGGATATTTGATTTAGGTATATACTGCAACAAAGATATTTCCAAATTATTTGAATTGTTAAAAAAAAAAGAAATTTGCTGTGAATAAGTTGGGGAAATCAATCACAATCGTTTTCTTGTAGGTCACACAAGCACAAATGAGCAATATTGAGCATGAGTGATAAGCTCCTAACTGCAATTTATTTATTGGCCAGCAGAGTCGCTATAACAAAGGTTTCTGAATTCTTTCACTTTAAAGGGTTTCTTAATTTAAATTGAATTAGTTAAAAAAGAAACTTATGTTAATTACTGTTATTAATTCTGTTAGTAATTTCAATTTCCAAAGACCTAATTTTCAGAACACATAGTATTTAATATAAGAGCTCTCTCATCCTCCTTAGACAGCAATAGTCCTGAAACATTCAAAGTCCAGAAAAAGAGCTAAAGACATTGTCAAAACATCCCATGTGACTTCAGTGATGTAACTGTAATCATACAAAGCTCCAAAAACACCTTTGTGCACACACACACACACACAAAAAACTGCAAAAGCAACTTTGTTCACCAAATGTCTTCCATATCAGTTCTGAATGTGTGCTTACTACAAGCGATTCAATGCTTGCCTGTGGCGCTGCTAACTCTACTGGCCATACATAGTAGCCTACGACTTTTTTTTTTTTTTTGGGTGAACAAACCCTTAATTTGATTTGCTCATACAAATTTTAAACTACCACACCACATTTTTACTATGCAACAATTTTTGTGTTCAATTTGCAGGAACATTGTTACAAAGAGCAACATGCTGTTAGTGCAGTTTGTATCTGGTGATGAATCAACACAGTTCTTGAGTTCTTTTTGGGACAACTTCATTTTTTTATGTTCATTCATGCTTTCATTTTATTTTCGGCTTAGTCCCTTTATTAATTTGGAGTTGCCACAGCGGAATGAACCACTAACTTATCCAGCATATGTTTTACGCAGCGGATGCCCTTCCAGTCACAACCCATCTCTGGGAAACATCCATACACTCTCATACACTACGGACAATTTTTGCATACCCAATTCACCTGTACCGCATGTCTTTGGACTGTGGGGGAGCACCTGGATGAAACCCATGCGAACACAGGGGAACATGCAAACTCCACACAGAAACGCCAACTGACCCAGCCGAGGCTCGAACCAGCGACCTTCTTGCTGTGAGGCGACAGCACTACCTACTGCGCCACTGCGTCACCTTTTTATCTTCAATCCACTTAAATTTATAAAAAACTATTAAGTGAATCGATTTCTGTTGTGACATCATGAAGAAATTGTGAGGAACCCAACATTTTTTACAGTGTATTTTTTCTGTTAGCCTATATGTTCATTAATAAACCTATTAAATCATGTGTCATAATTATATTTTAATAATTGAATGTAAATCAAGTTAAAATGATTGATGAAGTTAAATTGATTCAACAGGTAATTTATTTTGAAGTTTGAAGTCTGTTTGTTTGTTTGTTTTTTCATTTTTGGGTGAACTAACACTTTAATTTAATTTGCTCATACAAATTTTAAACTACCACACCAAATTTTACTATGCAACATTTTTTGTGTTCAATTTGCAGGAACATTGTTACGAACAGCAACGTGCTGTTAGTGCAGTTTGTATCTGACCTGAGCGTGACTTCAGACGGATTCATGGCGTCATACAACAGCATCCCACGTGGTCTCCATTCTCCGTCTGCAGGTGGTGATGTTGCGTCAGGACCGAGAGTGTCTTCAACACCCACAAAACCCAAAGTCACCCCAGTCAAACCAATGAAGCCTGTCGTAACAACAGAAGCGATAACTACAACTACAACTACAACCACTACTACAGAGGCGCCGGAACAGTCAAAGCCCCGACCTAAACCCATTAGACCCATTAAACCTGTGAAACCTCCAGTCCGTAAACCAGAGCCTGAAAGACCCAGACCTGGTAATGAAGAGATGAGAGTAACACATGATTCTGGTTATGGCTGATCGTAACTTGTTTAACTTCTTTTTTTTAGCCACCGAAACAAACCCTCTGTGTGCAAAGGCATGTAAAAGAGATGGAACTATCAAGACCAGCTTCTGTGCAAGTGAATTTGGTAAGTCATATACCACAGAATGATTCTCATTGGCTGATGAACATCTAAGGTATGCGGTTATGCAGCTTTTCTAAATTCACTGTAAACTACGGCTTCTTGGTGCTTATTGCCTTAATAGCGTGTCCACTGTAAAAAGTCATCACAAGACACCCGTATACACTCAAAAAAAAGATTTTTGCTGATTTAAAAGGAGATGAATCAACACAGTTCTTGAGTTCTTTTTGCGACAATTTCATTATTTTGTGTTCAATCCACTTAAATTTGTAAAAACAATTAAGTTAATCGATTTCTGTTGTGACATCATGAAGGAATTGTGTGGAACCCAGCATTTTTACAGTGTACTGTTATATTAGCCTATAAGTTTATTACTAAACATATTTAATCATGTGTCATAATTATATTTTAATAATTGAATGTACGTTCAAGTTAAAATGATTGAAGTTAAGTTGATTCAACAAGTAGTTTAATTGTAAATTTCTGTCTCTATAAGACATGTACTGTGTATTTGATTTCAGTCCTTGTAATGTCTCTCGCTCTGTTTCTCAGTGATCACCGGTACACTGACAGCCTTGACTGCTGGGCCTAGAGGAAGTATGCAAGGCACCGTGTCCTTAATTAAAGCCTATAAGACTGGCAGACTCACAATTACTCAAGCTGGAGAAACCATGTCCGTCAAACTCATGATGCCCTGCAAGAAATGCCCATTGCTGCGCAGAGGTACAGTACTGTATATGGCAACTAAACATATGTCCATATTCAACAATTGTGTATATGGGGATAATGATGCACAATATTGATATTGTGGGCATTTCAAAATACAGTGAATAAGTATTCATTATTAGTAGTATTATTATTAGTAGTAGTATTAAACAGTAAACAAATTTGAAGTGGTGTTCATACCATACCAGAGCCAGTGCTTGGCTTAATTGGTTAGATTAATAGTTCGAACTACAAAAGTACAAAAGCTTTTATTAAGCTGATGTAATTTTTTTATATCATCAGAATCCCTTTATTAAATAGAGTTAATAACTAATATAATTAAGCATTTTTTATTTAATAGTAACATCGTAACTGTACTAAAGTGAAATACTAAAACTGTACTTTTCTTAATGTTGTCTCATTTGAATTGAACTAACATTTGCTAATAAAACGTTCTTGTGTTACTTTATAACACATTTGTTATTTACTTGGTTTGGAACATTTATTTACTCTGAACATTTATATAAAAAGTAATACACCTTACAGTATTTTTAATTGTACCTGTTAAAGTAACTTTTTTGCAGCAATAAAGCTTCACCAATTATCCAAAACAAAATGTTACCCCCATAAGCCTAATGGCCACAAATGATCTCATAAATACAAGCATAAGTCTATTTGAGCTATTTATTAGTTACTAGTTAATTAGTTAAAGTTATTAGTACTAATAAAGTTATGGTAACTAATAACCTACATTTTTCCTTATTTAATTGTAATGCAATAATGTGCATCTTTAAAGCTGCTTTGAAACAATAATTATTGTGGAAATCGCTATACAAATAAACGTGAATTGAATTAAATTAATGTCTTGCTAATCGCCCTTCATCTTCAACAGGTCAAAACTACATCCTGATGGGTGAGGTGGACGATGAAGGCCGTGGTATTCTCAATCCTGGCACTTTCACAGCTCTTTACAAAGCCCCGCATCACAAAATGCTCACCAGCATCAACAACCAGCCATGCTGATCTGATCACTCATATCTATGTAAACATGAGCAACATGTGAAGAAAAGACACTAGATGAAAGCAATGGCTATGGACAGTAATTAGACAAGATAATAAGAGGTATTTTTTGGCATTATATTAAAATGCTCAGGAAGTCACACGCAACATTTCTGGACTGATTTGATTCAATGGTGCATTTCAAACTTGATAGTTTTTATAGCCATTATATACACAACACAGAGATGTCTCTAAATATATTTGTAATTTATGATGATGTCATCTGATTTATATAACACAATATTGCATTGAATTTTACACTGTGTTGTTTTATTGAGATGGGCTTTTTTTCCATTCATTGAAAGCTGGTTTTGGTTTAAAATACATCATTGACACTGACTGAAACCATGAGCACATACTAAACTGATGATGTGGTTAAAATAACACTTCTCTTTTTCTTTTCTACCTCTCTTCTCTGTTTATATGTTCAGAAAAGTACGTCATATTCTGTAGTTTACTCTGGACAATGTGTAAATTGATTTTATACATTAATCTAATGGGCTTCATTCTTGTTAGTAGTAAAACTAAAAAGATTAAAATAGTTTTAGTAGGTTGACGTTAAATGAAATGCTTAAATTTAAAAGGCATAAGCGAAATTACTAATGTTGTTTAAAAATAACTGAAATATGTTTACTTTTAAATAATAAAATTGCTTGGTGTTAAAAGCTGAATAAAAATAATATCTAAAAATATAATAGACATACGTATAAAACATAAAATACACATGGCAAAAACTTTACAAATTTAAATCAATACTAAATGTAAAAATATATACTATAATTAAAAAATACTACAAATGATACTAGTACAATATAATATGATCTAATTCATTTCATTTTCCTTCGGCTTAGTCCCTTTATTCATCAGGGGTCACCACAGCGGAATGAACAGCCAATTTATCCAGCATATGTTTTACACAGTGGATGCCCTTCCAGCTGCAACCCAATACTGGGAAACATCCATACACACTCATACTCTATACCACATGTCTTTGGAAACCCACGCGCACATGGGGAGAACATGCAAACTCCACACAGATATGCCAACTGACCCAGCCGGGACTTGAACTAGTGACCTTCTTGCTAACCACTGAGCCGTCATTCATTCAGCTAGTCCCTTTATTAATCTGGGGTTGCCACAGCAGAATGAACCGCCAACTTATGCAGCATATGTTTTACTTCCAGCTGGGAAACCCATCACTGAGAAACACCTATACATTCTCATTCACACACATACAGTGACAATTTAGCTTACCCAATTCACCTGTACCGCATATCTTTGGACTTGTGGGGGAAACCGGAACACCCGGAGGAAACGCACGCAAACGCGGGGAGAACATGCAAACTCCCTACACAGAAATGCTAACTGACCGAGTTGAAGCTCGAATCAACGACCTTCTTGCTGTGAGGCGAGAGCGCTACCCACTGCGCCGCCCGTATTATCTAATTATAAAAACTAAAACTATAAATAATTAACATGGGAAATCTATTTAGACATTGTCATACATACGTTAAGTTTATATAATAAATTACGCTTTTAGAAACTTTCCCAGACGGCACACGACCGACCTTCAACGTTGAAATATGGTTGAAATAAGGTCAGGTGTGTTTTTAACGTTGAAATAATGTTGATACAACGTTTAATGTTCAATGGTTGAAAAACTGCCTGCATATGACCAGGCTTCAACGTTGAAATGCGGTTGAAAAAACGTCAGTTGTTGCTTCAAAGTTGAAACAATTTTGAATGATAAATGGTTGAAAACGTTACAGAAATCCTTAAACAAGTAAACGTTGACATTTTTTATCACCCAATATTCAACAACGTATGTAAATGTCAATGATTGAATTAGGCTAAACATGGCATCAGTTTAGCAAACTGCTATCTAAAATCACCACATCACACTATTTTGCATATTATTTAGTATATCTGAGCAATACATTGTGCGAAAAAAAAAAACCACACCAATGTCCAACAGCCTTATCCCTTGTCAAAAATGCTAAAGGATTCCAACAGGATTTCTGTAAAGGATTGCAAAAGGAATTGCTGTCACATACTGAAACCTTTCCTAAAAGGATTCCAATAAGGATTCGTTTCTCTCTGAAAATAAAATGGCTTCATAGCGTCATCTAGTGGCCAAAAATTGCCACAGATAGCCTACTCAAAAAAAAGAGGTAAACACTGCAGCACACAAACAAAAGCACCACAATTAACGTCAACTTTTAAAATACATCGTGCAAGTTTGCAGTCATAAGCTCTGGCCTATTATCACAACATTAGATGCTTACAGACATCCATCGACGTCACTTAGGCCTATTAAAGTGGATAATGACTTGCAAAGGCACAATGAGTTAATACTCATCCTATGTCTGGCAACCGGACAGTTTATATCCTGTCTGTCCTCTGCGTCCTCACAGATGACAAACATGGCTCCATCATCTCTTATCTGAACTCTGTCTCTGGCTAATGGCTTAATGTTTACACGCACCAATATAATTGTACAGTGTAAATCCACCCAGTCGGTCGAATTACTTATCCCAGGATTATAAAGAGGACATTCTTGAGGGGTCAGGTGACAAAAAGATCCACAGTTTTCTTAGATTCTGGATTAATTAAATACGTAGACCAGCGGTCTTATTATGATACAATTATAATAATAGTTCTTTTTAAGTATTAAACGGTAATATAATATACCTTTGTTGAAGCTCTGAGCAGACTTTATGCAAATAATGTAGTCTTAAAGGGATACATTACCCCAAAAATACAAAAGTTACCCTGGCCACAGATTACTCTGGTCAGTGCTGAATTAAAGAGCAATTCCAGCTGCAGAGCTGAACTCATTGGTCACTAAGCTTTTCTATATGTCTTTTTGTGCATTTGTTATCAATGGACAAGTCTTTTAGGGGATTTGGATGTGTTAATGACACTGTGAAGATGCAATATTCCAGAAAACACAGATTCAGAACAAATAGCCTATCTTAGGTTCATTCATTTGTCCTTCATCTTAATGCTGTGTAGGTTTTTGGGTGGGGGTTGAGGGGTTTGTATGATTGTGGTTAAACCCTGCAATGATTTAATTATGTTTTTTTTCAACTACTTTAAATATCTCGAGGGGTCTGTTGCTGTTTATAGAGGTCTTGGATCTAAAATATCTAAAAAATTAGATCTTTATTTGTGTTCTGAAAATCAACGAATGTCTTGGGTGATTGGAACCACATTATGGTAATTAATAAGTTTCAACATTTTATATATATATATATATACACACACACACACACACACACACACACACACACACACACACACACACACACACACACACACACACACACACACACACACACACACACACACACACACACACACACACACACACACACACACACACACACACACACACACACACACACACACACACACACACACAC
>CAIGQZ010001492.1:9459535-9514614 GCA_903798205.1 Danio tinwini | reverse complement strand
AATATAATATAATATAATATAATATAATATAATATAATATAATATAATATAATATAATATAATATAATATAAGACTCATTTTTATAGAGTGAATAAGAGTATTTGTCTTACCAGGGTAAAGTTATCATACATGTTCATCAGCTCATCGATGCGGTACTGCTCCAGCACCACCACCCCGTTCAGACCAGGGCTCCGTTCCCGAGCGCAGTCCTCACAGTGAACCACATAAGTCTTCCTACTGCTGTTCTCACTGGTCACAAACAGCAGGTCAAAAACCTCCAACTGTTCAACACACATACACATGTGCACACTCACATAAAATAAATCATTACACAATATCATATGCCTTCAGTATACTTATTGTTCCTCACATCGCACTCATTGCAATAATACGCCGGCTCATCCTTTACTCTGCTCTGATAGGAGATTTTCTTTCCTGCTGACACCAGCTGGTCCCTTAAGATCTGAATGTGTTTGATGGACTGCATGAGACAATGTCTGAAAAAGAAGATGAGGACGACAAGGAGTTGGAATGCCATAGTTCTGTAAAGTAGGTGTCAATAACTTTAATGCCTCAACATTGCACTCACTTGATCATCTTGAATGTGTTCGGGTCTGTGATTTTGATTGTGCGGGCGACGTTCCAGGACACGTGAATCATAGGGACGATTGATTTGACCTTCTTGATCTCGTTCCACTCAAAGCGCTCAAGAGCTAGCTGGTATTGATAGGCTGGGAAAACATAATGAACACAACAACATCATGTACACTCACCAAAGACACCTTACTAGCACAGGTTTGGATCATTAGGGGACCCGATAGTGAAAAAGTGTCTACAGATTAAACAAGGTACCAATTCCTCAGAGATTTTTGTCAACAACAACAGATTTCTGGGCTAAAAAATCCATGATGCAGCTCTTTCATTCCAGCACATCCTAAAACTGCCCTATTGAGATTTGGTGTTGGTAAGGATATTTGAGTTTGGTGAACTCACTAGCTGGGTTTTCATCTCTCTGTGCTAATGTGCATTTTGAAGTACCACAGGAAATGAACTAATTCAGAATTAAAATTCCTTATTTCGACATTGGTGCGATTATGTGAATACTGGGAGTTGGAAACGCATGTTAAATAAACTGATGTAGTGAACATTTTACCCACTTGAGTTGTGCTTGCCTTGTTTACTGTTCGTTGCTAGGTTACCAATACTACAGTCAGCTGCTCTAACATCTTGATGTAAATCAAGTGTCTCTCATGCCTTCTTTTGAGTGAAGGTCCTGGCCATTAGATCACCCCCTGGGGGCTGGCTGCATTACAAGTCATAAAGCTTGCCTCCTCCATGTTATTGAACGAGACTTGAGCCCAAATAAAAAAAATTAATTACACTTGCAATAAAATTTCCCGAAAGATGGTTTTGGTCAATTAAGGCACAGGTTATCATACTGATATAGGTGCAGATCTTCATTTTTGTAAACAGATGTGTAAACGGTAATGTTTTTAGCCAGTAATTTAATGCTATAAAATGTCATCGTGATTGACAGTTTCTCTAAACAGATTGTCTGAGCTTCGGGAGGAGATTGAAGTGTTATTATTTGATTTCCATGTTATTGTACCATGATAAAATGAGTTGTTCAGCAGTAAACTATACTTTCTGACATATAGGATCTGATGGATCACTGTTTATTCTGTTCAGTGAGGGTTTTATCGGGCTTTATTATTTGTTTGCTGATACACGCCTAACGTTAGCCATGAAGGGGAAAATACAGGTGATCGCTATCTAGCAGTAATTCTTTTTATGGGTCTGAAATATTAATTAGGAAGACAAAACTAATGTTAGCCTGTGTTCACATTGATCTCCTGTAACGTTATTTGAACTTGATTTAAAGGACGTCTCGGACATTTTAGGCTTCGGCATGTTGTCGATTTAATCTACAGGATTTGCTGTTATAAAATAATAATCTTCTAGAAACCGAATCTTAAATAACAAATAGAGCTGTCAATGTTATATTATTTAGATACATAATTTACAGTTGGCTTTTTATTTGAAACACTTACTAAACATTAAAATGAAGGTAAATTCTTATTTGCCAGATTTGAAGGCATGGAATAAACCAAATGAAAACGGAAACAAAAAAAAAGATAAACAATATGCAAGCTATGTTGCAGCAGCTGATAGGCCTATATCATATAGAGATCAGTTAATGTATTAATACTGCTAAGTTTATTGTACAAATTGACAAGGATTATTTTATATAGTGCAGGGATGGGATGGGATCCTGTTGATATTTAGAAATCTTGCTGTGTTTATCTTTTAATGGGAAAAGGCGATGTTGCGTCATCCATATTTTTTTTACAGTCATTGATGTAAACATTCGCGTTTAAAATAGTTTGCAAACATTCAAAAGATTTGCTTCATGTTAGGATGAAAACCCACTGACTGTCATGTTCAACAAACCAATTTGAGCAGATTTGAGGTTTGTGACATGGTGTGTTATCCTGCTCTAAGTAGACATCATAAGATTGGTTCACAGGTCCTACATGTTCAGTGTAAGGGAACTAGTAAAAATACACAGGGCTAAGGCTTTTAAACTATGCTCAATTGATATTGTGCCAAGACACTATACACCCACACTATTACATCAACAGCACCAGTATGAACCATTGATACGATGGATCCATGCTGTTACTGTTTACACTAAATTCTGAATCTACCATTGAAATTTGCATTAGAGATTGAGACTCAGTCAGGCAAGCTGTTTACAGTCTTTTGCGGGCCCAAGCTAATTATAACCTCATTTTCCTTTACTTAGCCAATAGAAGTGGCACCTGGTGCACTTATCTGCTTCAAGAGTTGATGTGTTGTTTTCAGAAATGCTCTTGTGCAGACCACAGTTGCTACACAGTTTTTGAGCGACTGTATCCTCCTTTGATATCAAAATGGCGTTTTAATACACAAAACTGCTGCTCAATTGACATCTCTTTTTCAGTTATTGAAAGTTCATTCAGTTCTTTCTGTGTAAACCCTAGAGATGGCCATCTCACCATATGTGTGAAAAATACAAGTACATTAGCAGTTGAAATACTCAGACCAGCCAGTTTGGCAACAAAAATCATATAATGTTCACAGTCACTTAAATCACCTCTCTTCCCCATTTTGATGCTCAGTTTGAACTTCTGTGTGTCTAAATGCAAGAAGTATCTACCATGTGATTGGCTGATTAGATATTTGCATTAACAAACTGGTCAACCTAATTAAGTGGCTGGTTAAATGTAAAGAATTGACCATGAATGAATGTCTTTGGCACCCACTACTGTCAGGCTCACCATTTAAAGGGCCCACATTCCAGGCAATGTTGTTGCACCAGCCCACAGCCTGGACCCAGTGCACAGTGCCAGCGTTGATCCACACCAGGTCACCTGGCCTCTGAATGAAGCGGTACACGGGGATGTTGGAACGGTACAGGTCCTCCAGAACCGGCCACCATGAGCCTGTCAGATAGTCCACACCATGCCTAACACACACAAGAGACAATTTGAAATAAAATTGAGCACTTTAAACATCTAAAATAATGTAATAAGTCTTAAAGTTGTAGTTTGATCTGATCTAAAACTTACTTTTCACAGAAGTCACTGATGGCTTTCCAGTAGTGTTCGTGGACAGCAAACCATTCACAGTCACCAGGGCCAATATTGATATTTACTGAACAGAAGTTATTATTTTCCTGATGACCTAGAGAGAGAGAGAGAGAGAAAGTCATACTTGTTAGATTTTATTTTGTTTTCATAAAACAATTCTAGGGTAGCACAGTGGCGCAGTGGGTAGCACAATCGCCTCACATCAAGAAGGTCATTGGTTCGAGCCCCGGCTGGCTCAGTTGGCATTTCTGTGTGAGGTTTGCATGTTCTCCCCATGTTTGCATGGGTTTCCTCCGGTTTCCACCACCAGTCCAAAGACATGTGATAAGTAAGCTAAATTGTGTGTGTGGATGTTTTAGTGGCAGCTGGAAGGGCATCCGCTGCGTAAAACATATGCTGAATAAGTTGGCAGTTCATTCTGCTGTGGCGACCCCAGATTAATAAAGGGACTAAGCCGAAAAGAAAATGAATGAATGA
This sequence comes from Danio tinwini, assembly GCA_903798205.1. Classification (NCBI taxonomy): domain Eukaryota; kingdom Metazoa; phylum Chordata; class Actinopteri; order Cypriniformes; family Danionidae; genus Danio; species Danio tinwini. The sequence continues at coordinate 9,510,504 of CAIGQZ010001492.1, read as the reverse complement.
ATGAATACAATTCTAGGGCACAATTAAAATAAAACTAATAAATATATTCAAATAAAACCAGTTCTGTGATGAACATGGGCCAAAATTATAGATTTTTCTTTTATTTAAAAAACATTCGAATATTAAGCAAAGATACACAAAACTTTTTGGTACAATTCCTACTGAAAATATATCAAAACACATTTTTGGAATCGTAAAGTGCATTGCTAAGAACTTTATTAAAATTTTTAAAGGTGATTTTTTTAATATTTAGATTTTATTGAACTCTGATTGCAGAAATTAAATGCAAAGCTAATTTATTCAGTTTTCAGATAATGTATACAGTTGAGGTCAGAATTATTAGCCCCCCTGAATTATTAGCCCCCCTGTTTATTTTTTCCCCAATTTCTGTTTAAAGGAGAGAAGATTTTTTCAACACATTTCTAAACATAATAGTTCTAAAAACTCATTTCTAATAACTGATTTCTTTTATCTTTGCCATGATGACAGTAAATAATATTTTACTAGATTTTTTTAAGACACTTGTATTCAGTTTAAAGTGAAATTTAAAGGCTTAACTAGGTTAATTAGATTAACTAGGCAGGTTTGGGTAATTAGGCAAGTTATTGTATAATGATGGTTTGTTCTGTAGACTATCAAAAAAGTATATAGCTTAAAGGGGCTAAAAATTTAGACCTTAAAATGTTTTTCAAAAATTAAAAACTGCTTTTATTTTAGCTGAAATAAAACAAATAAGACTTTCTCTAGAAGATATTCTAGAAAAATATTCAGATATACTGTGAAAATTTACTTGCTCTGTTAAAAACATAATTTGGCAAATATAAAAAATAAAATAAAATCAAAGGAGGGCTAATAATTCTGACTTCAACTGTATGTATACATATACTATATGATATTATATAAATTTAGTTTTAAATAATAAAGACCCCATTAAAAGGAAAATTAAGTGTGTGTGAGCATGTGAAAAGGTTGTCATTCTCAAGTAGGCCAAACTTGACAAAAAAAAAATTCTCCATAAGGTAAATAATGTAATACTGTCGTGTTTGAAATCTAAATAAGTTTGTGGGGGTTAGAGAAGTTTTAAATACATTGAAATATTGTGTGTGTGTGAGTGTGTGTGTGTGTGGACTGACCTGGTGTGCGGCTGCCAGGGACCTTCATATAAAGCTGGACTGTGTTCATGCCCAGTATAGTGTGGCCAACGTGACTCAGCATGTTTGCGGTGGAGGACACACGCATGAATGCAGGCAACTTCAACAGCTCCTGCAGCTGCGCCTTCCACCTGAAGACAAACACACTCAGTTCTTTACTCACACCAGAGCAACTAATAATAGCATGGACATTTTTTTTACTGAATTCCCCTGTCCAGTACAATTTAATCAACAAACATTTCTCACCGCTTGGGGTCAGATAAGTCAATGTTGGTTCCAAATTTGATAATTTTCCCAACAGCTTTCTGCTTTGAGCTGTAAAAAAGAGAATACATTTTCACAAATATCATTTCTTACATTTAAATAAATCTACTAAAGAATAAAAATGAAAATCTGAAATAAAACTCCTAAATTTGAATTATCTACAATGTATTTTAACCTGGCTGTGGTTAAAGTTGTCCCAATGTTCATTTGTGAGCTGGATTTTGTCTCAGTTTTTTCCTTTGATTTGTCTTCCTCATCTTCATCTTCACTGTCTTTCTCTTCCTAAAATATAAACGGGTAACAGACTTTAATTATAATTGTTTTTGTTTTTTGAGCATGTATAGGTTTGTGTGAATGTGACTTTAATGGATCAGACAGTTCTCACACTGAATATGTGCCTGCCTTAGACGGTGACTGCATTTAACACATTTAACAGATAGTGTTGTTTCTTATACCACTACAGCACTCTTTGTAACACTTTCTTACTTGTAAGCTCTCCTGGAAACTGGATGCTTGATACTGTGCGTATTTAGCAATGGTGGTGTGAGATCTGCTACTTTCACAGGGCCAGGTCTGGGCAGATCCTGAATGGTTCCAGTTCTCGTCTGCAGGCTGCTGCACCTGAGTCCTCACCTCCACTGCATGCTCAGAGTTGGCTTCCACCAGAGATTTAGTGGAGAACAAACCCAGATCTGACCAGAAAGGCAAGAAAATCATAGTCAAAATAAGATCCTTCATAACTGTAAATAATGTTGTTCTAATATGACAACATGCCCTGGATTATTCCAGTACAACAACTGGTGTAAACAAAGTATAATGTCTTGTTGATTGATGAGTATACTTTATGGGTGTAATGAGATATATTCGTATTAGGAATTGTCTGTACAGACAGGTCTTTAGGCTTACAAGGTTCGACAAAGAAACTGAAATGCCATGTTTTAGACCACAATAATGATATGGCTGCCCAAACCATCATCTTTGGGGCTTCTCCACACTGTAGCTCTCCTAGATGTGAGATAGGCAGTGAAGGTGGACTCATCAGATAACAGTGCATGTTTTTTATTGTCCACAGCACAAGATTTTGGCTGCTGGCACCACTGAAACTGACGTTTGGCATTGGCACAAGTGACCAAAGGTTTGGCTATAGCAGCCCGGCCATGTATATTGACCCTGCGGAGCTCCCAACAAAAAGTTTTGGTGGAAACAGAAGAGTTGAGGTGCACATTTAATTGTGTAGTGAGTTGGGCAGCTGTTGTTTTATGTTTTTTGGATACAATCCAGGTTAGCACTCTGAAATCCTTTTCAGACAGCTCCCTCTTGCTTCCACAGTTTGTTGGATGTGGTTCGTCCTTTTTGGTGATAGGCTGACATTACTCTGGAAACTGTGGCACTTGATACACCACAAAGACTTGATATTTATGACGACTGGCCAGCAGGCTGTTCAAAGTTAGCCATGAAACCTTAGATGCTAAATTGGACAGTGTTTTGGCAGCCATATCACCCTGCAGCCCAAGACCGGTCACTCACTGAAGCTAAGCAGGGCTGAGCCTGGTCAGTACCTGGATGGGAGACCACATGAGAACACTAGGTTGCTGTTGAAAGTGGTATTAGTGAGACCAACAGGTTGGCACTCAATCTGCAGTCCCCTGATGCCCCATTACAGTGAAGGGGACACTATACTGTCAGTGAGAACTATTTTTCAGGCGTTAAACCGAGGTCCTGACGCTCTGTGGTCATTAAAAATCCCACGGCACTTCTCATAAAGAGTAGGGGTGTAACCCCGGTGTTCTGACCAAATTCCCTTCATTGGCCCTTACCGATCATGGTCTCCCAATCATCTCCATCCACTGAATTGGCTCTATCACTCTCTTGCTTTGGGTATATGGCCATACACGATAAATGTGCTAGATACCTACTTACTTCAGTTTCATTGTCCAACCCCTGTAGACTAGGTTAATATATCAACCCTTTCAACATGACAAATCATGATTTTGCAAATCATGATTTTGCACAAAACCACACACCTAATTAGCATGTACTACAATAAAATGTTTAGTATTTATTTTATTTTCTAATAAGTAAACATACCCTTGGTGAGTGTTAGATAATCAAAAACCTTAACCTTTTAGAAATTGTACTGACCCATTTTTGTAGTCAGTTGTCTTTATTAATGAACTCTTCTGTTTATTTAAATGTTTCCAGAACAGCTGTTTGCTATGATGGTGACTGATAAGTTCTTCCTGCTTTTCTCTAACTGTTTTTAGACTGTAAATAACTGTGTGTTTGTGAGATTGTGTTTTCTCACTGAGACGGAGGGATCCAGCCAGTCCTCTGATTACAGTAACAGCATTTTTAGAGTCTGTGCAGAACTGCAGGAGCACGGGAGAAAAAGCATCCCTTTTACTCTCCAGCTAAAAATATAAATACATACAGTCAGAACAGCACCCATAGCACAATCAAATAGACAACATATTGCTATTTTTTTAGTTTTTCTTACTCAGATCAACGTACTAATTTATCCACATTTATAAAAAAAGAGCATACCGTAGCAACGAATGGGCCTGAACTCACATAAATGCTTGGTGTAGGAGGGTTCAGTTTATCTCTGGGAATTGGGGTCTCGCATGAAAGGTCAGGTTTCACTGAAAGTGACGGGAGCAGGTATGATTCACGAAACTTGTTCTTGATGTCTGCCCCTCTGTCACAGAAATAGAGATAGTGATTGTGTAAATGTGGAAAGAAATAACTGGGGAAAAGCTAGTTTCTGCTGGTTAGAGCTGCTGCAGTGCTGGTAATTTGCTGGTGTAGTTGGCTCAAGTACCCCTTTCCCACAAAGACATTTTGAGTGCAGATTCAGAGCCAGAGCCTAGATCCTAATTGGTTCTTTGTCTTTTGACACTCATAGCACATTCTCTGAACCAGGAAAAGTGGTTCTTTTAAGTAGCACCGAAACATTGAGTTTTTTTGAACACAATTTTTGAAATAGCAGCAGCACAAAATACTTAAAAACATTGTTACTTCTAATCTGTCTATTAAATTATGATGTGCTGCATGAACAATTTATTCTCCCTTGAATTCTCAGTCTAAATAAATTATGACATGCTGCATGAACACTGTATTATTGTTCATAATCATGGTCTACACAAACTATGGTGCACTGCATAAACGCATTGTATTTGCTTTGTTTGGAGGTTGATGTACGTTTGCAAAGTTATTAACATTAATATAAATTGATTGCTGATGCTGTGTTTGTAATGGGCCCTTCCATGGTTGTGTTTCGCGGAAAGATTAGACAAATGCAGTGACATCCGACCTGTATCTATGGTGGCTTTTTAGACTGTGAAAAAGCTGAAGGCTTGCCAGATGAACCGGCAAAAGCACTGGCTCTGAATTAGCACCTATGTTTTTGCTGGTGGAATAGCCCTCACGTCTAGCCTCTTAAAATGGTTCTTTTTGGTTCCTCCAATCATGCAAACCTACCACTAGCAAAAAACCCACTATTATTTTTGAGATATGGCTCAGGACCATTCAATGTCAGATCAAAGGATTTAATCTTTTGAACTATTTAGCCTTAGTATACACCACTTATATGTAATACAATCAGAATAATTTGAGGTCACTCACTTGCAAGCTCGTATGACCTCGGCTGCACTGTTTCTGATGTTGATGGCGTTAAGCGGAATGCTTTTCTCCTCAATCTCTGAGGCTCTGAAAGTCTGCCGACCTCTGCTCTCAATCTTGACCAAACAGATCTTTAGTTCTTTTAAGGGAATTTTAGACAGCTCGTGCTGATTTCGGAGATTTACCCGCTCCAGCATTGGTGGTCTGGTGGAGAGAGTCATAGTACTAGAGGTTTGCCGGTTCGTTGTGCAAGATGTAAATGCTGTAGCGGAGGAATCAGCCTTTATAGAGTCTTCTTTTATGGTATCTTTTTTAACATCTGTCTCTTTTTCTCTCTTAACTTTATGAGATTCTGCTTTTCCATCCTTGATGTCAATTTGTTGGTTTTCTGGGACAACTTGTTTGGTCCTGATTTCCAATAATTGCATCTGTGCATCTTCAGAGGACAAAGAAGAAGAATTTGTCTCAGTCTTATCCTTTATGATGTCCTTATTATTCTCTCCTCTGTTACTTTTTTTGGGATGTTTTCCTTTAATGCTTCTACCAACACATGTTTCAGGTTCTTCTTCTTTCATGGTCCTAATCGCTTTTCTTGGATTCTTCAACTGATCTTTCTGTCTGTCTCCTTCATTTTCTCTCTGAGCAGACTTGGATCCACTGACTTTCCTGACCTTTGACACAGGGCTGGAGTTTTGATTGAGCAGTAGTTCACAGCTATGTACAAGTTTAGCTTGAACAGTGGCTGGAGACATCACAGATTCTTTCTCCTCCAGTGATGTGCTGGCTGGGTCTTTAGTTGGTTCATCTAATTTGACCTCCATTTGTTCATCCATCTTCTGCACCTTAGTTTCCTCTTCATTTAATTCTATGTCCTCTATTGCCTCAGTTTTCATTCTTTCTTCTTCCGTTTCACTTTCTTTGTCCTTGTCTGTGGGCTGGATCAGTGAAAGTATAACCTGATCTGTAATCTCTGTGGTTGGGGATGAGGCAGGTGGACTCTGCTGATCTGGAGGGTGGATCTCAGGACCCAAGGACAGAGATGAGGAGTATTTTACCCCAACTAAAGCACTAGGGGGTGGCCGACCAAATGGCCCACCCCTATAAGTATATCTATGGCTGGCCATTGCTGAGGATGGTGATTTGAATGTGTCCATTTGGTGCAAATGTGGTTTGTTGATCTCAGAACTTCCTGATACATCAGGACTACTATCTTTTTGTTCTCCATCTGTCTTTTCTTCATCATCTTCCTCAGTGTCCATTGCTTTAGAGGACTCAGGAAGTCCATACAACTTGGCCAGGTCACTGTGGCAATAATCAATACCAGTGCTGATCTCCATTGGTTCTCTAAGTGTAGATGAGTGTGTGGGACTAGGTTGAAGCACTGGCCTCCTCAGCACTCCAATCATATCTTCTACTTTCACATCCTCATCATCATCACCCAAGTCTAAAACAGGAGAACCCTGCCAGCTCAAAACAGGTGGGCTTGTAGGTGGGTCCAACCTTAGGAGTTCCTCGCTATAGGTGCAGTGAGCCGGAACGAGATCTGGAGCAGTATGCAAACCTGGGACAACCTCCTGGCATCTGATGGGTTCTTCTTCAGAAACGTTCTGTGATTTAAGAAAAGAGGGTTTGGATCCACTAACATCAGGGGTTCCTACACTGTCACCATCGTTAGTGTCTACATGGTCAGGCTCAGAATCTGACTTTTCATCAACCTCCAAGTCTTTAGTATTGACTTCAAGGGTTGATTGGCATGGAGAACAATGGCTATTGTTGACAGGAGATTTACAAGGTAAGATGAACCCTGAGGTATGTTGAGAAAACTCGTTCTTTTCCTCTATATAACTGAGATGAAGTGGATCAGACAGCAGGTCATCCAAGAGAGGATCAGAATCACTGGGATACAAATTTCCCAAATTAGGAGATGCTGTTTTTGAAGTGGATGTCTCACTTTTCCTGTTTCCTTGTTTTCTCTCTTCTTTCGCTCTTTTTTTAATCTGGCCCAACTTTCTCCCATTTTTATGTAAGGTTTTCTTATCATGGCCTTTTCTTCCTTCTCTCATCTTTTTCTTTTTCCTTTCTTCTATTTTTTTCTCTATCCGTTCCTTTGTGTCTTCTGTCAGTTCTCCTTCCTCCTTTCTCTGCTTCCTCCTCAAACGCTCCTTGTGCCTCTTCTTGGCCTGAATGTGTTTCAAGAGTTCAGAGTCCAGCTTGCTAAGGGCACTCTTGTGGGTGGATTTTAATTTATTCTGGTGTTTAGAGTGCCTGCTTTTCTTCATTTCTGACCTCTGTGCCCTCTGACCTCTATCTGAGGCTTTAGTGGTAGGCTTAGAAGGAGAGTCTGAGTCTCTCTGGTCATGTCTTTTTAACCCAGTGTCTGGGCTCCTCCATTCCGTACAATCTCTGACTCTACCCTCGGCACTGCTGTATGGTTGGATGGGACTTCGTTGACGGCTAATGTGTTTGGATGCGCTTGATCTTTTTCTGTCCCCACCCACAGACTGATGGGAGTCCAGTTCATAGGTTGTACGGCCCATCTCCTGTAGAGAAACAAATGACCAAATACGTCACAAGTCTAAACTAATACAAAAGAACACCTTAATATATGCTATTTGCTTTTTGAGATGTCATTTTTTCTGCAACTACCGTTAAATTGGACAAAATTGGAGTGGTTCATAGTCTCACTTTGCAAGACTTTCATTGTTAGGTCTTTAGAGAATTTCTGGCCAAGAACGCCCACATAGATTGTCTTTGGGTGGAATGTCTGACATACAGTAACATTGAAAGAAATTATTGCTTTAGAAACACAAATTCTTCCATTCACTCACGCTGTTACTGTGTTTTCCAGAGCGATTCTGCGTTTTCCAGCCATGCTGTGCGGTGTTGGATCTGGGTTGAGGTACTGAGGTGGCTGGGCTGCTGGAGGGGCCGGTGTGCCTCTGTGGTGGAGGGAGCTGGTGCTGCTGACTGTAAGGCACACTGGTGAGGTTTGCTGGTGATGGGCAATCCCAGCCCCCTTTTGCCCCACGGGGAGGGGAGTCTGGATGATCATGGACCGGATGATGAGGTGGCCCTTGTTTGGTGAGTTTCCTGTTGTGGAGGCCCTGGTTTGGGACACTGCTAGGTGGCGATGGGTGGGAATGTGGTCTATAGGTGTGATCTCTCGTGACTGAATGACTGGACTCCTTTTAGGAAATAGGATCATGAGTGTTACAAAGAATCACATATATATTTAGGGCAAATTTGACAATCTTTAAGGAACACTCACACTTTTTGGAAAATCAGTGGATTTTACAAGTCCCCAAGAGTTTAATAGTTGAGTTTTGCCATTTTTAAATCGATTCAGACAATTTCCAGTTCTAGCGGGAATATTGTTAGCTTAGCTTAGCATAGATCATTGAATCGGATTAAACCAGTGTTTCTCAACCACGTTCCTCGAGGACCACCAGCTCTGCACATTGTCTACGTCTCCTTAACCCAGGGGTGCCCAAACTCTGTCCTGGAGGGCCTGTGTCCATTAAAGATTAGTTTCAACCCCAATCAGACACATCTGGGCTAGGTAAATAAGCTCTTACAAGGCTTTTTAGAAACATCCTTGCGGGTGTGTTAAGGGAAGTTGGAGCTAAAATCTGCAGGACACTGGCCCTCCAGGACCGAGTTTGGACATCCCAGCCTTAACTAAACACACCTGACTCAGATCATTAGCTCATTAGCAGAGACTGAAAGACCTGTAATGGGTGTGACAGAGAAAGGAGACATCCAAAACATGCATGTTAAGCCTGGTTTATACTTCTGTGTCAAGTGATCGGCGTGACCCACTGCGCAAGTCTTGCGCGTAGCCGTGCATTTATACTTCTGCGCGCTGTTTCTGTTGCTCAGCAATAACACTTCCGAAATGCTAGCTGGCAGTAGATGTTTGTTCCTTTGTGTTGATTTTCTTCACTGGTGTTCTGTTTTTTCTGAACGCTTCCTTAAATGTACAAGTGACTTAAATTCAAAAATTAATTTTGAGGCAGGAACCGGCGGACGTGCAACAACTTTAATCATAAGGTAAACACAAAACAACAGTCTCCATTCGGAGCTCCTTCACGGGACTCCACACTTGTAAACACTCGCTGCATCACACTCGCGTGGCTCTTACCTCCACCCATACTCGTCAGCGATACCAAGCCGACCAATCACAGAGCTTGTGCTATGTGTTTGTGTTACATTTTTTGAGAGGTGCACATCAATGTCGTCGATGGCCACGGCAAGGGCTATGCGTCCACGCGTAGGCTGCACCGTAGCATATGCGTGCGCTTGACGCAGAAGTATAAATCAGCCTTTAGTGGGCCTTCAGGAACATGGTTGAGAAACACTGGATTAAACCATTGACATCTTGCTCAAATAATTTACAAAAAAATGATCTATGCTAGGGATGCACCGATACCAGTATCGGGTATCGGTTCGATACTCGTATCGGACATGAAAGGCCGATACCACGCACCGATACCACTCAACAGTAATTCATTACATGGATGTGATTTGTTGTCCTACCTGACTTCAATGTCTTAATGTGTTAATTAGCCTAATGTATTATATATTATTAGCTTAGTCCTTATAAACAATCCGTTTATAAAATACATTATTAACGAATCTATAGGTTACTGAAGAATAAACAGAATAAGAAATATGATCCTTGCATAATGATCACAGCTAAACAAGCTAGCACTCAATTCATATATAAACTATAAATAAAAAAAAAGAAATACATTTTAAGTAATGGAACATTATGTAAAAAATCTAAAGACTACAGGCTAAAAGCGCCTAGTCAGAGTTTAAACATCACTGCGGTCACTGCACGCGTGTCAGTTTACAGCTTCTGTAAAGATCAGACAGCCTATACAGATCACACAGTTTTAATAAACACCATGTAAATGTGTTTATTTTGTGTGTTTAAACGAGACCAGTTTTATTAGTTGCCGATTTGCGTGTTGTTCCTTTTTTAAAATGCCTTTTATTTTTAAAATCTCAAGTTAATATTGGCTATCGGGTAACAATCTACCTCAGAGATATTGGAGTTCAATAACGCGGTGCGCAGTATTACTATTAACCCGTACTCTGTAAGTTTACACAGTCATTGGTTTACACACTGCATACACAGGCAGGCCTACAGCTCAGGTGTGTTATGAATTGCATGTTTTAAATGAAAGCGAGACATGCTACATTTAGTTTTTATTGTAAAGTATACATTATAACCCAGTACACAGTAAAATAATATTTTTGAATGGTTTGCCTATTGGCAGCATATAACCGTTGAGCTTAAATAGGCTGAGCATATTTTTATTCATATTAAAACAAATTAATACAAACTAGACACCCTTTGAATTTTTTTTGTTTCAGTATATTTTTTAATCAAACGAAAAATGCAATAAATTGTTGATTTTGGTTTTCATTTTATTAGAATTAATATAATTATTAGGCTAAGGCTACACAAATTCTACATATCATTGGCTTTGATTGCATTTTTACCAATATCCTACGTTTTGCGACTTGACTTGTGTGGTGTCTCCGTATCAATGTCTGGATGACCGTAAGACAGAGATGAGATCAGACCTCAGTTTCGATGTGGCAGCACGTCACAATTACTTTACTGCAATTTTTAAATATTGGCTCATCTAAATAACTTTTCATTCGATTAAAAGCCAAAATATTGCCAGACAGACGAAGCAACTTTCACTTTTGGAAGAGAGCGGCATTAGTAATAAAAGACGCACACAGGATACACTCTTGTAGGCCTATTCATTATTGATTTTTTAACATTAAACGCATAATAATCAAGTTCAAAAAAGAACAGCTGAACTTCGGAAAAAGTGATCACTGCGGTTGCCGGGACGGTTGCTTTGTTTCTCTGCAGTTTGCTTGTCAATGGCGCAGCATTGCTTAATCACCTATTTTTAATTAAAAAAAAGATAATTTTTTAATAAACATTGTGAGATGATGGTCGCGTGATTTTTAAAATGAGAGAATGCATTTCGTATTTATGGCTATTAATCTTATCTACCCGCGACCCACTCATAGTTAAACATCTAGTACTTTTTGATTACCTGACCCGCAGATCAAAGGCAGGTGAATATGAAAGAATCGTGCATAACAGGGTTTTATGCGTCCCCAATATGCAATGAGAGTGACTCCATGAGGTAACGTACACTGCACACACTTTGTGTAATGTGTGAAGTTGTAGACGCATGCAAGCGCAAGGATAACTCTTCCTTTAAATGTCTATGCTTAATTGTTAATAGATAAGGTCTGGATTTGCAGGGTTATCAACAATGTGTATATTTTTGGCTTGGAGCAGCCTCCTGTTAAAGATTTTTGTGTTCATCCTTGCCACAGGCAAAAAAACAAACAAAAAAAAACCTAACAAATAAACTTAATTAAAACAAAATCTATGAAGTATCGGTATCGGCGAGTACACAAATTAAAATACTCCTACTCGTATGGGTTTGTAAAAAAGTGGTATCGGTGCATCCCTAATCTATGCTAAGCAAAGCTAAAAGTGCTCCTATATAATTCATCTATAGAACTCTAGGGGAGTAAAATTAGCTTGTTCCACAAAAGTGGACCACTCCTTTAATTCACATGTCTGTTTATAAATTCAGAAATGTTTTTAGAGCAGCTACTATTTTTCAAACAAATAGACACAATCGGCTGCACTCAAAAAACAACTGAAAGCCCTGGCTAACCTGAAAGCGGGAGGGGGAGGACCTCTTCTCAGACAGGCTCCAGGACATTGAGCTTTTGTATGCTGGGCTCCAGGGACGAGGAGGATGAGATGGAGGTGGACGGTTGATGAAATATTTGTCTCTAGGGTGGAAATTCTGCGGAATTGATCAAGAGTTAAGCATTGCATGTTACATCAGATTGTTCTCACTCTGACCAGCAGAGGGTGCTTAAAGACAACTGGGCCCTTAATAGTGTTATAACCAAATGCCTGACTGACATTTAGCTTTACAAACAGATACTTGTAGTTGCAAATAGTAATAGTCTTTCCACATTATTAAAAAAAAATACATGACTGACCTGGTGTGAGTTGATGCTCCTACTCCTCTTGCTAGGACAGTCATCTCGTGGGGACGGTTCACGGAGGGGTTGTGAGAGATTGTGAGGAGGTACTGGACGTTTGAGAGAGGGCCCTTGGAAAGACCTGGATTGAGCTGAATGTGTCCACTTCTCTTCCTGGGTCTGCGGGGGGCGCCCAGTGGAACGCTGCTGCTGGTGCGGACCCCCATACTGAGACAGAAAAATAACATTAAGTCCCTCCGGAAATTAAGAGTCTTTCATTTATTTTTTGCTCATCTCCGATAACACCGTGACTATAAACATATTTATACACGAGTCTCTCACCCTGTGTGGCTGGCTGCCATGATTGTTGCTGCTAGAGAGGTGTCCTTCATACCCTGAGCTGTAGTTTAGGGTAGAGCGTTCTGGGTTGTGGTGCTGGTTCTGGGTTGGTCCACAGCTCCTAGGGACCCTCTGCTCCTTTCCATTGCCTCTGTCTCTAGGGTGAGCATGGAGTCTGTCCCTGCTAAAACCTGGAGGTCTGTGCATGAATGAAGAGAAATATAAATCAGGAATGCCACAGATTTGCATATTGCATGTACATAAATATAATATGCAAATTTAGTTTGTCAGTTCAAAGTGCTTTGTAAACACAGATTGAAACTTTTTTTATTTAACATATACAGTACTGTGAAAAAGTATTGAGCTACCACCAGCTCTGATGTTTTGTGTGTTAAATACCATTTATATTTATGAACAAAATGGCTTCTTCAGGCAAAAGTCAGTATTTAGCGTGACCCCCTTGTCACTAACAGTGTTGTGCAAGTTACCTCCAAACTGAAATACATTACAGATTACTTGTTGCTGTTATTTAAAAGTAATCAATTACATTACAATATTACGGTCTCAAAATTGTAATCTCGACTTGTAATAATGTGCTTACGACATTTGTCAGTGAAATAACACCATATGCACGTACGTCCATCTCGTAAATGTACTGTCTTCTGCCATTTTCATCTATTTGCTGCTTTTACGCTGCGCGTTAGGGCTTAAAGTTACTGCGAACCGGGCTGAGCCAATAGCCCCGGACCTCAAGCTCAGAGGCTGAAATCATTCCGTGTACAAAGTAAAAAGTTCCAATAGTCAGAGAGAGATTAATGACAAGACACATGTATGTTCACTCACCACGAACAGGAAATAGATCTGCGGTATTTTTTATTTGTTAATGTCTTGCGGGCGAAAAGTTTGTTGTAACGCACGCGTTACTGAACATGTCCCGAGTATAATACTACTGAACATGTATTAGTAATGCCTTACACTACTGCGTTACAGGAAAATGTAATATGTTACTTTAATACATTACTTTTGTAACGCATTACTCCCAACACTGGTCACTAAACACGCTCTTGAACTATTTTGAGGAGGCTGTTCTGAAGTAGGATGTTTCCCAATGATGGGTTGTGGTTAGAAGAGCATCCGCTGCGTAAAACATATGCTGGATAAGTCAGCGGTTCATTCCGTTGTGGCGACCCCAGATTAATAAAGGGACTAAGCCAAAAAAGAAAATGAATGAATGAATGTTCTGAATTACACCAGGCTTCATTCAGTGATTAGTTAATTGAACTTTAAGAATTAAATGTCTTTCTCCGTCCAGCTCTTTGTTCAGGTCTGGACTCTGTGGAGGCCACTTCATGAATTGTCAGTTGTTTTTCTCTCCAAACATGATTTCACTGTTCGGGTGAACACTGAGAGATGATTAATTACTGTATGGTCTTTAAGCCTATGCTAAAATCAAAATCTAAAGGGGGACTTTTGCATAGTACTGTAAGCATAAGCTAACCAATTTTATTTTACATTATTATGAGAACAAAATTATAAATAAAAAGACTTAATAAACTGATCAAAACATAGTATGTGCCTCAAAAAGCAGTGGCTATGTGTACTTCTATAGTACTGTATGCAAATTGAGATTCAACATGCATTCTGTACTATTAGAGCAGGACAGAAGGATTAACCTGTTGTTATAAGCTTTGTTTGGGTAGCTTCTTCCTGCCATGTAGTTTTGAGATGGGGATTGATAGTTCCCTCCGCTGCACATGAAAATATAAGAATTACTGACACTTATTAGGCATGAAAAATAGTAAGGTATAGACAATAAAACAGTTGTTTAATTAACAGATGATGAGCCTTTATATGTATTTGAAGGGCGCACCTGGATGGAGGGGCCCAGTGCCGGTTGTTGCCTGGGGCCCATGGTGCTCGATTCGGCCCAGTAGAGGGGAAGGAGTCCCACGAGTTACGTCCAGAATACTGCTCTGCTATGTGGTACATTCAGCCTGAGGCAAGACAAACACACACACAAAAGAAATTACTGTAGCGGTTTACACGTGCTGCACCATATTCTGGAAAGAAAAAAGCATCCTGTGAATACTCACCACGCTGATGAGTCTGAGAAACCCTCCACTGCAGATCTCAACAGAGATCACTATACTTTCCTTCGCTTTCAATTCGAGCTTTTCTGCATGAAAAAACGAGAAAAAAACAACCAAGGATGAATGAAAATAATGCCATCCTTTCATAAATTGACATAGGTGATAGTTGTTTTAAGAACATTAGCAGTTGCTAGAGCATTCTTTATGAATACTAGAGGGACCACTACATATGACTTAATCTCAGCTCACACTGCAATTAGGCCCACAATTTGGCCTTCTAAAGGCAAAAAAAGATTCATATAATCCTAGGCTAAAATCTGTGCTATTTGATTATTAGTTTGACATGTTCACAGTTGGTTAATGCCTTTTGCGATTAAATTTTCCCTCCAATGAAATTCTGTCAGTGTCAGAAGATTTCAAACACTTTACTGCAATGTAACTTCTTTTATGATGAGCACGAAAACAATAGGCAATAGGAGCGCTAAACCTGTCAGTGCAATTAGCGTGACAACTTCAATTCATCTCAACTTATGTTTCTGGATTTAATATTAATCCTTATGACAAATAAAATCTGAGACCAAGGGGATCATGTTCATACAGTCTGACAAGCTACAAATAAAAAAAGAATATTAAAATACATTTTTAAAAATGCACAGTATGAGCCAGGTTTTAGACAGTTCTTGAGTTCAGTGTAAATCTATGGTATATATTGTTCACTTTTGTCACCTTTATTTATACATTCCTTTAAGTAATCTGAACAGAATCAGTTATGAATGCTTAATGAAATTTAAAACAGATTCTACTGTAAAGCAACTGTAAATAAAAAAAAAAAACAATAGTAACATTATTCATCTTAAGTCAGTGTTGATACTGCAATTTCAATAATACCAAGGGTGTCAAACTCAGTTCCGGGATGGAGTTTAGTTCCATTTCTGCCCAACACACAAACTTGTAGGTTTCAAACAAGCCTGAAGGATGTAATGAGTTTGTTCAGGTTGGTTAAATTAAGGTTGAATCTAAATTGTGCAGTTTTGCTTTCTAGGACTAGTGTTTGTTATCACTGTGTGGTTCTCCATTCTAGTCCTTGCTTCCTTCTCACTAAAAGTGTTGCAGAATATCCTGTGGAGTCCACTATGAAGGGCACATATGGCCCGTTTCCACTGAATTGTACAGTACGGTGCGGTACTGTACGGGTTGTACGGGTTATCTTTATCAAGCTTGCATTTCCACTGAACAGGTTTCCGAGTTCATAATAGTCCAAAAGGTGATGATAATAGTTAAACATGGCAGTTTGTTCAGTTTTAGCTTGCTGAAAGAATCAATTGCTCCTTTGTTTTTTTTTCAGGTTCTTGTTTGTTTTCTCGCACTTCACTTTCACGTTTATCCATTTCTAAGAGAATCAGGTGTCAGAAGCAGTTCAAAAATCATGCGCACGTTATTATCATCAGCTCAAAAAGTTTGTTATTTCAAATATAGATTCGCACACGAGCGATCGCGAGCTCCCTGGAGAAAAAGTGAAACCGCTCTCACTTTTAGATGGCCTCGCAAAACAAAAACAGGACAGGGCAGATTTTGTTCTTGGCTTTGTGGCTGTTCATTAAGACAACGACAAGGTTTGATTAAGCTCGGGTCGACCCTGGCTTCTTATTATATGTACATAGTATTACGATGTAATGTCTCGGCTGTGTATTTAAAAATGCTGATTCCTTTGTTTTCATTCTCCTGGCTTGTGTATGAGCTAGTGACATTTCTCTGTAAACCAATAGCGTTCAGTTGCGCGTCTAGCTCCGCCTTTTGGTACCTTTTTGTCATGCTAGGTACCCTTTGCAAAGGGTTCCCAAAAAGTGGTACGGTACAGTTCGCTTTTTGGTACCTTTTGACAGTGAAAACGGACATAAAAGCGTATCGTACTGTACCGTACCACTCGGTGGAAACGAGTCATTACAGTTGAATTAGAACAAATGAAGTGACATCTGAAGTGATGAGATATACAAAATACAAACTCTGCAGAGCAGTGGGTTGTGAGGACTAGGATTGAGAACTACTAGTGTAACATAAAAAAAAACTCCTATATTTTGTTTTGCATGGTCATCTAGTATGCATTATAGTCACATCATCATACCCAGGAAAAAATGTTGTGTTTAATAGACATCTAAACGTAGACAACTAAACGTAGAAAGCTTGGCTAAAACAAGGCTAATTTTGGGCTGTCAGTGAAAATCTAATAAACATCTAAGAATAGCCCAAAACTAGATTAGTCTTCAAATAGACCGATTAGACAGACTTTACATGTGCAGTCATTCATTCCTGTTTATTTGATGACTAGTCTAGGTTTGGCCTATTCTTAGATGTTTATTAGATTTTCACAGACAGCCCAAGTTTAGCCTTGTTTTAGCCAAAACGATTATGTTTAGATGTCTATTAGACATCTTTTAAAAACAAAAAAAAATGCTTGCTGGGCACTGGCAGTCTGTTTGCATGTAGAACTTGGTTCCCCCTACAGGAGGCCCTACTGCAATGCATTATTTTTCACACTTACTGTAACAGGAAAATGCTTTAGTTGCATAACACTGAATAATGGAAATAACATTATTTCAAAATAGATTATATTGACTTTTAAACAATATCGCAAAGGTTTTGTGCAAATCAGAAATCTGAATCAGCAAATTGATCACTGGGTGATGAGTAACTGGTAAAATTGTTAATCTCAGTGTTAAAGTTGTGAATAAACCCTTAATATGAGCAATAACAATGGCTATGTTTGCTTAACTACATACACACAGGAAGCTACTGTAGCAACATAAAGACAAAGCACGTAAGGCAGAGGAGAATATTGAGGAAATGTTGAGGATGTGGTTTTGTAAATGATGGTCAGTATCGGTTTTCTGAGAGAAAAGGCAACATGGCACCATGCTAACTCAATTGCATGTTTGCGACTACCATGCACAACGCAACATCTTTAACTGTCAAAGAAATAAATCTCTTACTGATCTTCATAACGCCCACACGCCTAACGCATCTTTGAAGACTTTATATCACCTGACTGACGCTTCCTCTTCATTTGACTGAAGCAATAGATCAAACGCGCAACACTCTAACAAGTTCAAGCTGAAGAATCTACTAAATCCACAGCCTCCTGTTCATCTTATCTGTGCCCCCCCACGCGCCACCCCACCCACACCAACTGGCCTTTATCATAGCATAGTGTAACTAGTGTGCGGTGTAGGCTTAAAAAGGGTATGAGCTCTTTCTGGTCCGCGAATAGATCTGCTTTCATACTGTAAAACTGTGTTTGGGTTCATACTGGGACAGAGCAACTGCAGGCTCTTTGTGTTTGTTTAAGGCTGTTTCACCTTATATCTGCAGCTCTTAATAGCACATTTAACACAAACACATTAAACACACACACTTGAACTTTGAAGCCATGCCAGATAATGGTGAGCATTTACAAGTTTTTCCACACACACAGACAGAGGCGTCTTTTATACTGAGGGATTCTCATAGACAGTAGCTTTAGGAGATTATTTGGAAAACACATGAGGACTTCTGCATATAAATGTCACATGAGTTAGAATTTAAGAGGAGATCTGAAAAGTAAATGCTTGTCAAATCACACAATTTTATACAATTTTTCCATTATTGCTTGAAAAACATTGGATGAAAACACCAAGTTGTGAATAGCATTTGTAAAATGTTCATTTTAAAGGAACACTCTACTTTTTTTCTTTCAAAATAGGCTCATTTTACTTATTTAAGTCCTCTAGAGTTAAGCGGTGGAGTTTGCCCTTTTTTTTTTTATCCATTCAGCTTTTAGCTTAGCTTAGCATAAATCATTGAGTCAGATTAGACCAGTAGCATCTTGTTAAAAAACCCCAGAAAAAATCTATTTAAATCTTACCTCTTCTGTAGTTACATTGTTTACTGAGACTGATGGAAAATGTAATTCTTATATTTTCTAGGCCGATATGACTCAAAACTACTAGTCAACATTTGAAGTGGACCTTAAAAGTTTTTCAAAATTGTTTTAAGACAAGAATGGGTGTTTTTCCATACGTAGTTTAAAGACAACTTGGATAAAATTGGATGAAAATGTTGACTACTGTATACTCTCATTCCGGTGCAACAATCAAAGAGTTATGCTACCGTGCCAAGGCTGCAGGAGGTGCAATGATATATTATATAGCACTGTTAACTAGTTACCTAACTGTAGGCACTGCGGAATATTATTGTGCCTGCTGCCGTAATTAGAGTATTATTTTCTTAATACACAAATGTAACTAAATCAACATGTACATTATATGAACAATGTAACTATATTAGGGGTGTCAAAATTAATTGTTTCTTAGGTGCACCGCTATGTAGACGGGCACAATTCTGTATCGGTTTATTAATAGATCATAACTGGCTACGTACTGATGTCATTTATCTCATATGCGCTATATTGTGGTAGCTTACTATGGCGAGGGAGGCGAGCGTGAGTAAATTAAACACTTCAACTACTTAAAAAAAAATGCAGAAACTCTTCCCAGTTCACTGTATGTGTGTGTGTTTGCTAGACATTCTTTTACTAGCTACAGTACGTGCCCATCCACCTATTTTTATATGCATTTTGGACATGCGCATAAAAAACTGGTTGATGGAAACGCCAAGATGAACATAAATTTAGAAAATGCACAGATGTGCGTAACTCAGTAGGATAAACTTTTTATTCGATAAGAAAAGATGTGCATAAACTACAATGGAAGTTGGAAAAAGGTCATGTGAATTTGTTATAAGAGGTCATTTGATTATAAAAATGTGTGCGAATAGACAAACCAGCAGGCTGAGCACATTGTAAAACATCTGAAATGTTGTTTTGGTCATTCTAAAACCGTTTCAGTATCAGTGTTATTATGTTAGTAATTACCTCCAGAATCAATAGCGTCTGTGCTCTGCGTCTCACGCCGTCAAACACCACTACGTGTTCACTGTGTGTCAGGATTGCCTTTTGAGGCGCAAGTCATTTATTAAATGAAGAAAAGTTTCACGCAGCTTCTCCTACTGCAGCAAATTGCGTTTTTACTGTTGACATTTGGCGGCAGTTAATCAGGAAGTGATGATTTTGTTCTCTTTGACTCGTTGGATGGAAATGCTGCTTTATTTGCACGTCTTTTATGTGATATTACAGTTTTGTGCATAAAGTAATTTTGCAATTTTCAGATGGAAACAAAGCTACTAACTCTGTTACAGCAGAAGCCCCATTTTACTGTTATGGAGAAAATGAAAGTAAACTCAATTTTTCTCTCTCTCTCTCTCTCTCTCTCTCACTGTGGACCTTTAACCTGCTGGCGTGAGGTAACATTTTCTCTTGACTGTTACAGCGATACTTCCAGAGCGAGTTTTCTCCTCCGCGTCTATCATGGATCAGCTGTAATCGCCGCTGCCGTTTATCAGTGTCACTCATCGGTGAACAGCGCCAGAGCGTTAAAGCCAATCGCAGCCCTTTCTGTTGAGCTCTTGACCAATCAAAGGGGTGTAAGTAAGGAACTGTCTAGACAAGGCTCAGAAAGTAAGCGGGATATTGTTTATTTGCTATAAATGCTCATGTTATTCTGTGCACTGTGCTTGAGTTTTTAAAAGGTACAGTTCATATAGCTGACTGTTTGAATTAAAGGGCAAAATTGTATTACAAATAGTATACAAATATACATATATATTAATACAAGAATCGCTGTGCTGAAGTAAAATATAAAATTGTGTATGGAAAGAATCGTCAATGCACCACGATGCACTGAGATATCGAATTGAAGGCATGATAATCTTAACCGAACCATGAGACCAGTGTAGGTTCACACCTCTAAACTATATCAAATGATTGCTATGAATACAATGTGAATATAAAATGAATATAAAAACTATATAATGATTGATATGAATGGAGTAATTAATTTATATTCAAAATGGCAAGCAAACTGTTTATTTACTGTTTATCTGCAGCCCAGCCCTAGTTTCGATTTCCTTTTTAAAATGACAAAAATAGGCTATTGATATGTGCTCATACAGACAGTTATTTCCTTCGTCTGTTCCTGCTAGTTGGCCATTGGCTGTAGTCTTTGTGGTGTGTTCAAACACAACGCTTTGCCTCAGATGCAATGTGACGCCACAGTTGTTTTTGGTTGCCGCACTTAAATGAGAACTACACAAGTCCCCTGAGCTATAAAAGTGCAGTTCTTTGTTCCAGAGCTCACATGAGCATCCTGTCCCATTGTAATCAAATTTTACAACAGATCAACAATGCACTGTCAAACAGCTTGCGATATATCAAATTACACAAAGCCATCTAGGTATCACACCTGTTCAGTTTAAATCACACTCTTACAGCGTACATTCACCACTGAAAAAACTAAACACTATGCAAGACTCATGTACGTATATATGCCAACATTTTTATGACACATTAAAGCAAGTAGCCATAGAAACCAACCCTATTGAACCTTTCCGTTGCAAAGGAAGTGGTTCGAACTTCCTGCAAAAATGTGACTCTTTTGTGCAGCTGTGGTTGTGACCTCATACACTGCTGTCTCAAGTGTATGAAACGTCTTCCCTTCATTAATTCCTGTAAGTCTTTGTGATTGTGGCGGTTATCAGGCCTCGTTGGGATGCACGAGTGAAGTGAGTCCCATCTCATGGTTGAGTACAGATTCTTTGCATTTCATTCAAATAAGATGAGATTCAGACAGACGATAGAAAATCATTGAAAGAGCTCATCACACATCTTCCTCTTACGACGAGCTTTTGTGATTCTCTCTAGTTTCACACACATGCATTTAGATTAAAGGGGAAATTATATTAGAAGCATAATGGGCCTAAGGCTGCACAGGCTCTGCATCTTAAATTTCTTCTTTTATATCTTGCTCTCCTTAATTTAATTGAGTCTATATCAGTAGCTACAGTAATTCTGGTTTTGCATCATAGTTCTCAGAAAGAGTTCATATTATAAAATTTTTTTTCTTTAAGGCATACTTGTAAAAGTTAATTAAGTCCATTTTTGGACCAAAAACACTCATAATTTTAGTTTACATATGCATTTAGTCTATTTTCTTCTCTGTCTGATTTAAACAGGCAATTTTTGCTGCTGTGCCTTTAAAGATTAACTGCTCCAATGTGTAAATTACCTAGTGCTTCCCCTTTTTTAATGTCATAAATACTAAACAAGTACAGATAGCCAAATATGCCACATCATTTGATCAAATCTGAAAGAAATGTTTAGAGATCTCATAAAAAAAATTAACTTCTGCCCTTTTTTTTCCTTAATGATGGTACCCACAAGGATATTCAAAGCCAGAAGGAGCACAAGTTTGGCAGACGCTCCCACATTTTGACATCTGACATTGACACCATTACAATTTCGTATTCTGGTGCATTGAAATAATAGTATTTATACTTCTGCATTAAATTATTGAGTTACTTTTGGTTTTGTGGAATAATTCCAAAATATATTTAAGTGTACAGCAGCATTGGTGCACAGTCAAATGCACAGCCTGTCAACAGTTTTTAATTGCCCATGTATCTCTCGGCATGAGTTATAACCCAAAACCTTTTTTTTCACCACCTTGCACAGTGTAACCTAGCGTGTAAACAAATTGAAATGGACATGTGTGTATAATGTATATGTGGTGACAATAATCTACCACATATACACACAGTAACGTCTACTATTCTGATAACAACATTCCCATCATGGTCACTGTAGGCTGTCCTCTGCATAAGTAATAAAAAATTTAAGTATAAAGACATTTTCAGTGACCAGCTGAGATGCATTACCATTTCCACCTGGTATTAACATGAATTTGCATGCATCTGATTTGCTCTGAATTGACCAAGATCCTTCTAACTTATTTTGCAAGCTCTACATTACATTTGTTGGAGCACTACTGAATTGATGAATCAATGTTACGCGACTAACAAGCCAAAAGAAAGGCAAGCAAATAAAAGCGCTTTCGATGGCAACTACAGTTTTTATATCGGTACAACACAAGTATAGACACCTTGGGCCCTATCTTACACCCGGCGCAATAAGGTGCAAGACATGTTTGGCGCATTTGTCATGGGCGTGCTGGTCTATAAAGGAGGTGTGTTAAGGCATGTTGCCATTTTTAAGAACTGAAATACACCTCGCTATTGACCGAATAAAAGCTGGTCTAAAGTCCAGCACAGAGCACGTTATTTATGCACCTATGCAGGTCCAAAAAGCTCACACATTGCTTAATACACACAGGATGTACAGCAACACACAAATATCTTTACGTATGAAACTAATAAAGGATTAAAAAGTTACAAAAAATATTATTTTCTTCATAAATATAAAAAACATTATCTCCATGCCTTCTTTATGTCGTGGGGCTTTTTTTCAGTTTATTCATGACAATTTGCATTTGTATAAATGTTGTTATTATTATTTAATATATGCATAAATATTAGTATTATTTATTATATGCACATTTAGATTTGTTGGATTTTTGAGATGTATGCATCACCATATGGGGCATAAGAATAGCACGTGTGTTTGAATAAGTCAGTTTTTTAACCACACTTTTTTTAACCACATTATTATTGTTCATTTATTTGTTTGCTGGAAATTAGAACTGAATTTAGAAATAGTTTGGAAACAAATCTTTGTGCTAAACAAGCCAAATTAAATATGAAGGCTAATGGATGTCTTCAGCAGAGTGTGTACAACACCGCTTCCTTATCCACGAAAATAAAGGAGTAGAGTAAAAGTAAAGAGGCCGAATGGAGGATGCTCTTCTTTATCCTCGTGCTGCAGATGGTCTGTTTAACTGTTTTCTCACTAGGAAAGCATTCAGTTTTTCCTCTAACAAAGTCTGCCATGTAAATAGCAAATGCCCCATGTTGCGACACAACTGACTCTTAAAGGGAATGTGAGATGATACTCTGATTAGTTTAATGCATGTTATGCTCAAAACACACCCATAACTCATTAAGAGAATAAGCACAACCCTGTTAGATCATGCATGCACCAGGGGGCAAAGCTTATTTTTCCATCCTTAAAATAGCAAAATTCATAGACGCCCTTAATGCTTTTGCGCCATGCACTTTAGACTTTGTGACTAGATCGTTAAAATAGAGCCCATAGTTTTGATGCGTTTTATCAAAGCACATTTGATAATTATCCTGTTGGTCAGTAGGCAAATGTGTTTTTAACTACCTCTGGAAGCATTCAAATGTGTACAGGCATTTCTTATCTCAATACCCAACAGAAATGAGGCCTAAAGTTTGAGATAAATGTAACTATATGAATCCAAAACAGAGTTCACCAAGTTTAGAATTCATTTTGACACTAACTCTCCTCACAAAACTGAAGTCAGGAATCCAGTTGAAAACAAAGAGTCTACGGTGACTGTCCATCTGAAACTGATATCTCACGAGAGCAGGGGAACCACAGCAGGAGTCAAACAGCCGGAAAGAGAGAGGAAGAGTGGGAAGGAAAAAGATAGGGGCGCCACTGCTGTCGGGAGAAGAGATATTGTGTTACTGACTGATATATGAGAGAAATTTAGACTCGATATTTAGTGAAAAAGCCCACGCACACTGCAGACGTAAACAAAGTGGCTAGGCCAAGCTACGAGGGCTTTCCTATTTAAACAACTAAATTAGATATGATGCGTGTCTTCTTTTTGAAAGCAAAGCACTGACCGTGTTACAGACACAATCAAGAGGCCGTCTAAAATGGCACAGATCATGCATGAAAATTTGAGGTTTTGCTGATAGGTTTCAGTTTCAGATGAAGAGCAACATGCAGTTTTGCAAATAGAAACAGTGTGACGGTCTTTATAGTTGTATTTCACATCTAGCAAGACTTTGTTGTGGAGAAAACACTCATAAGGCAACGCATGCTAATGTGGGATTCTAGGTGTAACCACACAAACGTGATTCTCTACTACGATCAGCTGCATTTTTGTAGCAAGTAATTTTCACAGGATTTCTCGTTCTCACATTCAGCTTTCACGTAGTAGTGTCACCGACTCTTGACAAGTCTTTGAAAACTCAATGTGCTGCTGCAGCTGCTGAGGTCACAGTGGTGGTTTATGAGATGATATTCGATCTGAGAGGCAGATATTGACCAAGTTTTAGAAACAACAAATAATAACTTGACTTTTAGTTGATCATTTGGTATCAGAAGTGGCTTATACAGAAGGCAAAGGCTTCTAGATTACGCTTATTTTACCAAAATAAAATATGATCACGCCTTGATTTTTAATTATTTAAGTAGGACAGTAAGGTCTGACATTGCTGAGAGAAAAGTCTTGACGCTTAACAGAAATAATGTACAGTATAGAATATAAAGTCATGGTGCAGTGGAAAAATAATTAATATTGTGTATGACTCCAATAAGCTTGGAGGACTGCATCCATGCATCTCTGCAATGACTCAAATAAATTATTAATAAAGTCGTCTGCAATAGCAAAGAAAGAGTTCTTGCAGGACTCCCAGAGTTCATCATAATTCTTTGGATTCATCTTCAATGCCGCTTCCATCTTACCCCAGACATGCTTAATAATGTTCATGTCTGGTGACTGGGCTGGCCAATCCTGAAGCACCTTGACATTCTTTGTTTTTAGGAACTTTGATGTGGAGGCTTAAGTACAAGACGAATCGCTATCCAGCTGAAGAATTTGCCCTCTCCTGTGGTTTGTAATAATAAACAGAGATAGAAACTCACTCTCACAAATGATGCTTACTGTATATCTGATCTAGAGTGTGTGGAGTATGTGTTGTAACAGGCCGGACGCCTTTGAGGGTAAGATTTAGGTCATTATATAAAAATCAGCTAGAGACTAACTAATTTGAAAGAAAAGACAATCTCTCATACTCTAAAAGAAGTGATGCACATAAAACACATGAAAACTGCTGCCTACTAACAGAAGTGTGGGTGCAAAAATAAATATTGGTCGTCATGAATATCAACTGTGTAAAATCATCTTGATGTGCATCACCATGCACCAATTCTGACTGCAAATGACATTTGATGCACTATCCAAAAAGTCACCTGAAGCCACGTGATCATTTTGTTTTCAAAGATCAAACCTCAAGTTGTAATTCACTGTTGTAGCTCAATTATCATTTGTTATTGGCGAATCAATGGTATTCGGTGTCATTGACATCAATGTTGGGAAGTGTTTGAATATGCAAGTGCAAATGAGATTTGAGAGCTGTTAGTGGGAGAGATTTTCAGTGAACATTAAATGAAATTGTCACTTTATTATACAAAGTTACTGCCTGGCTTCAAAAGTCATACTGGTCATATGGTCACTTGTGTACAGTGGCCAAGAGAGCTCAATGTGCTGAAATTTAAGAAAACACATGCAATTACAAAAAAACGGCCACAAATTGAGAAAAGATCTTTATCCGTTTGACAGCACAGGTGCTGCAAATCTTCACAATGCAAAGACATTTTTAAAAAACGCTCTGCATTTTCACACAACGCAAACATTTTATGAAAATGCGCTGCATTTTTCAACACAATTGTAATATTTCTAGGAAACCCCCAAAACATGAAAAACATGGCTATTTAGGTTATGGTTATTAAGGCTAATAAATACTAAAGACGCGGGAATCTGGATATTAAAATAAAAAACCTCACCTTTCAAAGATCAACTACAACTTGACTGAGCAATAGTCACTGCAGGCATCCGTCACATTTTTAGGTTCCCATGAAACATTTCCGTTGTGTTTTGTTCTTTTGCGTTGTGGGAAAATGCAGTGTGTTTTTAAAAATGTGTATGTGTTGTGAGGATTTGCGGCACATGTGTGTCAAACAGATGAAGATCTTTTTTTAATTTGCTGGTGTTTTTTGTAATTGCATGCGTTTTCTTAAATTGCACCGCATTAAGCTCCTTCGGCCACCATACATGTGCCAGTTACTGTACTTATTTTTTGTTGTAGGTTTTGGACTTTAATTGTGCTAGGTTGAAACATTTTATGAAGTAAAAAGTTCATGGAGCTGTAGCAAAAGTACTGTACTGTTTTATTTGTTTTTTGAAGATTTTAGTATTATGTGTGCTCAAAAGTATTCTCATAAATTCATACTGTAATATTCTAAATTCTGTCTTTTGGACTTGCTGTCTATGAAGTATCAGAGAGCTATCTTAATTAACTATATCTTATTTGTGTTCTGAAGTTGAATGTGGGGACTGGAATGACGTAAGGGTGAGTGATTATTGACAGAATTTTCATTTTTGGTGGTAGTAGGTGGAAATATGTAATGGAGCAAAGGTTCATGGAGCTATAGCATCAGTACTCCTGACTCATTGATTTGTTTTCAGAAATCAACTACTAGTTCCACCACCTCCTTGATGACATCACAGATGTCTGTAAATAAGCAAGGGATGACTGGTTGGGAATTAAGTAGGCTACATGTTATATTTCTTGTATACTGTACGATATGACAAGAAAGTAGTGGTCAAAATCCCATAATATAACACATCATAAGACTATCATCCTCTTGTCAATATACTTAAGAATTTTATTCATTCATTTTCCTTTGCCTTATACATCAGGGGTCGCCACAGCGAAGTAATCTGCCAACTTACCCAGCATATGTTTTACACAGTAGATGCCCTTTCAGCTGCAACCCAGTACTGGCAAACATCCATACACTCTGACATTCCCACACATACACTATGGCCAATTTAGTTTATTCAATTCACCTATAGTGCATGTCTTTGGACTGTGGGGGAAACCGGAGCACCCGGAGGAAACCCATGTAAACACGGGGAGAACATGCAAACTCCACATAGAAATGCCAACTGACCCAGCCAGGACTCAAACCAGTGACCTTCTAGCTGTGAGGCAACAGTGCTAACATGCCGCCCCTACTAAAGACTGTTAATATCTGAGAAAGAGCAATGTCTTCAAATGTATTTTAGGTTTCACAGAGGACAGACCGTTTTTCCCACAGTGTGAAAAAAAAATGCATGTATGATTTTTATTATCAGGTAAGCGGTCCCTTTAAATGTAGTATAGCACATTTGAAGTCTTAAAGTTAAGTGGATATCACATTTATAAGTGGATATTACATTTTTGGTCTCCATTTCCCTTTCCCACATCTCTTATGATCCCATCTCTACTCGCAGGTGCTGCTAATGAACTGGGCCAACAGGGATGACAGGTGACCATGGGGCCCAGAAGTAGAGTAACGTAATGCGTGCATGTGGGTGTTCTTTGGCAGATAACAAACCAAGGAAATCACTCTTGCACAGGGAGAGTTATGAGTGATACTGCTCATTGGGAGGTTGTCTGAGAAAGTTCACTGCAGACACACAAACACACAGAGGCGGTGTCTTTTATTAGATCTGTGCTGAGGTGTAATGGCAGAGATCTTGATCGCCTGCTATAATAACCTTACTTCCTGCACAAAATTATTCAGCAGAGACCGGCTTACTATTATATTACACATACACGCAATTGCATTATGCAGGGTCTCCTCTGCTGCTTACTTCGGCTCATGTTGTGGAGACTTGAAAGGGATTTATAGCAAAACATTGACATTCAGTACAAAGAAAGAAAAAGAAAGCACATGGAGCACAAAGACAGAGAATGTGAGTCAGAGGGGCTGCTTTTTAAATGCCTCAAAGCAGAGGTGAGCCTTCCTCTCAAGCATTCTTACCTCGGAAAAGAAGAGAAGGGCTCTGCTTCCTGTTTGCCCAGCACTCCAAAGTAATGTACCTTTAAATGGTGTTACCTTTACCTTTAAAAGTGCCGGCTGACACCCCCAACCAAATGTGCACACGGTTGGCCTCACACACGCACACACAAACACAGACAGCTACACAAAAAGAGTGAGAGGACTTACTCACGAAACGGCAGTGACAGACAGGAAGTGAGCTTCTATTGTCAAAAAGGCGAGTGTGCCTAGTCCATTCTGTCTTGTCCTTTCTTACCCCCTCTCTCTCTCTAAACACGCTCTCTCG
Source organism: Danio tinwini (assembly GCA_903798205.1). Lineage (NCBI taxonomy): Eukaryota > Metazoa > Chordata > Actinopteri > Cypriniformes > Danionidae > Danio > Danio tinwini. The sequence goes on along the minus strand of CAIGQZ010001492.1, from coordinate 9,482,022 downwards.
TTTTCTCACATTTGCACCCTCCTCTCCTGCCTTCTCCTCCAGTAGACAAAGAAAGGGAAGGAATGGTACGAGAAAGCAGAAAGAGAGAGAGAGAAACAGAGGGAGAGACGGTGAAAGAGGTAGAGAGAGTGCTGCTGAGAGAAGATAGCCCAACCCCCTTCTACCAGCCAGTCTGCTTTCATTTTTTTTCTTTTTTTTTTGCTTTTCCCTGTAAGGCCCCTCCCCCACCCACCACCATCACCTCTCCTTCTATCCACATTTTCCCCTCTCTAAAATCTTTCTCCGCACCTACACAGTACAGTATGTGTTTCCAAGGCAACCAGTCATAAACTCTGCTCGTTGCACACCAGCACAACGCTACAGGAGACACTCGGAGCTCCAAACAACGACCTCACCTGAGAAGGAAAAACACATGCAAACATGGACGCACAAGTTTTCCTGAGGGAGATTAGGAGTACTTAAGAGATTTGCATTGCTGCTTATGAAGATTCATCTGTCTGGTTTGCATTGTCCGGTTTATTTCTAGCACAGGCTAAATGTTAAAAGATTTTTTTCTGAGCACTGAAAACGTGGTACAGTTCAGTAGGCTTTTATGGCCGATTCCACTGTCAAAAGGTACCAAAAAGCTAACAGTACCATACCACTTTTTGGGTACCATTTCTAAAGAGTACCTAGCACAACAAAAGGGTCTCAAAATGTGACTAAGAAATCACCCCGTAATAATATATACATATAATAACGAGCCATAGGCGACCCGGGATTAAACAAACATTGTCGTTGTCTTGATGAACAGCCACAAAGCCAAGAAGAGCAGAATCTACCCTGTGCCCCGTCATTTTTTTACAAGGCCATCTAAAGCACAAGCGGTTTTACTTTCTCGAGAGAGCTCATGTGCATGTCTATATTTGAAATAAAAAACTTCTTGAGCTGATGATAATAACGTGCACCTGATTATTGAAGTGCTTCTGACGGACAAACGCGAGAGTGAAGCGCGAAAAAACAAAGTAGTAAATGATTCTTTCAGCAACCTAAAACATAAACAAACTGCCATGTTCATTATCATCACCTTTTGGACTATTATGAACTCGGAATGGCGAAATTACTTTCTACAAAGAGGTTACAAGTGCTGGTGAAGATTAAAGATACAGATGAGAGGTTTGCACTGACCATTGGTACCCTTTTGTTAGTGGAAATGCAAGCCTTATGAAGGTGACCCAAACCGACTAGTACTGCACCATACCATTCAGTGGAAACGGGCCACTAGTATAAGATTGGTGCACTTTTAAGAAGGTATATTCACTTCAAAATGAATGAAAACTTTAAGGAACTGTACTAATTTCTGCTCTTTTGTACTAAATTTTTAGTTGGATCTTACAGCTAGGCTTATTTCCGATTGAACCTGATCATTTTTAAAGATCTAGGTACACACATTCACAGTTAAATCCACTATTGTTATATCAATTAAAATGTCGAGTTTTGAGACCCGAAATCTGTTGTCAGAAAATCCAGGGAAAAAAAAAAAAGCAAAATCTGAAATCAGACAGATCTGATTATGCAAAAAAAATTTAGATTTTGAGATCAGAGTGTTTAAAAGATTGAGATCAGACAATTGAGATATTTTATATAAAATTGTAGATTTGAGTCACAAGTCTGAAATCATACTGGTGTGGCTATACAGAGAAGATCAGACTAGTCTGATATAAAAACTCTCAATAAAAATTACCCTCAGATTATTGAGATGAGAACTTTATAAAATTACTGAAATTAAATATTTAAGTTCAGATGTCTGAAATTAATTTGTTGCAGCTGACAGAGGAGATCACAAGTTTGGGATCAGACTGATAAAATTGGTTTTCAGATCAGAAGTCTGAGATCAGATGTTTGAGATGAGACTTATTTGAACACTATTAAACAGATCCTGAGATGAAACGTTTGGTATCAGATTGTTGAAATTACTTTAAACCACATATCTAAAATCAGACATTGCAGAATGACGAGATCAGAATTTGGACATCAGATTAAAAGATTCGAGCATTTAAAAGGTGCAATAAGTGTTTGTTTTCAGAAACGATTTTTGTTATGCTGACCATTAAATTAAGTCGTTCAAATGTATTTCTATGTATTGTAATATTTTGTGTAGGACCAAGGGAAACTTGTCCAATCAAAACGTTCGGTCCTAACATTATGATAGGCTTTCCAAACCTATCTGTCAAAATATGTACTGTAATTGCAAACCTCTGGATAGGATTATGTCATCTGTGTGTTTACGGACACAGTTCGGACAGAGTATAGCAGGCAAACAACAACAACCTACCTTCTTTTTCAGTTTGAGATTGTAATTATTTAGGGGCCGATCACACCGAACTCACTTTTTGAGTTGAAAGGCGCCTTACTAATGGCGCGTGCGTTTTGTGCACTGCTTATGCGCGTCTCAGGTTTTAACCGCATGCTGTGCCTCGTGTTTTTGCTGTTGTGCGCTCAGTTAAAAACAAAGTCAAGTGTCTTTTTCATTCTCCAATCAAATGACTTTCTGCTGAGATGACAGCAGTGTTTGTCTTGTCAAGACGACTACAGAGACTTTTGAAGATGAAAGAGAGACTAGTGGTCTCTGTTTTGAGTTATCTGGAGCTGTATGACTTCAGAAATCTTAAATGTCACAATAAATATTTAAATTATACTAATATCAACAGCAACACTCACGCACAATAGGCAGCTGATGCAGTCGTTGCCTAGCGACATGAAAAGCACATTTTTTGGAACGTTTTGGAAAAAGCTGCCTTATTAATATGCATAATCGCACTTCTGGATGGTCGCGTATCCGATCTAGACTTTCACTCTGCGGCCATCTTTGAAACACCTCTTGCTCAGTATGCTCAGGCATTCTGTCTGAATGGGGAAACATCAAATTGTCCAAAATTGCTTGCCAAGCTTACAATTTAATTTTATATTAGGAATCACCAATAAAATTAAATAACAACTGTCTCTTTAGTTTCATTTCTAAACGTCCAAATCCCACAAAATCTGCAGAACCTCATGTCTGGTCCAAGCCCCTCCTCCAGAGTATCGTCAAGTCTATATCGATCGATAATTGGCTCCTGTACTAGAAGGCGGGCTTTTTTTTCACCATATAGCAATCGATGATTGACTCCTGTACTAGTAGACGGGGCAGTTACACTTTTCCCCATTTAAAAAGATACGAGTGACATGTCTTGTGTATTCTATAGTCTTTGTTCGGTGTGATCGGCCCCTAAATGTGCTATATAGTTTTCTCTCTGGTGAATGTTATCACGCATTCAGAAGGTGTGGCTTTAGGATGGCGATGTGCAGGGTGGGATGTAGGCTTTCAGCGCTGTCAGGCTAATCTTAGCATTTTCCAAGATCTCCTAATGCACACTTAAATCAGAAGATAGATTTGAAATCAGAGGTTTCAAATCACACTGTTGTGGTTGACAGAAGAAATCAGAAGTGTGAGATCAGACTGATAAGTATATTTAAATAGGACATTTAACATTGAAATCAGTTTGACTTTTTTTTCAGTCTGGCCTGATCTAAAAAATGAAAATGTGTCATCATATTGTCAGTTTCTGTGGTTTCAGATCAGAAGTTTCAAATCAGACGTGGCTGACAGTAGAAAACAGAAGTGCGAGGCCAGACTAATTCGATTATAGTAATAAATCAGACGTTTTGACAGTCTGGTCTGATATAAAAACTATGACATATATTCAGTTTTTGAGGTTTCAGATTAGGTAAGAAGAAATCAGAGGCTTGCAGACCTGTTTTCAATAGTCCTGTCTAATATAATTACTGATCTCAATAGAAGTGCAAGATCAGATTGTCTGAAATCAGACTATTGTGGTTTACAAGAAGAGATCATATTTTTGAGATCAGGCTGACAAGATTAGAATATTTATATCTAATATCAAGTTGCTGAAATCAGAATTTTGAAGTCTGAGATCAGACTGGTTCAAATCAGAATTCTTACATCAGATGAGTTTCGAGTTCTAATTGCTGAGATCAGAGAAGTTTCAGAGACGTCTCTGTGCTCATTGTGCGGAGACTAGACTGCTGTTGAAGTTTCTTGGAAGCTAGACAATAAATCAGTCATGCCTCAACAAGTATCTCTTTTTTTGTCAGATGTCCACAAGCAGAAATGACACACGGAAGAACTACTGCACACAACTAGCTGAAGATCTCCAAAATGATGGTGGTCCAGTAATGACTGTTTTCCCCGAGCCGCAGATTCCCATATGAGGTTGAGAAGTGCTTGGATTGGCAAAACTTTAGGATGTTTCCAAAACCAAGTTTCGTTTACTCCCAAACCATAATAACCAACACCACTGCGACACACAGCTGGACCACCGTGGTCCAAACCAGAACCAAGCATAATGTTTCAATTATTTGCAGCGTTGTAAAAGGTGCACAGTACGCTTGAGAAACTGAAAACAGGGTGGTTTCTGTTTATGTTTCTCAAGTGCTGTAATTACAAATTTAGGGTGTTTTTGCTTATATTTAGCATTCGATTATGCACTTCAAGACTTGCTGTAGTAACCAATGCTTCAAAAGATTTCAGCAGACGCTTCGTAACCATGTCAGCAAACACAAAACTGCTCAGCACAGACAAACATGCTCTCAAAAGACACATTCGACAACAGTATCTAAGCTGTCCTCACAAATGATCAAGTTTGCAATTACAGACTTCCTGTTTCTGCATTTCAACTCTGCTCTGGGTATCAACCCGTGAAGGTTCAATTCAGTCTACAAGGTTACAAGATCTCGTTTAACTGACATCACGGTTTCATTCATTACAGCTCCACCAAATGACTCGGGTTCAGCGTCTATTTTTAGAAGGATATTTTAGCAGCTCACGGTTGTCTGCCTGTGGTAAAGCTCCGGTGAATGTAGGTCAGTATGTGGAGATAACCACGGCACGTGTGCATTAAGCCCCCTGCAGGCCTGTGCAAACAATAGCCTTCCAATGCTTTTTTCCCCCTGGAAACATTTACAGTACACAGCAAATTGTGTTAATGTAAGCTTAGCAATAGTCAGTGCCATAATATGTTTATGAGTTGACATTCTTGACTGATGATGTCGTCGTTTTTTTTTTTTTTTTGTTTTTTTTTTGCAACCAGCAATGCTTATGTGACAGTTACCTTATCAAATGAAAACTAGTATTCCATAGGGATTGTAATCTCATGATGGCATTTATTTAATCGCACGGAACCAGAGCCGGTGTAAGTGATACCAGTAACTACAGATGCCGGTGATGATGTGAGGCAATGCATCTGTAATGCTACAACACACACACACACACACACACACACACACACACACACACACACACACACACACACACACACACACACACACACACACGAAAAATAAATGACTGCTTTAGTGTAGATAGATCTGCGTGTGATTCTCAAAAACAATATAGAAACACATGCACTTTAATTTGCACACACACACACACACACACACACACACACAAGTATCAGGAGATGTTCTAAATAATAGGCTTTTCTCTTCAAATCTCCGGCTTACCTCCTTTCCTCTACTTTCACCTCCTCTTCTCTTCCCCTCTTGCTCCTATTTTTCCTTCTTTTCCCCTCAAAGCAATTCCTTTCCTCTCCCTCCCGAGTCAATCCTGTCGCCTCTGTTCCCCACTTCTCTCCTCCCTCTCTCCTCTCCTCTCTCAGATTCTCATATGTTCACAGCAGACTCATCCACGTGCACAGCCTGTGGGCGGGGCCACCGCTTAATGCGCCTGCACTCTGCTGAGCTGTCAATCACCTCAGCTCATCCAATCAGCTAAAAGCAGCCAGTGTCAGTCAAGTGATACTAGCGAATATGAGCCCTGGAGGTGGGAATTGTGTGGAGAAAAAAAAAGTGGGAGTTGGAGAGTGTGTCTGCCGTGTATGTGTGTTTTGGAACAAGGCCAACACACTATGTGCTATTTTTAAACCTCACTGTAGGGTGGCAAAAGACTCCATTTTCTGAACGAATCGGGTTTGTTTTAAAGCTTCCAAAATAGCTTTCTGCTCACTTAGATCTGTTTTGATTGAAGAAATATGAAATTGGGGAATCCGTCATGGGATAATTATGGTCTGTGAAAGTATTTTGATGAAAGTATCGTGAATTGGTGGATGTGGTCACATTTTTTTAATGAACTAAAAGTCTATTCAACTTTTTAACAATTCAGAGCTTAACTTAATTGCACTGAGACATATAACAATGGCAGGATGTTGTTACGGTATGTTGTTGCTAGGTTGGTTGCTAAGCTCACCCCATCTGTGATGCACAGTACTATTTCCAACAATATGGGTTTCCTTGATTGCTCTACACAGTGTTCACTTTTTTCATAAGCCACGGCAATTCCTAAAGCAAATTATCAGAGTAACTTAAAGTAAACCATACTGCAGCAAGTGAAGCCTGTTTAAAGTTTCACTCTAAGAATGCAATAAGTCTTTTTTTAAAAATAAGGTATAATAAGGTGATTTCATTCTGCTTACTCTTTCATCACTAAGCATCAAAAGCAAACCTAAAGTTAAAAGTAGCCTATTAAAAATTACTATAAAAGCAGACCAATAGGGTTGGGCGATGTCGACCAATTTGGCATCATTCACTCATGTTTTATGCAGCGGATGTCCTTCCAGCTGCAACCCATCTCTGGGAAACATCCATATACAATCATTCACACTCATACACTACAGACAATTTAGCCTACCCAATTCACCTGTAGCGCATGTCTTTTGGACTTGTGGGGGAAACCGGAGCACACGGAGGAAACCCACGCGAACGCAGGGAGAACATGCAAACTCCACACAAAAATGCCATCTGGCCCAGCCAGAGATCGAACCAGCGACCTTCTTGCTGTGAGATGACAGCATTACCTACTGAGCCACTGCATTGCCCAATTTGGCATCATACAAGGTCAAATGTGAAACATCGCGATGGACGATAGTATTGTTGTCGTAGGCGGTGATGAATTAATTTTTTATGAATAATTAATTAATTCATAACAAATTAATTATTTGTAGCCTACCGTTTCAACTACCTGACTCGCATGGTCTTTGTTTTACCCATAACCAAATCATAAATAAGTTACCCACAATTTACCACCTGTCAGTCACTTTTTTTCCGCGGGACTCTGGCATGAATAGGCAGAGTAATCTGTGTCGTTATAATGGCGTCGACAAACTTGTTTGGTAAAAAAGGTGCACAACCAACAGTGAGGTTTTTGCTAAAATTACTAAGTACAAGCGTGAAAGCGAAAAATTGAAGCAGTGTATTGATGCTGAGACACGTTACCTGATAAATTAAATAAACCGAAGAGTTGTTAGATAGAGACAAGATGAATTAAATATCACGTTTAACAACTATAGTGAGACGCGATCCAGTGGTACATCCTTGATAAACTGTCCGACGTGCACTGCTCTCTGGGGTTTTGTGCTCAAAGCACCCACTGACTGACTGGAGCTTAGACGAGCGCATGACAGTGTGTGTGTCTGTGTGTGTGGTCATGTGATGTGTGTTTTCAGCGGTGTAGTGTGAACAAAGGGCTGTTCAGAAATGCTAGATGTGGTTATGGATCATTTTTGTTCTAAAATGCCATTTTAAAACTAAGATGTATTAGTGTAAATGGGGCCTAATTGTGTATTTTTTGCTAGCGGGTTTGCGATGTGTGCGGGGAGAAGAATCGCGATGCCGGCTCAGCATCATCCGCGATGGACGATGGCATCATCTATCGACCCAACCCAACAGACCACAAATAATAATAAACAGCAGCAATATTATGAATGTGATAATGCTGTGTAGTACTATGTAGGGCTACACGTATCATTTTAATACAAACATTCACATCATAAACCACAAAACAGGCATGAATTCTAGTGTTTCCCTTATTTTGACAGATATTATGCAGCATTTAAAATATTCCAGTAAACATTGTATATGTTGAAGGACAATTATGTTTGAAGTGCAGTGTGAGAAATGCGAGTGATTTGGAGATAAAAGACAAAAAGCAGACAATAACTGCATTGTAAAGAAAACAAAAGAAATTAATCGGGAGGACCAGAAAAGAGATTTTGTCATAAATATTGTTGTAATACAAATGTCTCACAATTTAAAAAACAAAACAGGCGTTATATTGTTTTCATCGCAGATTACTTTCCTTGTCTGAGGAAGCACAAACAGATCATATTTACAGAGTCAAACTGGCATATTAAGACTTTTTGTAATTTCCAGAATTTTGAGCAGAACTGCAAGGGATGCCCATCATTTAAAATAGTAGACTCAATCAGAAAAAAATGGATATCAAAAGAAACATAAGACTGATACTGAAGAAAAAAAAGTCTGAGAAGTAGAGATGATAGAAGCTAATGGATGAGAGAAGCAGAAGGCAGAAAATGATATGTTTTGATGTAATGTGATACGATATGATAGCATGGGAACAATGTACTGTATGTTGAGATAGGATGGGTTAGAATAGGTTTGGGACAGGGCAGTACATTTTGTAGAGGAAATGCAATGAGTATGATAAAACAAAACAAAAATAGAATGTGGGGTACAAAAGGACAGGATGGGATAGGATAAGGACAGGGCATGAGAAATAAGAAAATCATAGGAATCAGACATGTAAATGGTATATGGGAAAGAAATTAAATGAACGAGAAAAGCATAGGATAGGACAGAATAAGGCTGGGATAGGACAGGACAGCATGGCTATTTAGAGGAAATGCATAGGATATAATGGGACAGAGAAAATAAATGGGATTTAGAATGGGGTGAAATAGATTAAAATACAAGAGGACAGGGTAAGATCTGAAAGGAAAATAGAAGTAAGTTGTGTTATGAATGTTTTGAAATGGATTTTTGAATTCATTAATCAAGGGAAAACAAAATACAAACCTAAATAGCCCTCTGTGAAAATGTGCTTGCCGATAAACATATTAAGCTATTGGGCCACACTTTGCAGCAACAACTGCAATCAAGAATTTTTGATAACTTGTAATGAGTTTGTTACAGACTTGTGGAGGAATTTAGGCCCATTCATCTTTGCAAAATTGTTGTAATTCAGCCAAACTGAAACTGGAGGGTTTTCCAGCATGGTTTGCCTTTTTAAGGTCACACCACAGGATCTCAATCAAATTCAGGTCAGGACTTGCTAGTGTGCTTTGGATCATTGTCCAGCTCCAGAACCTAAGTTTGCATTAGCTTGAGGTCACTAACAGATGGCTGGACATTCTCTCTCAGGATATTCTGGTATACAACAGAATTCATGGTTCCATTTATCACAGTAAATCTTCAAGGTCTTGAAACAGCAACACAGCCCCAGACAATCACACAACCACCACCACATTTTCTGTTGACATGATGTTCTTTTTATGAAATGTGGTGTTACTTTTTACGCCACACATAATGGGACACCTTCCACAAAGTTAAATGTCAGTCCACAGAGTATTTAATCTTTCAATCTTTTCAAAAGTGATCATCAAGATGTTTTCTGGCAAAACTGAGATGAGCCTTTATGTCCTTTTTTCTCAGCAATAGTTTTCATCTGCCATGCAAACTATTTTTTTCTCTATCTTATAGTGGTGTCATGAACTTTTACCTTAACCGAGAAAAGTGAAACCTGCAGTTTTTTTGATGTTGTTGTGGAGTCTTTTGTGACCTCCTGGATTAGATGTCGCTGCACTCTTGGTTAATTTTGGTCAGCCTGTCATTCATGGGAAGCTTCTCCACTCTTCCATATTTTGCCATTTGTAGATAATGGCTCTCACTGTGGTTCGCAACAACCCCAAAGCTTTAGAAATGGCTTTATAACTGTTTATAACCACTTTTTCACACAGGGTTATGCCATTTTAGATTTTGTCTTCCCTTAATAATAAAAATCTTCATTGAAAAAAAAATGCATGACGTGTTTACTTGTGTTATCTTTGCCTAAAGTGTGACAAGCATGCAAAGAAATAAGAAATCAGTAAGGTGGCAAACACAATTTTACAACCCTGTGTCAAAATGGGAGCAAGAGTGAAGAGGTCAATAGATGATATGGGAGAATAGATAGTGTGAAAAGTAGATGGATGGATGGATGGGAAAAGAAATAGAAGAGGACAGAATAAAAACAGGACAGGAGTGGTAAATACTGTTGATGACTTAAAGGGGACCTATTACGCCCCTTTTTACAAGACGTAAATTAAGTCTCTGATGTCCCTAGAGTGTGTATGTGATGTTTTAGCTCAAATTCACTGCAAAAGAGTTTGTATAACTCTTTGAAACTGCCTCTTTTAGACTTTAATCCAAATGGTACTGTTTTGGTGACTGTCCATTTACATTTAAATGAGATTGTGCTCTGTTCAAAAGAGGGTGGGGAGCTTCATACGCCTATGCATCAGCATAGCAGCAGATTCAATTCAGAACTTAAGTTATCTGTGAAGAGTGTAGACTATGGAAACTTTGGTGTTCATTTGTGCATCCTAAAACTCCACATTTATAATACCTCTTAAGGCTGATTTATACTTTCGCCTGGCACTGCATCTTGCACCTCCACAGAGTGCGAGTGCACCTCGCAAAATGGGCAAGTCTTTTATACTTGATGCGTTCACCATTGAGATATTCTTTAAAACGAAAGGGGCGGTCAAAAGAAACCAACTGTAAAATCAGACGGATAAACAGAAGTAGGAAGTTTCCGGAACTACATATCATTAATATCGTTCAAGATTTTTATAATCATTCAAGATTTTTTAAATCAAACTTTGTTGCATCACTTGCTTTTGATCATACCTCAGACAGTTCTACCTATTGAAGTTAATGACAACAGACCATGCTGTTGAACATATTAATGACAACAGGCCATGGGTTACTCATATATATATATATATATATATATATATATATAACTTTATACAGTTATTTTCAATACATTTATTTTCAACCATGAATACATACATCACATGTATCAATTAACATTTGAAGGTTTTTCACGTGGCCAATACCAGTAGCTTTTATATCTATCTACATACGAATCATTCACAAAAATGAAAATTGAGCAAGTCCTGCTTTAATGAAAAACGTTTGTACTTATTTACAAAGTATTTAGTAGTCTACAGTGTGTTATATTTACTAGATGTGTGTGAGACAATACATCCTAATATACAAACAATTCTGGCTGGTGATTAAAAATAGGCGAAAAAGCTCACGCATTACTGTCTGGCTAGTTTGTGTCATCTAAATATATGCTAAAAAGGCAATAATGGTCCAACATTCCTGACCCTTATCGCCAATAAAGTTCAGAAAAACAGGGCATCAGTATATTGTAAATTGATAGATTTAAATATTCTTTTCCAGTTTTCAAGGAAATAAATTGTTCCATAATTATTATTTTGTAACTATTAAATAGTTTAAAATAAATTAATATATAGCTACATCAGTGTAAAACCTATGAATGGTGAAAAAAAAAACATATCTGTGATTGTGTATTAAAACCACCTGGGTCTCCATATTTTCCATGGCCTGTCTTTTTGGTTTTAACAAACTTGTCTCTCAAGGTTTTTCAAACAACAAAAAAAAAGCGTTCTCCTTTGCCATGGCTGTTGCAATTTCTAGCCAAGATTTATTGGTCATCTGGTTATCCCTAGGCAGCACGGTGGGGCAGTGGGTAGCACAATCGCCTCACAGCAAGAAGGTCGAGCCCTGGCTGGGTCAGTTGGCATTTCTGTGTGGAGTTTGCATGTTCTCCCCGTGTTGGCGTAGGTTTCCTCCGGGTGCTCCGGTTTCCCCACAAGTCTAAAAACATGTGGGATAGGTGAGTTGGGTTGGCTAAATTGTCCGTAGTGTATGTGTTTGAATGCGTGTGTATGGGTGTTTCCCAGGGATGGGTTGCAGCTGGAAGGGCATCCGCTGTGTAAAAACATGTGCTGGATAAGTTGGCGATTCATTCCACTATGGCCACCCCAGATTAATAAAGGGACTTTCGGACTGAGCCGAAAAAAAAAATTAATGAATGGTTATCCCTATAATCACGCATGGACAGATCATAAAGATGTCTGTACAGTCGTACCAAAGTAATTCATATTCAACTCAAATAAAATTTGGCGGCATCCGAGTTAGAGCACGCTTACGTCATCGATGAAGCCACTGTTCAGTTTAACAGATGAGATGCACTCTCGCCCGGCACAGTGGAGATTTCTTTAGTTATATCATTTTAGTCATTTAATAAGCGGCGACATGCAGTCAAACATTTCAGTTATTTAAGTTATCATAAGTCCTCATGCTGCAGGTATTGGGAGGTTTGCTGAAGGTGCAGCTGTCGTGCAGTGAGGGGTTTGCGTCTTTAATAAACTATGACAGTTTGCATTCATTGAACAGTAAGAATGATTAATAAATCCATATCAAACAGTCCCTTAAAAGTCACATCTCGTCTCATCTTCAGTTTCAGGCTCAGGCGTGCTTTGCACTCACACTAAAAGCGTACTGCATCAAAGCCCGAGTGAACCGCGCTCTGGCACACCTCTTCCAACCGGGCCAGGACCGGCCAACTGATCCGCGCCTGAGCCTGATTCAGAGCACTCACACTTCTCAAACGAACTGGGAAACGTACCTGAGCAAGGTTCGGATAGCATGGTTTGAGTGCGCCCTAAACCAGCCTTTAGTTACATTATCCTCAGCAGGTGCAGTGTAAAAACTTTAATGGCGGATGGCTGCTTCTCACTTTGGGCTGTTTATGCTAATGCAGAAGAGATCAGCTCTAGTTTTTGCATAACTCCTCTTTATGAGAATATATAATGGTGACAGGTAAAAATATATGCTGAGATGTAGAAAAAGGATGGCTAGAATGGGAATAGAAAGGTGAGGTAAATTCTATAGATGGTTTTAAAATAAATAATAATGAGAAGATGAGAATTGATGAAGGGAAAAATAAATGGTGGATGGATATGATTGGAAAGAAAGAGATGGGATGGAGTGGAAGGGGCTAGGATCCGATAGAAAAGGAATAGGAAAGCATTAGATATAATAGGAATACAGAGTAAGAACGAAATGAGAAAATAGATGATTTAATGAAACCGATAATGGTGAGAAATGAGAACAGAGTGGGGAAAAGCAGAAGATAGGTAAGGACGGAAGAAGAATAGGGACATGGTAGGAAAAAAATATGATTGTCAGAAGGTGAGAATCGAAGAGGAAGAAACAGGATGACATAGAACAGGAGAGGATAAAAGATAATAGAAGAACAGAGGGGAACTCAAAATGCTTGTGCATTCCTGGCAATGTCTGGTCACAGCTGGGTAGACCAACAGCTTCTGACTGAGACTGAGACACTTAGGCTGAGGCAGTGAGGCAGAGGGTGAAAGGAGGAGGGGTACTTGCCTACGTGACTTTCTGTGCATAGCACCTATGTACCCCATCTGCCTCATCCCCATCCTATAAAACGAATAGAGGAGACCATGTTAAGAGTAAGTCCAGGTACTATATGATGGACAGACAGACGGTTTATCCCAGAAACACACAGACCAGAAGAAACAGGATAGATTCCTGTCTGACTGTCCATAGCAACAGCTCGAGTGCTGCACAGTCTTCATTGGGTAAATGAGCGGCTGCATGATATACCAATGTCGGCACGCCAGCCAATCAGATGCTCTGTCTGGCTGAGCTGGATTCCATGGTAACAGAACGACACACTTGAGTCAGTTAAACATGGAGTTTTGACATCCATGAACCACATGTGAGTGTCGACACAATGCAAAGAGAAAATGCTGAAGATGTGATAAATCAGGGCTGTTTATGTGTTGGCGGTTGTGTAAAGGCTCACAGCAGACTGATTCACTCTGGACAGTGATGCGTGAAATAGCTTATTGGAATTCCACTGCTGCTACAGAGCCATAAAAGATGCATCTAGTTCTGAGTGGCAGTGTGGTATGCAACATATCTGCGGCTCTGAATTATTATTTTCAACATCTCCTAAAGAAGCTCGCCTGTGCTAACGTTGATGTCGTAAGGTTACAGGGAGTTACAAAACAATTCCAAGCTTGTTGCTGTGTGGTTGCCAGGGGTAATTTCTGAGGTTAAAATTAACACTCAGCAGATGCCAAAAGTCAGTAAAAATTGCTGTTGGTAAGCTTGTTAAACAGTGTTTCTCACCATTCTGCTAGTAACCATTTTATTAGTTCTAGCAATGATTGAGAATGCAATAAGATTTAGAGCGATTATTAAATCACAAAGGCTGCATTGTAGTTATTAGAAATATGTAATCTGATGTGCAGCACTGCATGGTTTTCACGTGAGCATCTCATGATAACGGCATTTTCAGTGTTTCAAAGCAACTTTGTTCACTGTAAATCTCCCCAGCATTTATGCAAATGCTGTGACTTGGGAGTTTGTGTTGTGGAGACTATATGCAAGTAAACTTTATCAGTCTGAATTGCATATGCTCACTTTTAAAAGCCTGCTGATTTGCATCATTCAGTTGTGTGTAGAAGGCGGGCCTTCTATTGTGACAGGGCAGCTGATTCACCATTTGCTTCTGTGGCTGCCTTGCAAGATAATATAACCACAGCATATAGCTTTTTTTAATCGAATAAATAGTCAACCAAAAGAGGAAGTCTTGCCTTGCATTTTTAAAAACAAACTTTTATAACTGAACTAAATCAGTTTTAATTAAGCTAGAAGCACACCAGCATTCTACAGCATTCTGCCTGTCGGATTTGTTGGAATGTTCCACTATTTGAAATATTGTTATGGCTTTTTATTAGCTTTTTTTCATCTATGTTAAGCATCTACACTCACTGGCCACTTTATTAGGTACACATTACTAGTACTGGGTTTGACCCCCTTTTGCCTTCAGAACTGCCTTAATCCTTCGTGGCATAGATTCAACAAGGTACTGGAAATATTCCTCAGAGATTTTGGTTTGTATTGACATGATAGCATTTCGCAGCTGCTGCAGATTTGTCAGCTGCACATACATGGTGCGAATCTCTCGTTTTACCACATCCCAAAGGTGCTCTATTGGATTGAGATCTGGTGACTGTGGAAGCCATTTGAGTACAGTGAACTCATTGTCTTGTTCAACAAACCAGTCTGAGATGATTCAGGCTTTATGACATGGCATGTTATCCTGCTGGAAGTAGCCATCAGAAGATGGATACATTGTGGTCACAATAAGATTGACATGGTCAGCAACAATACTCAGGTAGGTTGTGACATTGACATGTTGCTCAATTGATACTAAAGAGCCCAAAGTGTGGTATAAAAATATTTGCACACCATTACATCACCACCACCTGCCTAAACCTTTGATACAAGGCAGGGTGGATCCATGCATTCATGTTGTTGATGCCAAATTTTGACTGTACAATCCAAATGTCTCAGCAGAAATCGACAGGGCAACGTTTTTTTAATCTTCTATTGTGCAATTTTAGTGAGCCTGTGTGAATTGTAGCCTTAGTTTCCTGTTCTTAGCTGACAGGAGTGGCACCTGGTGTGGTCTTCTGCTGCTGTAGCCCATCCGCCTCAAGGTTGGACATGTTGTGCATTCAGAAATGCTCTTCTGCATACCTCGGTTGTAACAAGTGGTTATGTGAGTTACTGTTGCCTTTCTATCAGCTCCAACCAGTCTGGCCATTTTCCTCTGACCTCTGGCATCAACAAGGAATTTACGTCCACAAAACTGCCGCTTACTTGATATTTCTCTTTTTCAGACCATTCTCTATAAACCCTAGAGATGGTTGTGCGTGAAAATCCTAGTAGATCAGCAGTTTCTGAAATACTCAGACCAGCCCGTCTGGCACCAAAAAAATAATAAAATCACCTTTCTTCCCCATTCTGATGCTCGGTTTCAACTGGAGCAAGCTGTCTTGACCATGCTTACATGCTTCAATGCATTGAGTTGCTGCCATGTGATTGGCTGGGTAGAAATTTGCATTAACAAGAAGTTGGACAGGTGTACCGAACAAAGTGGCCAGTGAGTGTATGTTGACGCAATCTACATTTAAAAAACACTGTAGGAATAAAGATTAATTGAATTTGAAAAGGTTTAGTGTGATCAGGCCCTAAAACATTTGTTTGGTTTTTCATTGAATGAGAAAAATGGCAGAACAAAAAGCTACACTGTGCTTTATCGTCCAGCTGTGTTCAGCGAATTGGTTTCAAACTGGTAAAATTATGTTTCTCTAACAGTTCTATCTATGTTTGTTACATAGACCCGAATTAATATAATATTCATTTTCCTTCAGCTTAATCTCTTTATTCATCAGGGGTCGCCACAGCGGAATGAACTACTGACTTATCCAGTATATGTTTTACACAGTGGATGCCCTTCTAGTACTGGGAAACATCCATACACATTCATTCACACACATACACTATGGACAATTTAGCTTATTCAATTCATCTATACTGCATGTCTTTGGACCGTGGGGGAAACCTACGCGAACACGAGAAAAACATGCAAACTCCACACAGAAATGCCAACTGACCCAGCTGGGACTCAAACCAGCAAACTTTTAGCTGTGCTAACCACTGGGCCACCGTGTCACCCTGAATATAATATATTGATCATTATTATTAACACAGTGGTGGCTAAATTATTGGTCACACCAACAGATCTGAAAATATTGATGATTCTTGCCTTTAAATCATGATTAGCACAAAAAAAAAGTTTAACTGTAACATTTGCTATTTCCATCTTTTGCAGCAATTACAGCAGCACATGCCTAGTGTCAATGTATTTAATGAGAATTTCAACGATCCCATGTCTTATGATTATGCAAGTAATTAGTCTTCTTCTGTCAAGGAACATGATTGTGTGACATTGACAGTGAAATATACCTGCCTTTCTTTTAGGGATGTCACAAAGTCTCTGTTCTTTGGTTTATAAAGCATAATTATGATGTATTGTAAAGGCGAATGCAACAAAATCATGTCGTGTTTTATTCATTTTGGCTGATTTTATGTTGTCAATAAAATGTGGTTATTTTGTTGGCCTGTGTGTATTTAAAATCAGTTTAATTTAAGCTACTGTATTTAAAAAGCTTTAGAACATTACCTTTATATTATTTAATAAAATAATAAATATTTATTACAACCATTTAGGGGTTAATTAAATATGCTATATTAATTTTATATGTCAGATTATAACACATGGCTTTTATCACTAGTTTAAAATCTTTTTTGGCAATGCATAAATAATCTGCATTACATGCACATTTTCATGCAACATTTTTAACTACAAGAAGTGGAACAATTGCAATAGCAAATATTCATCTCAGGATCATAATCCAAATATTAGATAAAAACTTAAACCCATAACTGAAGTGAACCAGGTCTGCTTGGAAACAGCCTTGTTTGAACATGCAACACACATGAAATATGATGCTCAATGTCATCACGTCTCAACCCTGATGAACCATGATTATTGGTACGGCGAGTGTTTATAAACCCACCTCTTCTCCATGATGATTGGCTCTCCACGCTGTCTATCTGCCTCAGCCAAATCAGGAAGAAACTCCGAACAAACTGGTAGCGCATTTCGATTGGCCACAGATGCATCAGCGTCAGTGACATCATCTTCCTTCCCACTGCAGGGAGAAGGAAAAACCCCAGCTGCTGGACAGCTGTGCCGTAGACAAGAAAGTAAATAGGAGAATAAAGGTGTTTCGTAGTGTTTAGTATTAGTAAAGTATTAGTTATTTGAAATCACAAGATATAAAAATATATATTGAATATAATTCTAATCTACATAAGTCAACAAATATATATAAATGAACATTAAAATCAGTGCAAATTAACAAAGCAATAAATAACGAGTAAGCAAAAATAATGTTTAAAAAAGGAAAATCTGTTGACAGACTGCAAAAGCCTGCAAATATCTTAGACGTAATATCTGTATCCAAATAGCTCCATCTAGTGGTCAATTTCAAAAATGCAAATAACACGCACATTTGTGACAAGTGACAAACATTTTAATACACAATTTTAGGAGTGTGATTCTGGACTCAGCTTGCTCGTTATAAAATCTGAAAAAATAACATAACTCAACAGTGCCCATACCAGCTATTGTAAAACAGCCTTAATCTTACCTGAAGGAAGAGCTGGAGACGCATCTTTCCGTGAGTATGAGGTAATGAAGAACTGCGCAGTTTAAATTCCTTCAACACTCCTCCATATAGTCTTCCTCCACCTGTGACGCTGCCATCTGTGCGTGTTTCCTCCATCAGAGCTTAATTACCGATGAGCAGAGACAGGAGGACTTGTTACTGACAGCTGCGTTACTTTTACTAACGATGAGTGGTTGAGTCACTGAGTGACGTAATCGCTATTCATCCCACGCGAGTGTCACTTGTGCTTGATAACGAGCTCGTGCAACTCTTTTATGTAACATCACAAGTTTTTGTTAGTATTAGTACATTATATTCACTTCGCTTTTGTACTTTGCATTTATTTATATATTTACTTATTTTTTTTTTACTTAATTTATATTAATTTATTCTTACCTTAATTAATATTATATACATTTTTTAAAGGGATAGATACTTCAAAATGCTCATCCTCTTTCTTTCTATATTAGAAATTGAATATAATTGACAAAATTATAACATTTAGTCCAGACGACAGACTATTAAACTGAAACATTTACGATCAATTTGGATGCAAGCTTCCTATATCATTCACCAATAGGTGTAAACTCACATGAGCAGATGCTGATTGTCATTTGCCATTTAAAAATTCAAAATAATGATTAATTTCTTGCTCAGACCAATCAATTTGCTTCATTTGACTTCAACGTACTACAGGTATTTATTTTGTTTTGCCTGTATGTGTTTTTGTGACTGTCAAAGTGTCAGTAGCCTTTGACTTGGATTTTATGAATGATCATTGACCATGGTTTCAGCTAAAGTACATGGCCAGTCTTACTGAACGACCTCCTACATTTCTGGGAAACAGTTAAAATATACATATACACTTATCGGCCACTTTATTAGGTACACCTTACTAGTAACTAGTTGGACCCCTTTTGTCTTCAGAACTGGCTTAATTCTCCGTGGCATAGATTCAACAAGGTACTGGAAATATTCCTCAGAGATTTTGGTCCATACTGACAAGATAGCATCACGCAGTTGCTGCAGATTTGTTGACTGCACATCCATGATGCGAATCTCTCGTTTTAATACATCCCAAAGCAGGGGCGGACTGGGAAAGCATTTTCAATCGGGCAAAAGTAGCTGTTAGTCAGGCCACATCTAATGCGATCTAGAAAGTGAAGAGCAGGGAGGGGGCGCGGAGGGGTGTGCAGGGATGCGCGGCAGGCCAGAGTTCTGGTGGCAGGCCAGATTGACCGTCAGGCCACCGGGAAATGTCCCGGTGCTCCCTATGGCCAGTCCGCCCCTGTCCCAAAGGTATGTATCTTTATTGGATTGAGCTCTGGTGACTGTGGAGGCCATTTGAGTACAGTGAACTTATTGTCATGTTCAAGAAACCAGTCTGAGATGATTCACACTTTATGACATGGCACGTTATTCTGCTGGAGATAGCCATCAGAAGATGGGTACACTATGGTCGTAAATGGATGGACAAGTTCAGCAACAATACTCAGGTAGGCTGTGGCGTTGTCACAATGCTCATTTGGAATTAAGGGCCCAAAGTGTGCCAAAAATATCCCCAAAACCATTACACCACCACCACCAACCTGAACCGTTGATACAAGGCAGGATGGATCCATGCTTTCATGTTGTTGATGCCAAATTCTGACCCTACCATCCGAATGTCACAGCAAAAATCAAAACTCATCAGACCAGGCAACGTTTTCCAATCTTCTATTGTCCAATTTTAGTGAGCCTGTGTGAATTGTAGCCTCAGTTTCCTGTTCTTAGCTGACAGGAGTGGCACCCGGTGTGGTTATCTGCTGCTGTAGCTCATCTGCCTTGTTGTGCGTTCAGAGATGCTCTTCTGGTTGTAGCGAGTGGTTAATTGAGTTACTGTTGCCTTTCTATCAACTGGAATCAGTCTGGCCATTCCCCGCTGACCTCTGGCATCAACAAGGTATTTTCAGCCACAGAACTGCCGCTCACTGGATATTTTCTCTTTTTCAGACCATTCTCTGTAATCCCTAGAGATGGTTGTGCGTGAAAATCTTAGTAGATCAGCAGTTTCTGAAATACGCAGACCAGCCGTTCTGGCACCAATAACCAGGCCACGTTCAAAGTCACTTAAATCACCTTTCTTCCCCATTCTGATGCTCGGTTTAAACTGCAGCAGATTGTCTTGACCATGTCTACATGCATAAATGCATTGAGTTGCTGCCATGTGATTGGCTGATTAGAAATTTGCGTTAACGAACAGTTGGACAGGTGTACCTAATAAAGTGTAATTTGTTATTTTATAGCTCACATATAACTATTCTATGAAATTGATTTAATAAAGTTTTGTCTGCATTGCACATATTTAAAACATGGATTGTTTGGACATTTTGTAAAAAGAACATAAAACAATGTAGCGGCTAGAAAAGGCTGAAGTTCATGAAGGCACGCTTTAAGTTGAGGTTTACAATACATTAATAATGTTTTCTCTCATTGTTGGAGTGGTTCATTAATTAATTCCAGTTCTTTTGCGTGTTCTAAATTAGCACAAGAATTCATGTGAATACTTGCATTATCCTCTACAGAGCTATCCAGTGTACTAGCCAAAAGAAGCAGAAAAAGTGAGATGTAGACCACCCACCAGGTAACGATGGCAACAAGTCAACCTTACGGTGGTGGGCAGACCAGTCAGCCATTAATGAAAGCTCACTAGTAAGTGCGAAAGTTAACATATACAAACACTGAGAACACTTGTTTGTGTGCACTGTGTACTCTACACTACAAAGAACACTTAGACAAGAGGGCTTCTGTTCTTCACACACAGTATACAGAAACATTGTGAACTTACTAAAAATCCAGGTATAATTTAAAGCATTTATGTTTTACTTTACAACACGCTGTAGAAAGTGTCAAAACTATGTTTATTCTGAGGTGTAAAAGAAATGTGTAAATACACATTGTAAATTGGGGTGGCTCAGTGGTTAGTACTGTCGCCTCACAGCAAGAAGGTCGCTGGTTCGAGGCCAGGCTGGGTCAGTTGGTGTTTCTGTGTGGAGTTTGGATGTTCTTCGCATGTCTGCATGGGTTTCCTCCTGCAGCTTTGGTTTCCCCCACAGTACAAAGACATGTGGTATAGTGTATATGTGTGAATTACTGTGTATGGGTGTTTCCCAGTACTGGGTTGCAGCTGGAAGGGCATTCGCGGTGTAAAACATTTGCTGGATAAGTTGGTGGTTCATTCCGCTGTGGTGACCCCTGATGAATAAAGGGAATAAGCCGAAGGAACATGAATGAACATTGTAAATTGTAACTATATATTACAAGAGGATAGTGTTTGTGCTCTTTTCTTTTTTTATAATACGTTAAAGTGCCTCTATCTGCAATAGGTTTACATCGATCAAAAGTCAAAAGACACTATCATTTTATTATAATACACATCACCACATCACCTTTTTATTACAGTTCCTGTAACAATTAGTTCAAGGATCTGGTTTCTCTATTATGAAAGGCAAAAAGTAGGGCCTAAACATCTTCAACTCCTAATGGGATGAACCATATATGATCGCTTTGAAACTAAAACACTTACTCACTCAAGTCAAGTTGAGCTTTACTGTCGTTCCACTACATGTGTGGACATAAAAACTTAACAAAACAGAACTGTATTCTAACTTTACTAACTACTAACTGTACTGCACACGTCATGATTTTGCCAAGTAGGATGCAATCCTGGATTAACATGTTGATCCTGAAACATAATTTTTCTTCGTAAATTTAATCCATACTTATTCCCTACCCCTAAACCCATAGCAGTAAATTATTCTCAAAATCAGAGGGGAATAATAGTTGGGTAACACTCAAGTAGAAGTGCATAAATCTTAAGCCTAAACATAGATGTTGATTCAGGAACTTGGTGAAATCAGGTTAGGGACATATGCTATAAATAAATGCTTAAACTTTACACAACCTAAGACAGACTATACAAGTATAAAAAATCCAAAATCAAACAAAAAGTGCTCAGGGATAGCTTAAATATTGTGTCGGTGCTCTTTGGGTAAGATATTCATCAGAATAAACAGCAAAAATCATTCCATGAATTTCAGTCCATAAAAAACCATGATTTGTGGCACATTCACAAGTAAACATTGATTTGTAAGATGAAGTTAAAGTAAAGTGTCTGGTGCACATAAAGAAAGAAGTGTTTCTACAGGTGGTTTGTCAAGCCCACTCACCTGTGTGAAGCATAAATGCACAATGTTTTTTTCTAGAGATCTGAATGACTAAGAAAGTGACAAACAAAAGTGTCAGTTAAAGTGTCAGATAGATAAAAGAGTGTGATATTGATTTTAATATATATCTTCTGTTCAAAATTGAAGAAAAAAGTAAACGGGGGCTAATAATTCAGGGGTGCTAATAATTCTG
>CAIGQZ010001492.1:9439409-9454535 GCA_903798205.1 Danio tinwini | reverse complement strand
ATTAGCTCCCCTGTTTATTTTTTTCTCCAATTTCTGTTTAACAGAGATTTTTTAACACATTTCTAAACCTAATAGTTTTAATAATTCATTTCTAATAACTGATTTATTTTATCTTTGCCATGATGACAGTAAATAATCATTTACTAGATATTTTTCAAGACACTTCTATACAGCATAAAGCGAAATTTAAAGGCTTAACTAGGTTAATTAGATTAACTAGGCAGGTTAGGGTAATTAGGCAAGTTATTGTATAACGATGGTTTGATCTGTAAACTATAGAAAAAAATATAAGGGGCTAATAATTTTGTCCCTAAAATGTTTTTTAAAAAAATTAAAAACTGCTTTTATTCTAGCCAAAATAAAACAAATAAGACTTTCTCCAGAAGAAAAAATGTTATCAGACATACTGTGAAAATTTCCTTGCTCTGTTAAACATCATTTGGTAAATATGAAAAATATTTGGTAACTTTAACTGTATATATATTCAGGGGTTTTCCAATGAGTATTTTAATCAAATGAAACATACAAAGTTTGACCATATCAGTGTGCCAACAAACACAACATCCAATGAAACTATGATTATTATGAAATTAAGGAAATTATGATGAAATTAATTAGGTACTGTACTTGAGACTATTTTTCATATAAGATGTTGGGATATATACAGCTACAAACATAAATGTCATGTTTATTCATGAAGCATATCACAATGGTATGCTGCCATGTACATATGCAAACATCTGACCCCAATTGCCAATAGCCAACAAATGAAGATCACAGACTGGCATTATGAAGCATTGCTACAAACCTAACAGGTTAGTGCAGGAAGACTGGAATTACTCTTTTCAGGCAGTTTAAGGCAACATGTCCTTTCTTTATAGAAACAATAAGTCCACTTGTCAGTGCAGACAGTTTACACTGACAAACATCTACAATACACACTGCACAAAAACTTTTAATGTAATAGAAATAGCACAGAATTTATCCAGCCATTTCTTACTTTGCTTGCTAGGCGTGTAATTTTATTAAACTGGAAGAGCCCCCAACCACCCTCGCATGTACAATGACTGAAAGGTGTTTTGCATTTTGTGAAACTAGAGGAGATTAGATACTCTCTTCAAAAGACATAACAGAATGTTTGTTACAATTTGTAAGCCCTTTTTATTTATGGTAAAACTCTCCAGCTGGATCTAGACTGATCACGCTTGCTAGCCCTTGACAATAATAATACATCATTTCATTACTGCAATTGTAACATTGAGATTGTTGCATAAATGTAGATAATAATCTGCCCTGCATTATTTTTGTAATTGGGTTTTGTTTTATTTTGTTTCAATATTATTTTCATTTAGTTAATATTTTTTGTTTTTATCATTTTTTCTATTATTATTTCTATAAGGTGATATGTGATGTGTGTAAAATGTATCATGTAAAAATGTTAAAGAGCCCCTATTATGGGTTTTTGAAAATAAGCTTTCATGCAGTGTAACACAGCTCTAAATGAATGAAAACATCCAGCTGAGGTTTAAATCTAAAAGTGCAGCATGTTTAAAACTATTGATTCTTTAGCAAAATAGTTGACTCAGAGTTGAATAAACGAATCGAGTTTGGTTCGGATCTTTTGTTGGATCGCATCGACGTCGATATGGTACATCACCAAATATGTACTTCCAATTCCAGTAAAATGTGCACGCGCTTTCCCTCCACACACTAGCGGAGGCACAGGTGATCACGGGACTGATCATGATGACAATCATTGACAGATGGAGATTCAGCTGCGGAAAATAAAGGGTTAAAGTTCATTTTCACAACAATACCACAGTATAGCCAACATAGTGCTGTGTTTGTTCCTGTCATTTTTCTGATTTTTGATACAATAACCTACGCTGCAACGCGGAATTCGTCGGTCGATTGCTATTGAAGAAGCAGCAGAGACTATGGGACTTTGTCAGACTTTGACAGGGACTTTGTCAGTAACTTTTACAGTTCAAATTGACCAGTTTCTTCTTCCTCCCGATCATAACACATGTCATTTTGTGTAGTTTGCAAAATATGTGCTTAATTGTGTGTTATAGGTTGTAATCGCCTGTGCGGCTTGTAATTTATTATAGATCAGTGCTTATACTGTATCTCTCAGGTTAAATCTGTATGGGGCTGTTCACATATCGCATTCAAAACTATGTTAAAAACGTGGCGCGTGCTTCTTCCTTTACCGATTTAAATGCGTTTCTGAACTGGCGATCCTCTGCTATGGGCCTTTGCTATGGCCACCATCAGCTGTTCCTCACACGCGCGACAGTCAATTTTCAGAATAGTTCAACTTTTGCCACTGTGTGGCTCAATACTGAATGTGTGTCATTGTTATTACTTAAGGGTTAGGGTTAAGAGGAGAGTAATATGCTGGTGTTTAACTGCATTGCTTTATTGTATTTCTGCATTTGACTCTCACATACTTTGCGCTACTTCTGTAGCCGTGGTGGGCATTTCTGTCTGTCTCGTGCTGAACACAGTCAACCAACCGCAACAGTCTGGGTCATTGGACCAATCACCGCAGATTAGCTTCGCTCTAAGGAGGGCTATGGGAACAAATGAATCGATGAACGATTCATATAGGATTCGCTGGGATAATTAGTTCAAAATAAATGCATATTATAAGACAATGAAAGTGTTTTCGACCTTGTACGCATATCAGCATGCTGTTGGAGACCCCTAAAACCAAAATATGACCTTTTTAAATGCAAAATAGGAGCTCTTTAAATAAATCATAAACAAAAAGAATTTATCAGGCCATCAGTGCAAGGGCAGTTGGTTACATATGGACGTTTCCTCACTGCTTTGCTTTGAGATGCTGTTGTCATGGTAGTGCACGAAAAAGTACAAGTACAAGCACTTCAGGAAATGAGAAAGAACCTCTTCAAAAGACATGCAAGCTCTTGACCTTCAGAACCAATGAGAGTCGTTACACACACAAAACACAACAGCAGCTCTAGTAATGACTCAGAACACTTCTGATTAAATGATTTGCACTTCCGGCAATAAATGTACTCTAATTTATTTTGATTAATTAACAGTCCAGAAATCACATTCAGCATATCTGGACCCAAGGTTTAAAGCTTGTTTAGTTAGTTGTTTGTGCAAGATGATGTACAGCATTCGGCTTTTATAGGGTTTTTAAATTAAGTAAATAGCCAGTTTTATTATAGACAAGCAGCTATAAATGAGAAAATGTGTACATAGAGAAATTAATTACTCTCAATAGACAGTCGCTAGGGGGCGCTATGACTCTTTTTGTGGTGAAAAATCACTAAAACCATCACTATTTTCTATTTAATTGCATTGAAAGCTACGTTCTTGTTATACAAATAAAACAGAAGCCATCTCAGTTTGGTTTGACCCTGCTGGGGTTGCAAATTGCTTATTCATTTTAGTTTATTTACTTGAAATATGTTCAAAATCACACAAAAGAAATTGAGACCACATTTTTAGCTTCAGATGAATGTACATTAAAAACAAATCAGATGCGTTTGGATTGTTTGAAAGCATGCTGAGAGAGCAACGGTATACATCTTGTTTACAGCCGACCCCTAAATCACCAATTACCAGCATCAACAGGAAATACATGATCATTACAGTTCACTTAGACCTGGAGTAATGTCATCCATCAATCAAATCTAAAGTCAGAAATAGGATGAAAATGAGAGAAGACGAGTGAGGATACGGTTTTATTACTGGCTGTCATCCACAGCCCTGCTTTAATGTTTCATTATGGCTTTATTGCAAATTTATTACTGTGCATTATGTATTTTATAATGGCTTTATTATGGATTATCTGAGAGCCGTTGTATTATATAGCAGCTATTTAAAGTCCAAATACTTTCTTATTCACATTTTCCATCACATTTAAAATTTACAGCCTTTCTCTTCCAGGAAAACGAAAGGCAAAATATTGATAAGTCATGCAGCGTTACACAAACTTTGATCCAATCAGATGTTCTTTGCAATAAAATTGTCCAGGCCACTAAATGTATACAACTAGAAAATAAAATCTGCTTTATGTGTAGTATTAATTGCACAAAAGATGATTAGTTTTGATCCTAAATACAACCCACAGAAGATTGTGGACATAACAATCACAGATAATAAATATATAAAAAAATTTATGAGAACAACAACTGAACTGATCTGAACAGGGAGATTACACTGGTGAGCCAAAACACTATGACAGTCGCAGGTTAGACGAACATCACTAATCATATATTAAAGGGTTAGTTCATCCAAAATGTCAAATTATATTATTCATTACTCACCCTCATGTCATTCCAGTTCCCAGAGACCTTCGTTTTTCTTCAGAACACAAGTTAAGATATTTTAGATGAAACCAGAGAGCTCTCTGACCCTCCATAGACAGTTACGGCCCCAAGATGCTTAAAGTGCAAAAAAAGAACCAAAAAAAAGCATAGTTAAAATATAAAAGTGTGACTTCAGCAGTTTAACTGTAATCATACAAATCTCCAAGAACACTTTTATGTGGCAAAAATGACTTTGCTTGTAAATTACTTCTCTAAGCAAGTAATTATTGACAGAATTGAAAGTTTTAGTATAGATTAGGGCTGTACGATATTGGAAAAATTTAGCATTGCAATATTTTTTTATTCTGCCTCTTAATAAATGTCTAACAAACAATCCATAAACGTTTTGGGTTCCCCTGACACATTTTGATATGGTCTGTGCTATTTGCAGTGCTTTTTTTGTATTCGCATGTGTTGTAAGTATTTTCATGCATAACAATCTATAAACACAATCGAGAAAAAGATACAATTGAAAAAGTGTTTTATCGTTTTCCAAGTCTAACAGTATTCAAGGGTAGTAACTGAATGCTAAAAATAAAAATAATTCAATAAAATTAATCATTGTTAAAGTTACAAATGGTACAATTTATTATGCCTAAATGCTTTTAAGATTAATATATAATCACAGGCATCAATAACATGCAAATGTTGAATTATAATCCAGACTCAACATTGCGTATGCTCGCGATGTGACTATTCCGAATGATCACATTGCGATATTGATGCTGAAACTATATATTGTGCAGCCCTAGATCAGACGCAAAAACCAGTGCCATCTGAAACTTTCTTCTAAAATGAGCATTTTTCTAACCTATTCTATTGCATAAAAGTAAAATTACTGAACCTACACAGGTATTTGAGAAAAATGCTCATTTTAGAAGAAAATTTCAGATGGCATTTGGAGTTTTTTTCACTCTTTTTTTTACGGTAAGGTCTATGAGGATAAAGTGGTAAGGAAACTACTAGCTCTTGTAAACTGGCATGTTGGAAAAAGTGGCAAAAATAAAAATATGAGGTGCTTTGACAAGGGCAGATTATTATGCAAAGGTGACTGGGTCAAATATCTCTGAAACGGTAATGCTTTTGGGTTGCTCCTGGTCAACAGTAAGAACAGACAGCAATTTATAGAAGGACAAACCACAAAATAGTGACAGGCTGATGGGTGACCATAAAATCATTCAGAACGCAGATAGAACCTTATAATTTCAAAATGACGATCTGTACTGGACCGTAGGGTAGTAGAAGAAAGTGACCTGGTACAATCAGTCATGTTTTCTTTTATGTTGGACAGCTGTTTACATGTTTGACTTTTACCAGTGAAGTCACAACATCAGGATGTACTGCTTAACGAAGAAGGTGGATGGAGCATAATGCTATAGGCAACTGGAAAAACCTGGATGTGATTATTCATGTGGAATAATCCACTTTAAAATTATAGCAGAACTGGTACACTCATGACAGTGGTGTTTCCTAGTGGAAGTGGCTTGTTTCAGCAGGATAATACACACTGACACATGCATATAGAGATGAGTGATAATTTGAGTGATATGAAGAATTCAAGATATTGACTAGGCCTTCAAGTTCCCTGATATCAATCTAATTAAATATTTAGCATTGGGTAGCACTTGTGTCTTACAGCAAAAAGGTTGCTGGTTTGAGTCCTGGCATGTTCAGGTTTGCATGTTTGTGTGGGTTTCCTACAGTTGCTCTGGTTTCCGCCAGTCCCACCAGACTTCTCTCTCTCTCCACAGACACTTCATCCAGCTCCTCCAGGGGGATCCCGAGCCGTTCCCAAGCCAGCTGAGAGACATAGTCCCTCCAGCGTGTCCTGGGTTTTTCCCGAGGCCTCCTCCTGGCGGGGCATGCCTGGAACACCTCCTTAGGTAGGTGTCCAGGAGGCATCCGAAACAGATGCCAGAGCCACCTCAGCTGACACTCTCAATGTGAAGGAGCGACGGCTCTACTCCGAGCTCCTCCCGGGTGACAGAGCTCCTCACCCTATATATAAGGGTGCGCCCTGCCACCCTGTGAAGGAAACTCATTTTGGCCAATTGCATCCGAGATCTTGTCCTTTCGGTCATGAGCTTTGAGCATTTGAGCTAGATGAGAGTAGAAACGTTTGACCTAATCTCAACTGAAACACAAAGAGAGGATGGGACATAGAGTAGCTCCTCCCCTTTAAAAAAAACAGCCAATAATGTTTTGTTTGATCACAGCTCTGTGAGTGGTTGAGCTCAAGGGCATCAAATAAAAAGCAAATGAAAAAAGTTTTGAAGGGGGCGGGGCATGTCTGACACTAGAGGGCATTTGATTGGTTATGATTTGATAAGAAATTATAGTTTGAGGTGACATGAAAAAAATCATTGCCCCATATAAGAGGAAGTGACAAACTACAAGCTTTACATGTTTATATCAGTTGTAGATCTTCTAAGCAAGAATTTTGTCAAAGCTAACAATACTGATACTAACATCTAAAAAGTTTATTTAAATTTCATGGGACCTTTAATATCAGCAAAGAGTGTAATTAAAATGTGTTCAAATTACATTGTGTCAGCACCAAAAAAATTAACTGTACTGGCATTTGAAATTGGTTATGTATGCGTTTCATATCATATGACAGCTTATATTATCACTGTTATAGTACTGTATATCAATGATAAGATAGATTTATGGTGCTGCACAGATGTGTGGATTAGAACTGAACTTCTAATTAATTTTTAATGAACTTCATTGTCACAATTTGTTATTAAAACCGTAATTTATTACCCTAATTAAAATCTCAGTAAACACACTTAGCCGCTATAAAAATAAACAAGGCTGTTAGAATGAACGGCTGAAAATATCTGAGCCGGAGTCGCATGATAGAACGTGAAGAAACAGAGCACGCTGGATTTCTAAATGTTTGACAGCCGCGCCATATGTTTGTTAATTATGAAACTCTTATGAAAGCACATCAGCTTTGCTTTTTTTGCTCCTGCTGCTGGTCATATGGCTCACATCAGCTTTCTGGACACAGCTGGCTGAGGTCAAACTCTCTCCTTGTTCCACAACATGCTGACAGAAAGTTTCTAGGTTTGACTAGATGTGAGCCAAAATGCACGTCTTTCTGACATATGGGGGTCGTGGTTTGAGGAGAGTGTGTGGCAAGAAGTGGCAATACTGTATCACTGGTGTCCAGCAGTTTCTGGACAGCCATTGTTAGGTCCACATGAATCCAACTAAAGATTCACTGTGTGGAGGATTTCAGTACTAATCAGTACAATTCTACTCTTTCTGTGCTTCTTAAGGCCTCTAATTTATATTCAATCAAAACTTTGTTAAAAAATTTCCACTCATTTTTTTGCCATTTTTTGAAAGTTTATAATTTTTTATAAAGTTAGTAACTATAAAATTATAATTTCGAAAGCGGCGTCACGGTGGCACAATGAGTAGCATGATCACCTTACAGCAAGAAGGTTGCTGGTTCGAGCCTCGGCTGGGTCAGATGACATTTCTGTGTGGAGTTTGCATGTTCTCACCGTGTTCACGTGGGTTTCCTCTGAGTGCTCCGGTTTCCCCCACAGTCCAAAGACAACATATGCTGGATAAGTTGGCAGTTCATTCTGCTGTGGCAAACCCTGAATAAAGGGACTAAGCTGAAAAGTAAATGAATCAATCAATGAATGAATAATTTCAAAAGCATCCACCTAGCTATTGATTCATGTGTCCTTTTTAATGATTTATCAAGTAAATATAAAGTATAATATTTATATTGGTACAATTTTTATGGTGAAATATTCACTAAGCAA
The DNA here is from genome assembly GCA_903798205.1 of Danio tinwini. Taxonomy (NCBI): domain Eukaryota; kingdom Metazoa; phylum Chordata; class Actinopteri; order Cypriniformes; family Danionidae; genus Danio; species Danio tinwini. Next base: position 9,446,398 of record CAIGQZ010001492.1, on the reverse strand, counting down.
TTTTGTTATCATGTGTGCAAAAATAACAACAACAACAAAAATACTGACAAAATTATTATGTGTGAAAAGATCACTAATAAAGATGTTTAAAGAGTCATGAAATCTCAAGTGTACCTCAGAATAAAAAAAAAATGCTTCATGATGGGTGTGGAGCTCTGCGAGCAGAGGGAGGAGTGGGCTTGGCCAGCAGAGCAGGGAAAAAGAGGCTGTTGTCAGTTGGCTCACAAAAGGAGACACAAACCCCGAGGAGACCCTTGATTTTATAGTTTACAAAGTTAACAGTAACAAAGTAAAACAGTAAGTAATTTAATGCACTGCTACTGTACATACGTTATTTATAATTCCACATACACATAATTTGTTATATCATTATAAAAATAATCGTGTTTATATTTATACTACAATTGAGAAGGAATTCTCTCCTCCTGAATCCCCGGGTCTGAATGCAGACTCAGTTGAGCAGTGCAGCAGGTCTCTTGCTCTGTCTATTTCCAACCATTTCCCTGCCGGTAATCTGGAGGATTGAATAGGTGAACACAGCTGCATGGATATAGGTGACATGTCTGAATGGAAATGAACTCATCTGATAAAAGACAAAGTCCGTCATTCTCCAATTCTTGTACAGCTCTCCCGACAAAAATGCTTGCTGCAAACCAACAGCTTTGCTGTATCGGTCCTGACTGCATTTTGGGGAAAAAACATGCAACAAACACCGTGTATCATGAAAACAAACACATACGACCCTTCATGAATGGCTAAATACTGCGTGCCGTGCGCGGACTCTGTCTCACCGAGTCATTGGGTCTCACAGCTCCTTCGGAAAGCACATGCTCTCATGAATAATAAAGAAGCAGGGTCTTCTCATAGGATAAGAAAACTCTGCTATTAATAATAAGGAGAAACCGACGTGTTATCACTCCACTAGCTGATGCGCGCTACGTCACCGATTTTGATCCCGCCCCAAAAATGATTTTAAACCCAGAAGATGAAATTAGCTGATTAAAATTATTCAGTTTTCCCCACAATTAAAGCTGACATGTGCTAATGTTGTCTTAACTGATGCTCAACACACACAAATCTGTTAAAATCTAAAAGAAATAAGAACTCTCTTTGAACCTTTAAAAACAACATTGGTTACATTGAGCTAAGCTAGCACAAAGACAATTCCACTAACCTAAATGACCAAAACCTAAAAAATTTGACGCTGCACTTTGTGCATCAATAGATCATCTACAACTTGCCACTCTGATTCGCCAACCTTAAGATTTGTGTTTCTGAAGCAGACACTCGAGGGAAGCAGAAAGCGATATGTCAACCATCACTCCTCATTAGAGGCCGAAAAACCACAGTATGTGGCACAGCATGGTCCCTCGACCAATTTCTCAGTCCCTCCAAACCCGTATCACCTTTTAGTGTCTCTGGCTGGCATCTTCCTCAGCAGTTTGACCAGTCGTCGTCCTAGCGCTTGTAAAGCCCAATTCTTTCTACAACTATTGGAGAAGCTCATTTGTCTGCATTCCACACAGAGAGGATCTATTTGGATCTGACGGACTGATTTAATCCCTCTTAAATACAGGCCTGAAGATTTTACAGAAAGACCTGTTACACGTGGAGAATGTCTGATAGATCCCCGCACGTGTGTGTGGCCGCTGTCTTTGAAAAGCTGTCTTCAAGACGTCGGACAAATCCTTATTATTGAAAGCTCAGCAAATCTAAACCTCTCGCTGAAGAGAGGAAGATGAGAAGGACAAGCTCGTCTTTATAGACAAACATGCTGAGATGTAGCAAATAAACAGAAAACAGAGGATGAAGAGAAGGGCGGCGGGAAAAATGTACACGCAGACGGTATTGATTTTCACCTCAGGAGTGAATTCTCAAGGAACTCTGGGAAATTTCGGGAGGCGGTATTGAGTCAGAGTGTTCAAATATGAATCCGTGGAGACAGAAGCTCCAGCTCCACAACAGCTGCGGGATCCTGTCATGGTCTCGTCACAGTCGGCTGTGTCAGATTAGCACATGTGCTTGTTTTCGTGAGGAGAATTGTATGATTTGCAAGCCAGGCTTATGAAAAATATGTGCATTCAGTGATATTTTTTAAGAAACTACAACATTGATTCTTGATGATTTTAAAGTGTAGAGGAGAGCGGGGCACAAAGTAACACTTTTTGGTTTTGGCCAAATAATGAACAAAGTAATTGTTTAAACAAACAAAAGTAATAGGTTAAACAAACTATTTTTTTTACCAACAACACACACGCCTCTAATACAAATGAGCACTGATGAACACAATTATTTTAAATAGTATATTCCCTCAGTACTCAACAACAGTTTTTAAATTCTACATAGCACAGCATGTTTATTTATTTATCTATTGGATAAACACATTCAGATTTATTTGCATTATTATCCATTTTTATACAATGCATTTATTTACATTATTAGCCATACAATTTATTTTTTCTATAAAAAATATTTTCTATTAAAAACATTATTATAAAGTTTCCAACATTACACTAAAAATTCAACAATTATTTTGTATGTTTAATTGGTGTCCAACAGTGTGTGGCTTATTTGTAACACCTTGTTACAACTAACCCCGCTGTGTCGTGTTTCCCTCAAAACTGTCTAGCAGTCACTGTGTTTTTTACATCTTTCAAAATGGTTCCATCTTTTAGCCTAGAAGACGGTAATTACAACAATATAAGATTTCACTCACATACTTTTACAGATAAACAAAAAAAATCAATCGATTATAATAAAAATAATGGTTTCTCTTGTGTTTCTCATCCAAATTTTCGCCTAACTTTTTTAATAATTATCAAGAAGGCGTCTGCCGACACTGTGATGAAAACCTCAGAAACATAACATGGTGAACCCTAAGCAAATACCTTAAAACTTATTGTTACATTTTATTATTGTCTGTTGAGTGGTGCTAAGAAATGGGTTCAGTTTTCTTAGAAACATAAAAGTGACTGTGGCGATAATTAAAAAAAAATCTGAAATAATTGAAAAACCTACAGAAATAATACAGTACAGAAAGATATGAACAAATATGAATGTGAGTTGCTGTTTTTGACTTAGAGAACATTCATTGACACCATCGGCCTTCAGAGTCATATCAGAACAAAACCATGAGTTTTCCTATGGTCCTACTGGTCTGTGAGAAATGTGAAAGAAATCAGCCATAAACAACTGAAGAGTTCAGATGCAAAAGCCTCTAAATGCAATCTGAAGCCTGAGATTCTCAGAGTTCTCAGAATTTTAATATTCTCAGCCTCCTTTGTTTATGTTCAATTACTTTGCTTTAAAGACAATAAAAATAATCTATTCATTACCTTAAAAATGAAATGACTGAATCTACACATGTGAGCCAGAGAAAAATACACATTTTAGAATAAAACTTCAGGTTTTTGCATCTGAATTCTTTAACTGTTTGCATAGTATGCAACTTTTGACACATACACTCAATATTTATATTGAATGTCTTTATGCTGAACTTTGCCTCTAGTATCACTGCAGTCAATTAAAGCATTCATTAAGTATGTGTCATTACAGTACATATTTGAACAGTTAGTCATTTACAAAATAGATGTGCCAGAAAACTCGTCAAAATACCAATCATTCCCAGACAAAAACTGGAATCTTCACAAAAATGTCTTTAACACAAGAGACATGAGATTCTAAATTAACATGCCAATTTTTAAAATGATCGGAAAATAGGTATAATAATATACAATAAAATAGACATTTTGTTTATTATAAAGGTAAAAAATTATGCATTTCTGTGGCAAATGACTTTTCTGCTCTAATTCAATACTCTGACAATACTGTAATGTTGAATTTAATCTAAATCACCCGGATGACATATGGAAACAGATGTGTAATCCAAATAATCAATCTGGTTGCATATCTATTAGTAGGCCCATGTGGAATATGGAATCTTTTTTAGCCAAAAATTGAGTCCAAATATTATTTTAGCTTTTTTTAAAATTAATTTGTGTAAACATCTATTTATTCAGTATTTAAATAAATTCCAGTAATATTACTAAATAATACACAAATGCTTATATGTATTTTGTGCAGTTTGTAAAGTAACATTTTCTGTCCTTCTGTATGTAAACATACAGTGCATCTGGAAAATATTCATAGCACTTTACTTATTCATTTATTTCCTCAAAATTCTACACACAATACCCCATAATGACAACGTAAAAAAAGTTGTTTTTTAATTGTTGCAAATTTATTAAAAATAAAAAACCTGAAAAATCACATGTACATAAGTATTCACAGCCTTTGCCATGAGGCTCTAAATTAAGCTCAGGTACATTCTGTTTCCATTGATCATTCTTGAGATGTTTCAGCAGTTTCATTGGAGTTCACTTGTGGTAAATTAAGTTGATTTGAAAAGGCATACACCTGTCTTTATAAGATCCCAGGGTTGACAGTGCATGTCAAAGCACAAACCAAGCATGAAGACAAAGGAATTGTTTGTAGACCTCTGTGACAGGATTGTCTTGAGCCACAAGGCTGGGGAAGGTTACAGAAAAGTTTCTGATGCTCTGAAAGTTCTAGTGAGCACAGTGGCCTCCATCATCTGTAAGTGGAAGATGTTTGGAACCACCAGGACTCTTCCTAGATCCATCTAAGCTGAGCGATCGGGTGAGAAGGGCCTTAGTCAGGGAAGTGATTAATAACCCGATGGTCACTCTGTCTGAGCTCCAGCGTTCTGTGGAGAGAAGAGAACCATATAGAAGGACAACTATCTGTGCAGCAATCCACCAATCAGACATGTATGGTAGAGTGGCCAGACGGAAGCCACTTCCCACATGGAATTTGCCAAAAGGCCTCTGAAGGACTCTCAGACCATAAGAAACAAACTTCTCTGGTCTGATGAGACTAAAATTGAACTCACTGGATTGAATACCAGGCGTTACGTTTGGAGAATACCAGGCACCGCTAATCACCAAGCTAATACCATTCCTACAGTGAAGCATGGTGGTGGCAGCATCATGCTGTAGTGATGTTTTTCAGCAGCAGAGACTGGAAGACTAGTCAGGATAAAGAAAAAAGATGAATGCAGCAATGTACAGAGACATCCTGAATGAAAACTTGCTTCAGAGTGCTCTTGACCTCAGACTGGGGCGATGGTTCATCTTCCAGGACAATGACCCAAAGCACACGGCCAAAATATCAATAGAGTGGCTTCACAAGATCTCGGGGAATGTCCTTGAGTGGCCCAGCCAGAGCCCAGATCTAAATCCTATTGAACATCTCTGGAGAGATCGCTCCACCATATCTTCCCATCCAACCTGATAGAGCTCGAGAGGTACTTCAAAGAGAAATGGGCAAAAATTCCCAAAAACAGGTGTGCCAAGCTTGTGGCATCATATTCAAAAAGACTTGAGGCTGTGAAGAGAAGCGCTATGAGTACTTTCTGGATGCACCGTACTATATAAGAGAATTACTTTGTTTTGTCTTTGTTTTGTTAAATAATTAAATAAGTCATTGATTACTGCCATCTTAATTAGTTTCAAAAACACAGATTTCTTTACAATTTATTAAGGCATCATATCTTTCTTTTCTTTGGCTATATGTAAGCCACTGCATTGTTCAGGTTTATAGCATGCTTGGATGTTGCTTTATAATTGATTTGTTTTTCAAATGTTTCCTGAATTAAGGGCTCACCAGTAGCTTTTGATGTGGAGACTCCTTGTCTATTGGAAATATTGTACTGTTGCCCTAACAAAACTCAATAAAATAATCAAAAAAATAAACAAACAAACCAAAAAAACAACAACTTACAAATACATTAGGAATGGTATAACAGGAAGTTTGAATGGTTTTAAAACCTTGACTTTTCAAAGTCGTGGTAAATCTTGAACCTTAAACCTTGTCGCATGCCTAAATATGAATTAGCCACTAAATCAAAAAGCAACAAATTGCTGTGACATAGCATTGTTATGTTTTTATTCAAAAGAGTTTGTGTAGCAGATTATGTGAGATGGACATTTGAATATTTTAGGAGATATTGTGTGTAATTGCGCTGAAGTACGTAATGTACAGTCTGATCTACATGACTTGTACGGTTGACTTCTCTCACAGCTTGTCATCTGAGCTGGTCTTGAGCTGTCATCTCCTGGAGAGATTTGCTGTTCACTCAGATATGGCAGCTGAAGCACCTGTTGAGCAGCCTGCTTGAAAGGCAAGATGACTCTGCTAATCTGTGCAAGTGTATGCAGAGGTCAGGTTTTGCCGACTTTATGAGGAGCAAATGTGCCTACAAGGATAGTAAAATGTGTAATCAACTACATACACTGTGGGACCAGGCAGCTATATAAATGTTTCAAATACTGTAAAAATGCTGAAATGTGTCTGTGGGGGATGGGGTTATGAAAATGCAGGAGTAAAGAGAGAAAAGTTAGGGACAATGTTGTAACATCAATTACTGCACAGCTCTTTGTAATAATGTCAAAATATAATATAATATAATATAATGTAATGTAATGTAATGTAATATAATATAATATAATGTAATATAATATAATGTAATATAATGTAATATAATATAATATAATGTAATGTAATGTAATGTAATATAATGTAATATAATATAATATAATATAATGTAATGTAATATAATGTAATATAATATAATATAATATATAATAAAATGTTACATTAATATTTTTGACATGTCTGTGCTGGTTTCAAGAATCTTGTACTACTTAGAAGTATATTTTTACACAAACAATAATTAATATGAAATAGTTTTTTAAAAAATTTATTACTTTCAATATTAATCACTGCTAAATTGCATAATGAAATTTGTCTGATGTGACTGTATAATTTTGTACATCTGTGCTAGTTTTGTGAGTCTTGAACCACTTAAAAGAACTGATTTTTGCATTTACATATATTTAGCATTCAAATACTTTCATTATCAATATAATATAATATAATATAATATAATATAATATAATATAATATAA
>CAIGQZ010001492.1:9435519-9439399 GCA_903798205.1 Danio tinwini | reverse complement strand
TATAATATAATATAATATAATATAATATAATATAATATAATATAATACGAGAAAGCTTAACATGCTGCAATTTAAGAAAACACATGCAACTTCAAAAAATGGCAGCAAATTAAGAAAAGATTTTCATCCGTTTGACAGCATACATTCTGCAAATCCTCACAACACATAAAAAAAATGTGCTGCATTTTCTCACAACGCAAACAATTGAATAAAACGCGCTGCATTTTCTCACAATGCAAACAATTTAATAAAACGCACCAGGGTTCAACGCTAAAAACTTTTTCTACTAGCCCAATCAGACCAGTGGTTTAGATTTTTAATTGCCCTGCCAAAATTTTCACTGGCCCCAGCAAAAAAAAAAAAGTTAATAGCTTTTTCTTAGCCACATATTTTAAATAATGTGTCAAAAATAACATCTGTGCATCTACAATTTTAATATTTAAAAAATTTTAATACATGTATAATGAGCAAAATTAAAAGTGTTTAAAGCAATAAGGTGTTTACGACATCACAGAGCAGGTAGCATTTAAAGGCTTAGAAAGCACAAACTTTCAACTCTAAAACTGTATTAGCACGCAACTGACAAAGAGATGATTAAAAATCATTTTTATTGATTAAAAATGAAACTTTTGTGACAAGGTAGCACTGGCCAGATCGGGCCAGTGACGATCCTGTCTACTGTCCCGAGCATCTCTCAAGCTGGCCCCGGGCCATCTGGCAGTCCTTATTGTTGAGCCCTGCGCACTGCATTTTCTCACAACACAAACAATTTAATAAAAATGTGCTGCATTTTCTCACAACGCAAAAAATGTAATAAAACGCACTGCATTTTCTCATTAAAAAAAAGAACAGAACACAATATAAATGTTTCAAGAAGACACAAAAATGATGGACACCGCTGTGCCGGGACTATTGCTCAGTGAAGTTTTAGGTGATCTTTGAAAGGTGAGTTTTTTGTTTGTTTTATTATCTCGATTATCTTGTCTTTAGTATTCATCAGCCTACAGTAAACAACCATCTAAATAAGCTAAATAGCTGGGTCTGTCACATTTTAGGGTCTCCTTGAAACATTTGTCACCGCTTGTCACCAAGGTTCAGTATGTGATACACAGACACACACACACACACAGTTTACACTAGCTAAACATACCGTACTCTGACATTAAACCAACCCGGGTGTGGACCAAAAGTGCTAGTGTGAAAGCACCCTAAAAGTAATACAATTTGTAAGGTCGGATCAAGCTAAAATTAAAATTGTATGAGTTACTATAGTAGAGTTACTGTACAACTGTGTTTTTACAGTGTGGAATAAATCAAAGGCAACGAAAAAAGAAAAGAAAGAGACAGCAAGAAACACCTGATGTGTCAGGCACAAATAAAAAGAAAATTGACATATTTAGAAGCAAAGAGACCTTCAATGTTTAAAAAGTGGTCGATAAAAAAGGTCAAAAGGCCCATCATCCATCCTGCTTAACTGAATAAAAGGATGACTGATAGCGGAATGGAATAAAAGAATTAAAAAGACAGTAGACACAGAAAACCTGAAAGACAAGCGAGGCTTATCTACACGTAAAAACGAGGTTGAGTTTGTAGTTCACAGCAAGACAGCGCCTGCCATCAAATTAGAGCACACATTAAAGTCGGGACGGTCCAAACAATTGCCTTTTTTTACTTCCCTTTTTTCCCTCCAATGTAAATTTAATTTAGAGAAAATGTTGATTTAATCTCTGCTTAGTACAGCATGACAGAGCAATAATGAAGCGATCGAATAAAGAAAGGGACTTGAAAAGAAAGGAAGGCACTTTATAAACGGTGTTCCTCCTTATCTAACCACATAATTGTGGGTTATGACAGACATTCATATAAACTGTTTTCTTTTGAAAGTGCATGCCAGAAAGATTGCACACCATCAGGATTCCTACCTCCAGACTCGGGAGATAATCGCACATAATTAGAGAAAATTTCTGTTTACAAGCTAATTCTATCACACCAGAAAAATTTAGGTCAGCTCTCTCCGCACACACTCGCTCACAGTTTAGTGGCTGCATGAAGCCGAGAGGCCTATGAGAGGAAGAATCGCTTTTCTTCCATCATCACGTGTGTCCTCAGCACAGAGGAGCCGACGACAGGACAAGAGGCCTGCGGGTCCTCCAGCTGAATACACTTTCTTAGGACCCGAGAGCCCAAACATCAAGAAAGTGTTGAGTTGAGAAAGTGTGGAGAATTTAGACTGCTGCTGCACTTTTTGGTCAATTTCTGCACCACTAATGGCACCGAAATAACTAGTTTTTGTAAGGGAAAATGGGCGTGATGACCATGCAGAAGTTGCCCCCCAAAATGCTACTGTGTTTTCTGAGTGGCCTAAATATAAATAACATAAAAAAGGTTTCAAGTGTTCAATGATAAGATGCACATGCATATACTGATGGAAATGTTGGTATTAGCTGCTTAAATTTATCTATATAGGCCTATTAATAAAATTAAGGATGAATCCATAAATTATGGATTTTTTTGTTTTTGCTAACTGTAACATTTCAGATTTATGCTGTTGTGAGGAAAGACAAGGTTTGTAAGACAATTTGAGAGTTTTTCTGCACTATTAGCGGCCTCAAAATAACAATTTTACAAATGATAAGTATAACATGGGTATGATGACCATGCAGAAGTTATCTCTACAATGCTAGGGCCAGTGTTGGGCAAGCTATTTGAAAAATGTAGTGAGCTAAGCTAGCTACTTTACTTAAAATGTAGTTTAACTACACTAAAAGCTACCCTCTGGGAAATGTAGCAAGCTAAGTTAAAAGCTACTTGGCAAAAGTAGCTTAGCTACATCTAAGCTATTTTTTATTGCAATAAAAAATATTGCAATACAAAATACATCTAAGCGAATAAAGTGAAAGTGAACAGCGGATGGGGGAGGAGGGCGGTTGAGGAGGGGAATTGATAAAATAAGGTGCTGGATCAGATTTCAGAGGTACCGGATCTTGCGTGTTCCGGCACAAATTAAACCCTGGCGCTACTTGACAAAAAATAAAAAAATAAAGCTTTGCTACAGAAAAGCTATTTGATTTATAAAGTACGCTACTATAAAGCTATAAAGTACGCTACTATAAAGTGATGCTACTGAGAAATGTAGTTAAGCTAGTAGCTACTGCCCAACATTGGCTAGGGCAATGTCAATTCCTGAATAGAAACATTTTAGAGTGGTCTAAATATAAAAAACAATGATGGGACGTAGGAATTTAAAATATCTCGGTGGCCATATATCGATGTTGGGCAATGAACGCTTTTTTTATGTTATCGGGATCATCCCAATAAGACAATTATCAGCCTAAAATATTAAGGCTGATAAATTTTGTAGACTGAAGCATTTAAGTGCATGCTGTTGGGAGGGAAGACTTAGCAACGTGAACATTTTTCTGCACTACTAGTGGCACTAAAATAACGTTTACAATTTATTAATAAAATTTGGGTGTGTTGACCATGACGATGTTGCCTCCAGAATAGGGATGCAACAATTATAGGGTATATAATTTTGGTTGTACGAATATAGTCTAAGGAATCATCAAGGTTTCAGGGTTATCACAATTATTATGCATTCATTACTTTAAAAACACTACTGCTTTAGAAAAATCACATACAAATCTGTATATTTTAAAGTGTTATTTATTGCTGCTCAGTAACCAAATAATACAGCACAAAATAATAATAAAAAACAAACAATAGTCCATTTTTCTTTGGACTTAAAAATAAGTGAAAATAAGTGTTTTGCATTTAAACATAAGTAATAATTTTACACTGAAAATTGTTATATAAATTGTTATATACATATTTGCCAAATATTACCTTTTTAAAGAGAACAAATAGTCAAAGGCTGCTG
>CAIGQZ010001492.1:9428019-9433019 GCA_903798205.1 Danio tinwini | reverse complement strand
CTATCATCTCCACTGTTTTGAGCGTGTTTAGCTCCAGGTTGTTGTATCTGCACCATAAAGCCAGCCGCTCCACCTCCTGTCTGTATGCAGACTCGTCACCGTTCCGGATGAGGCCGATAACAGTAGTGTCATCCGCAAACTTCAAGAGCTTAATGGAGGGGTCTTTTGCAGTGCAGTCGTTTGTGTACAGGGAGAAGAGCAGTGGGGAGAGAACACATCCCTGGGATCACAGAGCATATCTAAACAGCATTTCCAAAGCCTACCATTGCCTCAATTTGTCCCATTTTGTTTAACCAGAATATTTCTGACAGAAAAATTTTATTAGCAACACGGAGTCACAGCGTTTGTAGCTTGTTTGCTTGGGGAATTTTTGGACCTGACTTAAAGTCAATGGGTAAAGTATTTTAGGAAACTTCATTTTGATATTAGATTGTTGGGCCCATGAAGTCTGAACATGAAATATAGTCCACAGATGACACATGACACAAGCTCATCCATTCCAGCCAGTTCCCCCAATTCAATTTCTGAATCTCACTCAATTCGCCACACATGGACATGCTGTTTTTGCCAAGACATGTTATCCAATTATCAAGTGGAGGTCGGCAGGCGAGTCAGAAATCATGCTTTCAGAACATCAAAGATGACTTTCATAACCTTGCCTTGTCAGGTTTCAAAACCTTACAATTTCAAAAACAATTTCAGCTGATGTATTTTGACTTGATGAAACTACGATGTCCCAAATCTCTCTAGTGCAGCTGCAAAAAAACACACACTCTGCCTCTTTCATCCAGCTGTTGAGGAGCCTTAAGGAATACTCCACGGACTAACGCTTCACAACGCTTTAGCGAGTGTTTTTACTGTCACAAACCAGCCGATAAAACAACAAGTACTGCCGGAGAGTCTTTCCATGACTGCGCAAGATGGATAGAAAGTGATTTCAGTAATCATGTGGCAGTTGAGAGCGTTGATTGAGACCGACGGGCCGGTTAGCTGATTAAAAACACCTGATCTCCCCCACCACCCGTCCCCACAACATGTAACTTCATCAATTACAGGGCTTTTCAGCAGCACGAAGATGATATCGATCCAATGCGCTCGGTCAAATGCGCTTACATCAGGATGCTTTTATGGCCTCAGATGCTTCTCTCGTTCTAAATCCAGCTGTCGGGTGGATATATAACACCCTCATAATGGCTGTGTGTGACAACATTCTCTTTTAGTCATGTAGCAATTTAATTAGTAATCTTGACGACTGGCTGTCACGGGGAGATAAACACAGGACGAGAGGGAAAATGTGTTTATTAGATGTTATATTTGGAAATGAGCCCTGGTTCTTCTTTGTAGGCTGATTTAAATCACTGCAGAGCAGGGTCAGAAATTCACTTTTCTATTAAGGAGCAATAATAATGTTTTCTATTAAGAGGCAATATAATGATGGCTTTAATCTTTTATAAAATGAAGCAGGGGTGTCATGGTAGCGCAGTGGTAGTACAATCGCCTCACAGCAAGAAGGTCGCTGATTCAAGCCTCAGCTGGGTCAATTGACATTTCTGTGTGGAGATTGCATGTTCTCCTCATGTTCGCGCGGATTTCTTCCGGGTGCTCCGGTTTCCCCCACAGTCCAAAGACATGTGGTATATGTGAATTGGGTAAGCTAAATTGTCCATAGTGTAGGAGTGTGAATGAGTGTGTATGGGTGTTTCCCAGTGATGGGTTGCAGCTGGAAAGGCATTCACTGCATAAAACATATGCTGGATAAGTTGGCAGTTCACCCTGCTGTGGCAACCCCAGATTAATAAAGGAACTAAGCCGAAAAAAATGAATGAATGAAAATGAAGCAACTGGAGAGATTCAAATATCAAAAAGACACAAGCAAGATAAAGTGACAAGCCATTTACTGGGAAAAAAAGACAAGCATTTTGTTCACGTGTTGACAATTGTCTATTGCCAAGCTAAAAGTGTTAGACCTGGGTGCTAGCTTAATTTAAGGAGTCACATAATGATTCAGTAGATCACATAAACAAACCAGAGAGAGGGAAAAGAAGATAGAGAAACAGATTTTAAAGGAATAATAATAAATAAAGAAGTAGAAAAAAATATATATGAATAAACTAATTAATATAAAGAAAGAAAATTACATTATTACTTATCTAAAAACAGGGCGATTAATCGCAACCAGATCTGATCTCTGGTCAAGTAGGATGATGGACCTATCGTCGAGCCTTACTTTGCACTTCATTGACTGTGATTGAAAGCTGTGCCAGAGATGCCTTGAGACGGCATATTTTCCATTACATTAATATATATATATATATAATTTACATTAAAATATTTGTTTACAGGAGATGCAAGAAATGCATTTAATGTTTAACATATTATTTACAGGATATACCTGAGTTATTTTATTTAGAAGAGAAACTTTTAATACCTTTAATATGAAACAAATTATTTAAGTAATAGGAAAAGTTGGTTTTAGGCAATGTGTGTTTTAATTTCAATTGTTCAACGTTGACGTTCTATAAATAATCATGGATAGTAGATAGTGTGTGTTTCTTTCAATTATTTTAAAATCAATTCATAAACCCTTCATTCAAAAATCTCTCACTTGTAATATGTGAACATATTTACTGTACAAAACCCGTCAGTGAATTTATTCAATTTCTTTTCGGCTTAGTCCCTTTATTAATTCGGGATCGCTAGAGCGGAATGAACAGCCAACTTACACAGCACATGTTTTATGCAGCTATGCCCTTCCAGCTGCAACCCAGCTCTGGGAAACCTGTCAGTGAATTATGAGGGCAAATTTTTTTTATAGATAAATAAAATCGTAATCGAGTTAAAATGTTCAATTAATGGAGATTTGATTTTAGGCCAAATCACCCAACTCTAACATATTTGCATCTTTTAAATCAAATATTTATATTTAGCCAATTACAGAACTTCTGTTATATTATTAATTTGTACGTTATACATTTAAGATGAGCAATGGCTTTACATAAAATTTAATTAAACAAAAACTATATATATTTTATGGTAACCAAAAATGAAACCTGATTCATTTCTGACTATTGCTATGATTTTAAATATTTTAGCCATGGTATTGGCAGTAAAACTTGTGGTTATATAAATGGTAATCAATATGCCTAAAAAAGTTGGTTTCTACACTTTTGATAAATTATGGTTACGTTTTGGGTCAATGGTCAAGTTGAAGCAGGAATATTAATAACAGAAATATTGCAATTGTTTGATGTTGCTCTTGATGTTGTAATAATGATCATTAACACTGATAAATTGATAGAAACAGACAAAATATGCAAGTCTGTGACATTTACAGTATTTAGTTCATTAATTAAATTATGTAAACTCCTTAAAATAAATGTCATACATTGTTTCAGTATTTTGTTGTCTTTTCAGATTCAAATACAAAGGCATGTAGAATTCAGCCAGTGAATGCCACCAACTAACTATACTAGGCAACTTCTTTCAGCAATCACTAACCTGCTGCTTCTGCATTTAAAAACTCAACAGAAACACGTGTTTGGTGTGCAATGTCACATGACAGATCTAACAGAAGTCTATTGACAGTCTTATTTTAACATTTAACTTCAATTGCGACAACCGAAGTATTGCTCCATTATGCATTTTTGCCATTAGTTTCCAACCCAAACACAAAGCATGAAAAGTGAATGAGAAAAGTAGAACACTAACATGAAACAAATCTACAGTAATAGCTTTTCAAGTCTATTCCATTATGTGGCCAATTCTCTCTTTTTTTATGTCATTTCGCTCTACAGGATTTGTCAGGAGACGAACTCAGCCATCTTTTTAATTTTCACTTTGGCTGGCCGTGAGAGCCGATATAATTATTTCTCAGGTTTTTTTTCCCCTTCCTAACGAATTTCTCTCATTGTTCAGCAGAAGGTCAAGTCCTTGTCTCTCTGCCGCCATCCGGGCACAGAGAGCTCTGAGGGCACGGCTCTGCGTCCCCCCGCTGCGGCGCTTAGAGGGCGAGCAGGTGCCCCTTTAATCTGCCAACTGCAGGCTCTTTAGTCATAATGGGTTTACAATAGTCATTTTGGAAGAAGAGACTATTGGAGGAGGGATGTCACACATGTGACCTGATATTCATGAAGAATGAACCATCTGCTGCGCTTCAAGACAAGAGCGAAGGAATGGGATACCGGAGAAAGGAACACACAAGATGACTGTCTAGCAGAGAAAAACATCCGCAACTGTATTCATTTTTATGGGTTACTCTCACCTGCTTAGGTCACAAACAGATCAAAAATCTGAATGAAAATGTCAAAATTTATATTACTCTGGATGTTAAATGTGCCCTATAATGAAAATCTAGATACACCAAGATATAGTAAAATAATTTGATCAGTATATGGAAATGGCCATACCGTGATCCTCAGACACCATTGCTTACTTGTTATCATGTACATTGCATGAGTGTAAAACCCCGGTGAACAGGCTAATCAGAAGAAAAATCGAACTGTGACGAGACTCAAGGGCGACATCCTCTGCATTTGCATGTATGCCTACTTTAGGTCGTTCATCCAGACCTGACGTCATCAAGAGAACCCAGACTTATGTAGCTCTGAGATCATTAGTATGCGTGCCTCGGGCTGTGTTTGATAAGCAACAACGTTTTCTAGTGAGATAACAATAATAGTTTCCCTTCATTAGTCATTTTCAAGCTTATATTTAACCTAATAAGTATGTGGTAGGCTTGGGCAGTAATACAGTAATATGGTATACCGCGGGATCTAAAATTAGCAACAGTATCAGGTTCAAAACCGTTATACCGTCATAAAAAACAATGCACTTTTTTTTTTATAATGCCTAAAAATCGTATGCGTGATTGTCATCGCAGGACAGTGTGGAGGAGAGAGAGAGAGAGGTGAGGTAAGATGGTGAATCGCACACTAGTGACCTTGGTGCTGTCTATGTGTGTGTGTGTGTGTGTGTGTGTGTGTGTGTGTGTGTGTGTGTGT
>CAIGQZ010001492.1:9412426-9428009 GCA_903798205.1 Danio tinwini | reverse complement strand
TGTGTGTGTGTGTGTGTGTGTGTGTGTGTGTGTGTGTGTGTGTGTGTTTGTGTGTGAATGAGAGAGATCATGGTGCTATGTTTCTGTGTGAGTGTGTGTTTATGCAGACAGCTTGCTATAGGCTGTCTGGACTCTGTATCATCTAGCTGGTTTTTGGTTTGGTTTTGCTGTTCACGAACACATCATCTCTCTCCCTTATATATATTTTATTACTATATTTAACTTTATCTAAACCTATTTTATAACCTTTCGGCTGATTTTGTAAAACTTACTTAATAACCTACTGCATTTGCATTACGTTTGATCTTGGATAATAATTCAAGCCAATGCAAATCACCGAGCTCTTACAGCTAAATAGGCGCTGAGACTAAAATGATTTCAAACGATTCGATGCAACCATGCGGTGTGGGGCGTCAGGATTTGATTGTGACTTCGGGTTCATGTCGTTAT
Source organism: Danio tinwini (assembly GCA_903798205.1). Taxonomy (NCBI): domain Eukaryota; kingdom Metazoa; phylum Chordata; class Actinopteri; order Cypriniformes; family Danionidae; genus Danio; species Danio tinwini. The sequence goes on along the minus strand of CAIGQZ010001492.1, from coordinate 9,427,559 downwards.
CCTCAGCCCGCGGGACTGCCACAAAATGCATATAATATACATGGATGAAAGCGAATGAAATGATATTTATCTACGCACAAAAGAAACAATGATGCATTAAGGTCCTTTCAGACGGCAGGCGGATGGAGGACTCGCTGCCCGCACGTGACTTTCTATGAGGTGAAGTTTTCCATGTTTTTGTTCAGTTGAGTGCAGCGCGACTTCAGGTCTGATGATCATCACAAAAGTTATCATCAACAGTGTCACATTTGAATTTGCTAAGATCTAACACAATGTTGCGCTTGGCATATGTGTTTATTGTTTTCTGATAAAGAGTTTCAGCTTAGACGTCGCTGCTGCGAGTCGGCAATAGCCTATTGCTCTAATATTAAATAGCCTATTTGACGCTAAACTTTTCACTGAGCTTAGTAATGTTCTTTAAGAAGTTATTAATAATCTGTTCAATAATTATTGAATGCCCAAACAAATGGCAAAATACAGATTGTAATTTAATTTAAAATAGGCTAGTTTAAATAAAGAAATACAATATATTTTAATAGCTTATATAAACAAATATAGGCCTAACATCATGGAGCAGTCAATGCATGCCCTGACAATATAAATATATATATAGTTAGTTATGATACTCCTAAAATAATTCCGCAGAAATCCGCAGATTTTTACCAAAATTCTCTGCAGAAATAGCAAAAAACTTCCGCAGATTCCGTCTGGCCCTAGTAGGTCTACATTAATGCGAAACGAGCTAAATATCGTATTTAAAATCGTAATAGGTCTCAGCTCTTGGGGATATCTTTGCCTATCATCGATACACGATACTATCACTTATCGGCACAACTATTAGGCACAAGCCAACAGTTTGGTGACTGTCTGAGCCTTACATCATAATTTTTTTATTATGCATGGTAATATCGTATACTGAGGTAAAATAGGGAGGAGGTTTGACGGTATCAAAATTTGGATACCACCCAAGCCTAGTATGTGTGACTTTTATTTTGAAAACACAACCGCAGATTGTTTACTGTGTGTTACTGGGCAACAACTGCACGAGACATGCTTCAGGATGCAAAATGCAAAATTTATAGATTATACATTTATTCAGCTCCACTGCAAAGAGGCATAAAGTATTGTATTTTTTGTAAATTTATCGTGTTTATTGTGAAATCAGAAGCATGTATGTTTCAACACACACGTGTAGACTGCTGAATCATATTAAATCACACAGCTGTTGTCTGTTAATGCAGATGATAATAAGTCCTGGCTGTGTTTTCTTTGACATTATAGCTTAAAAATACAACGTGATACATCTCTGTCGCTCTTTTTTTGTCAAGTTTAATTATAATTTAGCCTTTATTCACATCTCGTGAGCAAAATAGATTAACGTTACTCTGCTTGGGTTTATATTTGTTTATATTGTTCAGCATATGTGTGTGAGAGCTAACCATCAGAGTGGAGCTCATTAATATTCACCACACAATCCATATATGGTCAATCATGGACCTTCTGATTCTAGGATTATTTTATGGAGTAATAAATGAGCTTACAAAACCATTTTTGGAGATTTTTTTTTAACTTACTGAAGCCATTAACCTACTATGTAGACATCAGAGAGCAATTTAACCTATTAAACCAATGCAGTATATGACACCTTTGAAACATACAGTAGTAATATTTTAGGAAATGTATTTTTTTATTCTGCATTGCATTATTAATTTTACACAACCCCTTGTTAATAGTCATTAACAGTCAATGCAGCAGTAAATCGGATGTATTTACATATAGGGAAATACAGTGGTGCATGGTGTACTGGATTTTATAGATTTAAAAGAGTAAACTATTTACTATGGTAATTAGAATTTTCTATATACTTATGGCTGTACTGTAGGCTAAAACACTAGCATTTGCTCATTTATGCAAAACGGAAATACAAATCTAAAGACAAGATCTGGGTAAAACATGATGATATTTCCTATCGCAGCCTAAAATTTAAATAAGTAACAGAAATCAGGCCTGTCTAGAAGGTTAAAAAATCTTGTTCTTGTAGTACAAAAAGATGAAATGTTCATTTGAAGTGTTATTCTGAAAATTCAAACTACTTTTTTAAAATTGAGCTGAAACATTACAATTCTTAAGTTTTTTTTGTGTGACATCTTAATTGTTTCATGTTCAATCTGCTCACATTTGTGAAAGTGAATTAGTTAACTTAGTTCATTCATGTTAGTTTTTCTCAGTCGCTTTGGTGCATTTCTCACAACACTATTTGCACAACAGTTAATGCATTTCTCAAAACAATTAGTACAAACTGCAAAACCTAGTGAATAACCTGCAAAAGTGTGTCACTTGCTCAAAATGGATAGCTCCTTCCTCAAAAGCAAGTATTCATGTCAATGAAAGTGTCAGTGTCATCAAGATAAAAAGTCCTGCCACTCTTTGTTTATAAACAAGATAGTCAAATGGCTTTGTCATGTTTTCATTATGACAGTTTAATCTGTAAATTTTTCCAATGCAAAAAAAGTCAGATTTTGGTGACACTTCCTGAAAATGCTGAAGACAGCACTATATACTATTTGCACAGCCATTTGAAAACTACAGTAAAGTTAGACCACTGCATTTAGTGATGTAAGTGAGTACAAGACACTGAATATGTACAGTATGTTTCACAGTTTTACTGCATTTGCTCTTTACAATTCTAATTTATTCACAGCATTGTGCTAAAGAACAAATACACCCTTATTTACAACAAACATAAACTTCCTTTGGGTAGAGCTGTGCACAACTGTAAACAATATTGCAGTACATATGGAAACTGAGCCTACAACATACACAGGTCTGTAAATCATTCATGAATTGTTCAATTTAGAAGACATTTTCAGAAAAAAAAAGATTTAAAGTTTTTAAATAAAATGAGCTTGACAGATTTTGACAACTAGTTCAACATTTTTGTCTGTAATGACTCATATAATGAAATGAGGACTATTAGTTTTATATGGAATGACTATTCAGTGTTCACAAGTTTAGTTCATTTTGACTGACATGACAAAAGCAAATGATAATGTTACAAACAGCAGAGAGTTGTATGAAAGCAATTGATGCATGTCCAAAAGCATTTGCAATGTGCTGGAAGGAATGAGAAACTGCTACTATGATGTACACAAATGACTAATTGTTTTGAGAAATGCATTAACTGTTGTGCAAATGTAAATAGTGTTGTGAGAAACGCACCAAAGCGACTGAGAAAAACTGTAAGTTGTCCTTTAAAAAAAGTTAAGGATTGTGTTGTTTAAACTCATTTTAAATTAGCAGTGTGAACAAGCAGCAAAAGTCTTTTTTTAAATGTGTACACTGAGAACTATATATGCATTACTGGACAATGATTTTCAAACTTTACTAGAATACATCTTTGAATTATATTAATCTACTTATATCTAAAAGGCAATTTATATGTTCGCATCGTTTCCAACTTGACCTTGCATGCTTTTGTAAGACTTTCCCTTTATATATTTTGCATATAATGTATTTATATAGCAGTGATGAAACTACAATACAATTAGACCAAGCAAATATACACAAACACATAAATAATAGCATATTACCTGGTAGTGTGGTAGACCAATTTACATCACTTTAATATCATGCATAAGTTTCCCAGTGTTTAAGCAGCAAATATAAAACATAAACATAAAATGCCAGAGGTGAAAACAGGTAATGGCACCATTAGCCCTGTTTTCACACAGAGTTATTAACATTTTAGCAAAAACAAAGAATAAGGGCACCAACGGAAAGAAAAAAGAGAGTGCGGGAGGGAGGGAACGGGACTGAGTGCTCTGTATTTAATTGCTTTTATTCAGGTCATCAGATGGGTGAACTACGTGACAACTGTACAGTAGATGTGTAATTAGATAGGAGGAGCAGAGGAGGAGAAGAGCAGAGAGAAGGGACAGGGACAGACGGAGAGGTCACACAAAGGGTATCGAAGAACAGTGCACAAAATCCCACCCACAAACACACACACACACACAAACATAAAGCAGCAGCAGTGCAGATGCACATCAAACACACTTAATTCATTATTGTGGTGATGAGGACCAGGAGATGACCGGACTAATTATCCACAACCAATGACTGACCACATAAAAAAAAATAAAATTTAAAGAAAATCTCACTTTCATCTGTGTTGAATCTGATCAGTGTTGTGTCTAATCTCAGTTTTTAATCCTTTACATGCAACTGTTTGTCAGCTGCTGTTGGACCTGCTGTGATGTTTGATTATGGGTGTAGTAGAAATAGTAACAATTCTGTTGAGAGATAAGGCATATGGAGGACCAGAAGTGCCGGTTAGAAATAAAATAAAGAGTCTAATCATCAATTTCATAATTGAGACATTGAAATGTGTAGAAATAAATGACAATTTAAATGGATTTATTGGACAAATAAATAGACATATTTAATGTGTTTATTTACTCTGCGGACCCGGTGGCGGGTCCGGTGACGTCATCGACTTCCCCTTTAATTTTTAAAGGCTGCGGGTTGCGCAACACCCCAGAAGTGGCTCCGTTAGAGAGTGTAGAAGCTATATTTTATGCACATATGCATCACTTCGGTTTTTATTTTACTGTACAAAAGTTATTTACACTTAAATACACAGTATACTGGATACCCGAGCTGGGTATTGAACATTGGTTTATTTTCATATCTTATAGCCATTGACTAATTTTAATGTAATGTTATGATGCCTAAAATGCAAAGGAGATAAAATAAGTAATGTAAACTCATGTTCCTATAGTTATTATCATGTAAAACTAAGCAGAAGCAAACATGTACTATTTAATATGAATGATCAAAAAGTTATTTTCCCAGTATTCACTTGAATTGCAATAGCTTGGCCATTTCACATGATAGAGATAAAATTATTTTTCCTAGTGTTTGCTGCCCTCTGCTGGTTTCAAGCAGAACTGTCTGGAAAAGCTAAAATCTCTAAACAGATAAACTAGACTCTTTCAAAAAAGCATTTTAGAATAAAAAACTACAAATCACCCAATATTGAAGTGGTTCATAATAAAACAGAAAAAATATAAAAATATTATTTATTACTTTCAGCAGTTTCTTATGTAAATTCAAAGGGTTTTCTATTCAATTACACTGGAATTTTTCGTTTATAGCAATGCATTTGGATATGGAAGGCTTTCAAAATTTAGTAGGCGGAAAATACATAAAAAAAATGGTATAGCACCTCTCATCAGTTGGAATACAATAACTTTTGCATAGATTATGGTAGAGACATTTTTCTTTTTTTCTCTGATTACACACATGTGCAGGAACCACCAAAATTATTTACAGCAACATAGACCACACAGAACCTAAAAGGTATACTTTCAAATTTGAGTTTATAAAAAAAAAATACAAAAAGCGCCTCTTTTTTTAGGTGTTTATTATAGCACAGACAACATATACAGTTATTTTAAATACTTTCAATAGTGTTTTATAAAAATTCAAAGGGTTTTCTTTAAAATGATACAAAATTTTTACATTTACACCTCTGCAGGTGGATTTGGGAAGCTTTTAAATTTGGGTAGGCAAAATCCAGGCGGAAATCCCAAAATAGCACTAGACTTTAAAGGGTTAAATTGTGATTTTAAATGTCATGTTATGTAAATCAATAAAACAATGCATTTATAAATGTATAAATAAATAGACAATTTTATAAATGTCTATTTAATTTGTGTAATGTTTTAAAACATTGATAAATAGAGAGAGAAAAGCATTTGTCAAATGCCTTTTTAAAAAGCTATTTAATTTGTGCATTTTATATTTAATTATAATAATACGTTTGGTCACACTTTATTTTGATGGTCCGTTTATTAAATTAAGTTACATTGCATCTACATGCCAACTAATTCTCATTAGATTATAAATAGACTTAGCTTAGGTTGGGATAAGGGTTAGGGTTAGTGTAAGTTGACATGTATGTGCAAAGTTTCTTATAGTCAGTTAAATGTCTGTTGAAGGAGCATCAACAGATATTAAGCAGACAGTCTACTAATACTGGACCATCAAAATAGTGTTACCATACGTTTATATTGTTTGATTAATCATGTTTTAAAATGCTTCAATTATTATATTGATAATTTGATTCTTCATTTTATTTCTAACCAGCACTCCTAGTCCTCCATGAAGATAAGCCAGAATAAAGAATAAAATATAGGAAATAATATAATGCCGGCTACATAAACATAGACTTTAGCATACAGCATATAAAGTGGCTCTATTATGCTGCTTTCATGTACCATGTAATAGTCTAAAATGTCTGCAAACTTTGTGCATGATAAATGGAGTTATTGTCTTGCAAAAGAATGAATCAATTCTGAACTTGGTAATTCCAGTTTAACTGCACTGTATAAATATACATAAACTAACTTGTCTGTATTTTGTGATCCATGTTTATGCCCCCAATTATTTATGCTTTTGAATTGCATCATAGGATCTTGATCTTTTTTCCAACAACTTTTGATGTTGAAAAGTATGAAGTGATATATTAATTTGGGTTGGTGTTGCAAATTAACCTGGTTAGAAACAGCCAGTGTTATTTTACTGATTTATAAAATAAATTGTTATTTTATGTCTTATAAAACATATTGTTTCAAACTGCTAAAATATCAATGAAAGTCACTTTGTTAAACTGTGGTGTTGGATTTTCAACATCAATAGTCTACAGTGCAAAAATCAAGGTCCCATAATGCAATTCATAACTAAATAAAGATGAATTATGAAATACGGAAACAGATATCTTTTACAGTGTGTTAATATAATAACAGTTTATGGTTTTCATTTAATTCTAGCGAACAATGTCTATTTTTTGCTGTTTTTTTGCCATTATGTGAGCAAAATAGGGCAGTATACAGACAGTTGGAGAGAGTGAGAGCAAGAAAAAGAGAGAAAAAGGGGGGGGGGGGGGGGGGGGGGGGGGGGGGGGGGGAAAGAGGAAGGGGGGGGGGGGGGGGGGGGGTGTTGGATATAGGACTGGGAAAAGTCTCCTCGAGCCAGTGTTCTGTAAATTTTTCTTACCCTCTCAGGTTTTCCTCTTCCATTCAAAAAGTATGATGATGAAATATGCTACCTATCAGATAGCGTAAATTGTGATGTAAAGTGTTGTAAAATGAGGCTGTAATATTGCCCTAACCTAAGCCCTAACCCTGACCTCAGAACCATTTAACTACAGTTGGCAGTATAATGTACTGTAATGTACTGTAGTGCAATGCCACTATATGTTACAGTCAACAAGGCTACTTCCACCAATGAGTCACAAAAGGCTTTGACCTTGAATCTATGTATACTACCTGACAAAAGTCTTGTGTCGATTCCAGTTGTAAGAGCAAACATTAATAACAACGTTTAGTTGATTATTTAGGAAAGAGGCAGAAGGCAGATTTTTCTGATGAATCATCTGCTGAACTCCATCCTAATCATCACAAATACTGCAGAAGACCCATTGGAACCAAATATTCTCACAGAAATCAGTCAAGTTTGGTGAAGAAAAACAAATCATGGTTTAGGGTAACATTCAGTATGGGGGCCTGCGAGAGATCTGCTCAGTGGACGGCAACATGAACAGTCTAAGGGTGCTTTCACATCTGTAGTTCGCTTCATTTGGTCCGGACCAAGGGCAATAAATGATACATTGTAGCATTTTCTGCTGCCTTTGGGTCGTTTTCACACCACACTGATTGCTTTGGTCCGAAACAGTTAAAAAGAATCAAAATGCATTCATGTGACAAAATCCACATCACTCATTTGCCAGATGTTGTTGAACATATTTCCTAAACTGCTTTTCGATTGGTCAGAATTTGCGTGCAGGAAAATGCCAATGAAACTTAAATAAACAAACCAGCAGACACAAAATGTTGCTTTTCACTATGGAGGGACGACTGCACTGGCTGATTGTATCCCTGCTCATAGTATACTATATAGTTTGTATACATCACTTAGGCAAACTATACATTTCAAGAATGAAGCGCGGCTGTGGTTGGAAAACAATTTTTTAAGGCATTGCAAACAGTGAGGCGCATTGCACCTCTCTCTCTCTCTTTTGGTAAAGCGCTGTCAAAAAATGCATTTCCTCCACATTCCATAATGCACAGCGCATCGGCCTATAGCAGCTGGATTAGTCCAAAAAGGCGCAGTACTTTTTGCGGTTGGGTCTGTTTTAGTTCGGACCATGTTCTCACCACAAACAATCCGCTCCAGGGTTCGTTTGAAAGCGTACTGAGACCACCTCTTCAAGGAGGTCTTGGTACGCTTTTTTGGTCCGCTTTTGGTGCACACTCGAGTACGATTACTACATTCATACCTGCCCAAACAAACCGTACCAAAAGGTAAAAACGAACTCTAGTGTAATTCAACCGAACTAAATAAGGCAGGTGTAAAAAGCACCTTAAGGTAACAAGACATTTGTGCTTCCTTCAGCAGGATAGTGCTCCTTCAGCCTCCACATCAAAGTTCCTGAAAGTAAATAAGGTCAAGGTGCTCCAGGATTGGCCATCCCAGTCACCAGACATGAGCATTATTAAGCAATGATGTAGGAGGAGGCATTGAAGATGAATCCAAAGAATCTTGAACTCTGGGAGTCCAGCAAGAACACTTTCTTTGCCATTCCAGATGACTTTATTAATAAGTTATTTGAGTCATTGCAGAGATGTATGGATGCAGTCCTCCAAGCTCATGGCAGTCATACACAATAAACAATAACTTTATATTCTATACTGTACATTATTTCTGTTAAGTGGCAAGACTTTTATCTAAGCAAAGTCAGACCTTACTGTCCTAAATAAATTAATAAAAAAATCAAGGCATGATCATTTTTTATTTTGGTAGATAGGAGTAATCTAGAGGCCTTTGCTTTTCATATAAGCCACTTCTGATGCCAACTAGTAGTCAAGTTATTATTTGTTGTTCCTAAAACTAGGATAGGCAACAAGACTTTTGTCAGGTAGTGTAAACCACTTCTAGAAGAGTGTTAAGTACTTTTACTTGAGCATAGGAGCACACTCTTAGAAATAAATGTTCCTTATTTGCATTGATGGTTCCACAAAGAACATTTCACTTCTGCAAAAGTTTATATATATATAGGTTGTTCATTCAAAGTTCTTTGGGGAACCAAAAACGTTTCTTCTACAGCATTATTATGAAACCTCCTTTTGGAAACGTAATTGTTAATAGTGCAAATTGGATGTACAAATTGGATGTACAAGTATATTCCTTGCATTTAGTGATTGTCACCTTTAAAAAAAGATTGGAAGCCAACACACCAACTGTAGGCTTCAGAAAGTTTATTAGAAAGCACAGTGTTTTCGAGCAGTCAGGTGTGCAGGCATGCATTTTCTTTTTTTCCAATAATAGTTTGTTTGTCCTGCACCTGAACCCAATTCTGTGTTTTTGGATGAGCGCACTTTGTTTATTTTTGTTTTTGGATAATACAAGACCTGGACATGCTTTTGTGAGATTCATGCTTAAGATATTAATACTTTTTAAAACAAAACAATGATGAAACTACAGTGCAACATGAAGGTAATTATGTTTTTTATATGTAAAAGAAATACCTTGGTGTTGTAGGATGATTTAGTTAATTTAATATCATGTTCATCTCTTTTCTATTTTGAGAACAGTTAGAAAAGCTTTTGGAAACAAGTCTCTACTGTATATACCAGTTAAAAATGTTTGTCAAACACATGCATTATACAACAATGTTTTGAATGGTAACCAGTGAATCATTCTATAAACCTGTTTGTTAAAAAACCACTGATTTTTCCAGGTTATTCACACCATTCAAGATAAATGTCAGATTTACTATTTAAAACCATTTATCACAAGTAGCTCTCTCAGTGTGGACTAAAGGCCAAAAGGGACAAAAAGAATGCTTAAACAAATTGTATTCATAAGGACAAGACCTCAAGAACATGTGAAGTGAATGTCTCCAATAAAATAGTGATCACATTATCCACTCATTCTTTTTTTTAACCTGTGATTCATCCAGGAGTTTATTTGCAAATGAGTCACTGAATCATTCACTCATGTAATTTGTTAAAAAATAACTGGCATTTGTTTGGTAGCATTTGCATAAAACAACATCACAAAAGCAAAAATAGCTAATCAATGATTGTACTTTGCTTAATGACATGGTCAGAAATGCAACCAATAAATACCAAATAAAAATGATAGAAAAACAAACACTGATCCATTCAGAAGCTACACCCATAAATGAGTCATTGCGCCATCTTCTCTTACCGCAGCTAATTCTATTTTTACTGTTGATATCTGGTGCCAGTTAATCAGGAAGTGACGATTTTGTTCACTTTGACTCTGGATGGAAACGCTGCGCTATTTACACATCTTTTATGCGATATTCCAGTTTTGCACAAAGTTAATTCACATTTTTGGATGGAAACATGACTATAGTTGGGTAAACTTAGAGAGCAGTGAATGGGAGAGCAGTGAATTTATTTTTTGCATTCCAATTTGCTTAAACAATAAAATAATAACTCCATGATAATGTTCACACAACTTTAAAAAAGGGAAGAAAATTGTGTGAGATGAAGAAACAGTCAAGTCAAATTTACAGTCACACCAATAGACGCTGAATTACAAACACCTTGAATAAGTAATAAATCTTTTTTTTTTTTGTAATTTGATGCAAAGATGATTTAAAACTGAAAAAGTTACTTTATCAAACTTGCTGTGACTGTTTGAAGTGAGTTTGGAGTAAAAACATATAATATGTGGAATTTTCATACAGTATGGAGCATTTACTACAAAGCCGTAGTTCACTGAGAAGCTATTTGATTAAATGAATCTCAATTTTGACACTGATTTTGTTGCCATAAAAGTATCATGGAAATATTTAAAAATATTTTAAATAGGTTTTTAAAGATGTTATTAATTAAAATAAGTTTTTAAAACTATCATTATTGGGTATACAAAACCACATCTACTTTTAAAGGGCACCTATGATGAAAATCATCTTATGTAAGCTGTTTGGACAGAACTGTGTGTACAGGTATAGTGTGTCCCTGTCCACAGTCATACTGGAGTTATAAACACAAGAATTCTCTTCCTTTAAATTTCCTGATGTTAAAATAGGATCCAAATTCCTCCCATTTTGAGGCCCACTGCAACGTGACGTAGAAGTGTGGTTTTCCCGCACACCAAATTAATTGACAACTGTGTATTAACATGTTTCCATTGTAACATGTATAATCATATCCACAAGACAGGACGTGCGCAAAGCAACTGGGATTAAAAGATGTTCAGCTATCTGTGATCAGCAGCATCTCAACAATGAGTTTTACAAGTTTAAAACGTTTCTAAAACAGTGCATGTTGGTAATAAAGACAGTAAAATCACTTTGTAATTCTTCACCACAGCTAAATGTCAATACAATTATAAAAGAAGACGCTTCAATCATTAAACCAGACGCTAAATCAGGTTTATTTTGTACATTAACATAAAGGATGTCCATACAGCAGTGTATATAAAGTCACATTTGCCATGCAAAAACAGTGCAAAGCTAAACGCGTGTGTGTGAGCTTCGTGCTTGAAAGGCTTGAATTAACTCCACAACAAATACATCAAATAATCGTTGGATAAGTTCTTAAAGTAGTAATGGAGATCTGCTTCATTCTTGTCTGTCACTGTGCTGTTTATGCGTGAGACACAGCAGGAGAAGCTACACCCATCATAGCAACAGTGAGGGATCTCTTTGCCTGTGTCCGAAATCGCATAGTTCCATATTATATAGTACCCTAAAAACAGTATGAAAGCCAAGTAGTATGTCAGAATTCATAGAGCTTGAAAAACAGTAGGCAACACAGTGGCGCAGCAGGTAGTGCTGTCGCCTCACAGCAAGAAGGTCGCTGGTTCGAGCCTCGGCTGGGTCAGTTGGCTTTTCTGTGTGGAGTTTGCATGTTCTCCCTGCGTTCGCGTGGGTTTCCTCTGGATGTTCCGGTTTCCCCCACAGTCCAAAGACATGCGGTACAGGTAAATTGGGTAAGCTAAAATGTCCGTAGTGTATGTGTGTGAATGGGTGCGCATGGATGTTTCCCAGAGATGGGTTGCGACTGAAAGGGCATCTGCTGCGTGAAACAAATGCTGGATAAGTTAGCGGTTCATTCCGCTGTGGCGACCCCTGATTAATAAAGGGACTAAGCCGAAAAGAAAATGAATGAATGAATGAAAAACAGTAAGTGAGAAGTACCTGGATGATCTACTACTTACGGCGAGATTCTGAAGTGTGCATCCGATGGATGCTATGCTATCCCATGATGCCATGCGAGAGAATTTATGAATTGGAGTGAAGCGATGCAACTCATGTGGGTAGATCATGTGTTTAAGATAAAATGGCGGATGTAGTACCTCCAAGTTCCATTCATGCTGCTCACATTCATACTGTATAGAACCTACTTTTCTAACAGTCGAATAGTACACTCTAAAAAAAAGGTTCTTTGAGGTTCAATATAGAACCCTGAGGTTCTTTACTTGGCAAATAGAACCTTTTACCCTAAAAATGGTTCTATTTAGAACCCTTTGAGTGCAAAGAACCTTTTTGATTAAAATGGTTCTATAATTTTTGATTTATAACATAAGTATTAAATATAATAATATAATTATAAGCTATAACACAGAGAGACAATTATTTTTAAGTCAAAACCTAATAAAATGATTGCTGTGGTCTAAAACCTAATCAATGTACAGTATGATGGAATTTTTTTTCATGCAGGTTTGTACATTAGCACTTTATATATACCTAATATTTAACATTTTGACAAATTATTTTGTGAAATTAATAAAATAACTAGTTTATTTAGACTGTGCAGTACCATGTTGTTATGGTTTAATCATTTATTTAAAACTAATAATCATAAAAAAGCCCTCTGGTGTCGTCATTCCTATTGGTGGACTGGTGGTGAAGAGCCTCAAGAGTGACGGTTAATTTTTGAAAAGGAGAAGTTTAATATTTCAGCTTCATCATTCAGGTACGTTATTCATTTTAAAATATTATAATAATGAAATATTTCAATTATAAGGTAACGTTTATATAACGAGGTAAAATAAACCCCTTGTTATACGGTGATACAGACTGAATATGTGGGTTGGGGGTAACGTTTATATGGATAAATACTGTGCTTTACTGATGACCTCGATCGTCACCCTTGGGTTCAGAAATCTGCGTTAAGTTGAATTTGCTCTGCTTTGTATTAGAAATAAGTTACAATCTCGCTTCATTTGTTGGTCAATATTAATTAAACTACCAATAACAATAACACAGCCGTGTAATTTGAAGGCGAGCTTCGAAAGGCAGCGTAAATAAGCGCGTGCACGTTGTTTTAACGGTAATTTGATATGAGCCGATTTCCGCTTTTTCCTCAGCAGTTTTTAGCCCCAACACTGAACAAACGCTCACTTCTAGCTTGTTCGTGTGTGTTTTATCAGGGTTTGAGCTAAACTCTGCAAAGTAGTGGACACTACTGCCCACTGTTGAGACAATCCGGCTAGTCTGCATTAAAACCGCAAGGTAGCAGTGCAGCGCTCGTAACCGCACCGTGCACGCGCTGAATTCGTGACGATTCAATTCAGATCAATTCATCTTTATTTCTATAGCGCTTTTACAATGTAGATTGATGTGAATGATGTGCATGTAGAATGTGATGATGATTGCTAATATATTATTGAATTATTGAAACCTTTTAAAGCCAAAACATATTTTAATAATCTATAGATGAAAGATCAGGTGTTATTTATGAAGGACATAAAAATGCAGGCTAAATGTATTTTGAAATATTGAACCTTGTTAAATATCTATATTTAAAATTCATATTTTAATGTATATCTTGTTTGTCGTTAAACAGCCTGGAAACTGAACTGCATCATAAATCTTGTGCTCGGTATATGTATCATTGTTTTAAAATCCAAACAAACTGTATTGTGGTAAGTAAAATTAAATTAATATTATAAAAGATTTTAACATTGTATTCATGATTACAGAAAAGTGTCATGGGACCCATATTAAGTTCCCAACCTCGGTCTGCAGGACACAAGTAGCTTTAAAGAGGAAGGATCCCAGCTTAAAGAAGGACTCATGCCCCATCCATAATTTGACATCATCAACAAGCACACCTGGTAAAGTATTGTATTTTATAACATGCATATTTCAGACTCGGTTGTTGGGTACTGAAATAATATATTTATCACAAAAATATTCTATTTTTTTATTGGTGCTGTTTTAATACAGTAAGAATATTGAGCTCATTGCTTATTAAAAGGTCTTGCAGAGAAAAAAATGTTTTGAAAGAAAGTGTAAATTTGCCTACAGGATACCTTGTTGGAATGTCTTCAAAACAAATTTAAAAATGAAAGGATTTTAGTGGTGAGCTCATCAATCATCTTGCAAATGAAGCAAAAGGATGGGATCAAAAGGAAGTGAACTAGACTGAGGAACTTAACACAAGACAAGTTCAGTTCAATAAATTTTATTTTTTTGTCAAAGGTTGATTAATTCTGTCATTTAAATTCATATTTGCACACTCTACAATGCTGTCTTCCTACCTCAGATTGTGATGGACCTGGAATGTGACACCAGTTACTCTTAAGTCAAGAACCGAAAGAAACACACTCTATTCCAGAGTACATATTATGGAGGAATTTGCAGAACTAATAGAGGAGTTTCTTCTTCTTGGAGTGTCACTGCTTGTGAGTAAACACTGTTATGTTGTGTGCCAAATAGATACCAAAAATCAGTGTATGTTACATTCTTATAGCTCATTTGGTAAAGCAATGCATTAGCAATGCCAAAGGTGTTCCAGGGCTCACATACTAATAAATGTATAGATTTAAGACAATCTAAGTCCCTATGGATAAAAGTATCTGCCAAATATGATGTATGTTATTTGATATAGAGTTATTTTGTTTTGTTCCTATTCTAATTTTATTGTTTTATTTAATGTACCTACTGAATTGAGGTCACTCAGAAATGTCAATTTCATGAAATTTTGTAACAAATGAATTGCAGATTGAATAGAAAATATATTACTGCTGTCTACACTGTATTTATAATCAACTTTGTGTGCATCATTTTTCATATTGAGCATTC